>BLAL01000304.1:0-600000 GCA_015698045.1 Rhizophagus clarus | reverse complement strand
AAAAAGATTCCCTTCTTTCTCCTCTTTTCTTCCGTGTTTTTTGTCAAAAGTTAAAATCTTGATGTATAATAGAAGTTTATTTATTTTTCTTAATAGTCATTTTTTTACTTCAACATCTCATAATATAAAATCAAATTATATTAAATTAATAATCAAAGATTATTTTAAAATAAAACCAATCAAATATTATACATTAAGTTCTATAAAGATTAATTGAATATTATTATGAAAATTTCATAAAACTCAACCATTCAACAATTTATTCATTTTATTGTATAAATTCTAATCCTAACTCTCAAGAAAAAAAAAACTCCCAAAAAACAAATAAAATAAAACATATTCAACATATTCTTGAATTTATAACAGAAACCAAACAAAATATGAATAAATTTAATGAACTTAGTTAGATCCTTCTGTCTTTAATATACTTTTTAATCTAATATAATAATACATATATTGACACATAACTCTATAACTATAAACTCATAATTATAATCCTCATCAATTCCATAACATATACTCTGATTTTCATAATCTTTATTTTCATAATTAACATTCTTATTTTTCATCATTCTCATTATTATCAAATTTATTACACATTCTTTATTATCTTTTCATTAAAATTATCCTCAATCACTAATGTGAGTAATTTAACACTTATTTCCAGCTTATAAAAATGATTCTAAATTTCCTAGATGTATAAAGTCTAATTTAAAATTTTGTAATATTAATTCGTATATATATATATATATATATGTTGTCGATTACCTTTAAATACTGTTCGATTTTTGGACATCACAATTTTAATAAATTTTAAGTATTAACAATTGATAAATATAGTTTCAATTGCAATGATAGCTGGTCCCACGAGTGCATGTACCTATGCCCTAATCTCATAGTATTTGTGAGGCTTACAAGTTAAGCTTACTAATCGTGTTACGCTAAAAGATGAAGAGAAGAGTTAATATGTACAAGAAAAGTTGGAAAAGGAGTTAACAAGTGAAACATGACTAGATTTTTGAGAGAAGCTTTTTAGGCCTTGTTACGTCCCTATAAAAAAAAATGGATACGTTTTATATGGAATTTGTTTGTAATAATATACGATTATATACTGAAAGGCACGTTCTATAATACTTAGAGATACGGAATTGGACAAATTTCCGTATCTCATTATGTACGTTTTTAC
Source organism: Rhizophagus clarus (assembly GCA_015698045.1). Classification (NCBI taxonomy): domain Eukaryota; kingdom Fungi; phylum Glomeromycota; class Glomeromycetes; order Glomerales; family Glomeraceae; genus Rhizophagus; species Rhizophagus clarus. The sequence goes on along the minus strand of BLAL01000304.1, from coordinate 598,814 downwards.
ATAAAATGATACTGAGAAAACGTATACCGAAAACTGTATCTCTCAGAATTATTATAAAACGCATTTTCAGTATCTTCAGTATTTAAACATATTTATTCCGTATAAAATATGTATCTATTTTTTTTTATAGAGTGTGTACACAAAATTTTTATAAGCCAGTTTTTTTAACATCTAAATATCAGATGTTAAGATATATGTACCTTGTAGTAACTGTAACATTCGATAATTTATCCTCACATTTTTCATTATAAATTTATTATAATTAATAAACAACAAAACAACAAATTGAAATCCGTTCCTATTTGCTATTATTATTAATCCATTTCCTTCCAAATTCCCTGGACTAATTAGGTTCCTAACTCCATTTTTACCTCGAATAGATATTATATTTAGAATTTGATTGGAGAGGATTAAAGTAAAGAGATGGGGAAGTGTGCGGGATAGTTTGATGAATTGAATAAAATTCATTTTTCATATTATCAACAAAGTTTTTCAAGGTATTAAAGACTGTTGAATTGAACCTGACTTCATTATGTTTGTTCCAAACATGATTCTTCATAGCTAAAAGACGACGCTGATATTGACAAACTGGTAACTTGGGTAATTTAGCAATCATATAGGCTAAAAAGACAAATTCTATTGTAGAAAATTTATGATCACGATGAAATAATTCAAGATTAACGTTGATCATCTCTTCTATAGTTGTGTAAACTTGTCTAGCCATTACCCTGAGACCTTCAGGAACTTCACGATCTTTTTTTAAATATTTAGAAATTGTGATGGGAGTAGCATTAAATTTTTCTGGTTCAGTTTCAATCATATGTAAAGATTGTATAATAAGTTGAAAGGGTCGTGCACGTTTATTATCCATTATTAAAGAAAGGGTCATTGAATATTGACTGTGGATTTCATGAACAAAATCAGCCATTGGACTGCTAATAGCTTGTAGTCTTTCTGCAGGAGTTAGTGCAACCCCCAATTGTACACGACTGAAAATTTCTTGTTCTTGTTGCAAAGTAAGATCATAGTATTCAACTAAATAATATAAAAGTTAATTAGATTCTTTAAAACAATAATAAGAAAATGATTATTATTTATAGCATATCATTATCAAAATATTTACCACAAATAAATTCGGAACATTCAAATAGTTCACGTTCTGCCTCTGTTAAAGAATTTTTATTATCAAGATCTCTATAATAACGTTTAGTTGAATAACCATTAGAAGGATTAATATGAGGGATTTCATTATTCATAAACCTATATAATTCAGATTATTGTTATATTCATTATGTAGAAAGTTTAATTATGAACTGAAATAAAAATTGCTACTTACTTATATATTGATGTGAGGCGTTGTTTTCCATCAATACAAACACGCATCCAACTTTTATTATCTAGCCTTTTACAAGAGAAAATTACAGGTGGGACATAAAAGTTATTAAGTAAGGAGTCAACCAGGTGTGACTGTTTGATATTTGTCCATACCACATCTATCATAAAAATAAGTCATATATAGGTTATTTATTAATTACACGTGCATGTATTTTTTTTATTTTTTTGTAGAAATAATTAAATGATATACTTTAAACATACAGTACCTCTTTGAAAATCAGGATTCAAGTCAATTAAACCTTTTTGTAACCAGCTATATAACTTATATATGGTGTGAGAAACATTTCTTGGTTTTGTAAGTGCTTCATCCATAATTATTAGTTTAGTTTTAGATATTTTAATTATTTTTAAGAAAAATAAAAAAATTTTTGAGAAATAAAAATTTGTTTTTGAAATGTATTTATATTATTCTGAAACAGCAAATATTTATACTTTTTCTGAGATGACCCATTATTATACTTTCTCTGAAAAATTTTGATGCAATCTGAGTAAAAATGATTATTATTTACATCGATCATATAAAAAATATTTGTCATATTTACATCGATCATATAAGTCAGTATTAGTCAAATACTCAAGTACGGGAAAAAGTATTAACCGTCTGAGTATAAATAATTATTTATATCAATCATATAAACAGTCAAAGTATTAATTATATCAATTATGCGAAATTAGTCACAATAATAGTCACATTTTCTCATAAATCACTAATAATAGTAAATTCAGTGGCCAATGTAACCAAAAATTACAACATAATTGCAAACTTCCCAACGACCATTTGTTCACCCAATAGTTCCAAGAAATCTGAATAATTCGTGCCTATTTTCAGTTGTATGTTCAAGCAAATAAGCCTATCTACAATAATTATAAATAGAAAATCTATTATTATAAAAATAATTATTGCTGTATAAGATATAATAATAAAAATCATTATTGTTAGAGTGCACTATTAATCTGATAATGATGATAATAAAAAAATAGACCCCCTTGTACACTGATAAATTATTCCGTCATAATAAGTAATAAGCCATTCAAATATTATTATTGTTTTTCAATACGATGTGACCTTGAGAGAATTTCTTATAAATATCTCCTTTTTTTCTTTTCTAAAACTTTTATTTACTGAAACTTTTCTACTTTGTATTTTTTCTACTTTGTTTTAACTAAAAAGTTTTTAATACTTTCCAACTTGTCTTATTGCTTCGTAAAGTCTTCCTAGTTTCTAATATTCCTCAACTCGTCTTTTTATCCATAAAATAACAACACAGGAAATATCTATTACTATGAGCGCTCATGCTGCGGAAATCCTCAACTATTCGTAGCAGGGACTATAGAAGATGTGACTCAAAAAATCCTTGAGTCAACGGTTGTGCCCTTCGAACACATTATTAAAAACTAAATGACAGTTGGTGCATATACATTTTGTTGTACGTTGAAATTCTACAGATGGAAGTAAAATCTTTACAATATCACAAAAAACCATCCTCAACATATTTTAAACCAAAGAGACTAGTTGAATATGTTATTGTACAGTATCTTTTTTTTAGATAAACATCATATGCGCTTTCAAACTACTTAACCTTTAAAAGAATGTGACAAATCTTCCATCTAATCCATTATCTCAATTTCCATCATCTACATAAACTGATACTCGGTCTTCATCACCTACTGTACTTGCCAATACAAATATCAACCCTTCACCTTCCCAACTCACATCACCACCATACTCTCACCAACCAACAACAACAATTTACAAGCCGACACCAATTCCAATCCTTCACCTCATCAACCTAATTAATCTTTACAAATAACTTACTTCTCTTACTTCTCCTCGCATAAATACACAAACAAGTTTTCGCTTAATATTTACAGTAATCACCCTAGTTAATAATTATAATACTGTGACACACGTTGACAAACTTTAGACCTTTTTAGTCAAACATAAGCGTCATCCCAATATGTACTTTATAACAACAACGAGGGATTATATTAGTTAATGTCTCATTTAGCAATAGATTTATATAATTGATCAAAATGTATACATATTCAGAGAAAAGACAAAATATAAATCGATACTGATTATGATGTCCAAACCATCAAAATCATCGCTGTAGACAATTTAATAGTAGAGGGAATGGTTACATAGAGATTGAAAATAATGAACTCTATTAAGGGTAAGCTCTTAAAGCTACCATTTCATCCATTTACCGTAAACTGTCAAATTTTCTAGATGATTTGATAATCACACCTCAAGCAGGTAAACATAGGCCGTGTTTACTATGCAATTAAAGAAATTATCCGTGGAATGTTGGTAGATATAATTTGCATAGCCAAGGGCAAATCATATCAGGCGACTTTATGTGTTTGCCAAAACTTACTACAATGTAAAAGTGTGCATCTTTGGCGAGGAAATATATGATACTATTTAAGGTGAAAATGAGGGCCAACAAACTTCTTAACAACGCGGTTTGACAATGTAGGAGAAAGGCTGGTCAAGGAAATCATAATTGGAACCATCCAACTCCTCAACTCATAAGAAACCTAATAATAATTATAAAGGATGGAATAAAGATTATAGTTGGAAAGCGAAGAACCAACTTTCGGAAATGACATCTAGAAAAGGATGAGTCAATAGTAAGATAAAGCGCACTAAAAAGACAAAAAAAAAGTCCAAAAGGGTTAAAGGAAAAGGAAAAGCACAAGCTCTTTCAGAAACTAGTAGCAGTTTGGATAGTTCCAATTCTGAAAATTCTGATTCTAAAAATCAATCCAAGGAAGCCAGTTACACCGCGAGAGTCCAAAAGGGTAACGAAAGTAGCTACAAGACCTCAAAGGTTTCAACATCAGTGGATAATCTCTCTACGACATTTAGAGTAGATATTGTTTTACTCAAGATGTCATAACATTTAATTTTATATTTTTGGGTTATCAAATCAATTTATAATTTATGCTTCCTAATATATGATAAATGGTGATAGCGCGGTTAAAATTAATGTTGAATACGGAATTACAACTGTAAAGTTTAGCTTTAAAGCAAAGAAAAGTAAGCTCTAATTGTTTAATGTTTTAACTATTTCATTATACAAAGGATTGATTTTCGGTAACTAATTCCTTATTATACACTGCAATCAGTTTACTTAAAATTATTAATTTGATAATAAATTTTTATTTAACGGAAAAATAACTAATTAAAAAAATAAAGTATAAACTATATGTGTGTGCATATTAGTAAATTTATTTATTTGAATGAAGAGAAGTTACAATGAACAAGATAAAAAAAAAAAGATAAAATAAAACTTACTGTAAGTCCCAATGAATTGGCTAGCATATAGCGGATTATGGCCGCAGTGACGGCAAAACTGTGTGAATCCCAATGTTCTGTTTATGTATGATGCCATAGAATATAAAGAGTTTAATAGTAGCTAATAGTATAAATACTAAATAGTTTAATAGTATAAAAATTATTTAATAGTATAAATAGCTTACAGTATAAATTTTAAATCTCTGTGACAATAATTTGTATTTTCAACAACTTAAAAAAATACCAGTTATGGAACATATACCAGTTATGACACATTTACCAGTTACAGTATGCCGTACCTTAAAGTGAAGAGTTATAACCTTTAATGAACGTTCTAAGTCAGCCAAATTTTATTAAAAAATTAACGATTATGACTTAGGCAAACGAAAATGTTCACCTATACATTGAAACCACCCACAAGGAGTAAAGACCTATCTATATCTACACTATCAGGCGACTAAACGAAACTAAACTACAGCAGTTTGAAGTCCCTCCTATGTACTTACCCCGAGAATCCAAATACCGTGCGCGAAGAAAAGCTGGACCCAAAAAGAAAGCTAACTAAGAAAATCATTTTCTAAACGCTGAAACGTAGTTTACAATACAAAAAAATAAAACAAAAAACTGTGATCGTCAAAGGGAGGTCATTTATATGCTAATTTCTTCATGATTAAAATCCACTAAATGATAAAGTATTTCTGATGTTTCTTTTTGGTCGAGTTCGTGCCGCTACTAGGCTGTTGTGATGCGCTCTTCTTATTAGATGAACTATCAAATCCTCCACGTATTTGACGTTGAATTTTCCTTACAGGATCACCACGGGAGTGACGGACCATCTGTCCTCTATATCGAAAAAAGCCCTTAACGTGAAAAGCAGATCGCGATTAATCGTTTCTCAATTTTCGATTCCAAAATTTGATTTTGATTCCGATAAATCGTTTCTAATCGATTGTACACCATTAGATTTGTGGCTAAAGATGGTCACTAGTCCTAAGAGACCATATTCTTACCGGTTCTATACCTTAAAATGATCTTGTTTAGGACGGTCTTTCGATTTTTTGCTAATTCTGGCCAGACTCATAGTGTCGACCAGAATTACCAAATACAATATCACATGATATCGGGAAATTTTTTGTACATGAACTTGTAATTCGGGCCGGCACTATAGTTTCTAGAATCTGATTCGATTTTTGATTAATTCGATTTTGTTAGAATCGATTACAATCCTTAATTCAAGGAATTGAATTCATTAACAAAGCTTATATAAAACAAATAATAAAAATTAAAAATTAGTCAAATTTACTTATTAAATAAAAGTATTCACAAAAAATACGGTAAGTATTAATAAAGTTTTGGCACCTCGTTCTCCTAGATTTTTTTAAAAAAAAAGTTTGATAAAAAATTAATAATTTTACAAAGTTACGTGATTAGAATATAAAGTCGGTATGCATTACGAGACATGGCTGATGCAGTGCACAAATCCAACCTGTAGTCCAATAGAGTACCTCGCTCAATCTCAATTTAAGGTCAAAGCTTATAAAATCTATCACCACAGCCAAGAGGGAAAGGTTGATGTTTTTTCTAAAAATACGAAGATATTTAAATGGTTATGAATTCTGATGCCAACTTCCAAATTTAAGATGAAGCTTCACTCATCCCCTGGTCTTACCTTGGATAAGCAGAAGTCGAAAGGCAACGCTGAAGCGCCTAGAAAGTGCAAGGAAGGCCCTCTCGCATAGAAATCATATCAATAAGAAGGCCAATGTGCCGAAAAGTCTAACAGATTTAAATGACTCGTCAACCAAAGCGTAACTAAAGGAATTGCTATTGACAATGTTGAAGTACTAGGAGAGCACTTTCTTGGGGCAAAAAAGTATTGTTGTGCGGGCATGTTTGGAAATACAATTTTAGGTTGGCCGTACGCAGGATCCACGGTCTAGCGGGAAGGAAGCTCGAAGGGCTTTTTATTTTTTATTAACTAAATTTATTTTCTTTTAAACGTCTATTTCCTAGTTAGATAGTTGCTTTTTCACTTTTTTTTCTTTTTCTTTTTTTTTTGGATTCCCAAGTAAGATCTACATGGCATTTGTTTCTATAGCTAAGCCTGCGGACTTTTCTTTTTTTCCTTTTAACCAGTACGTTTATAGGTGAAGTTGGTTTCTTTATTTATTGCACTTCAAGGTGGCATCGTCCACATTTATTTTCTTTTCTTATGATTAGGAGATTTGTTGTATCGAGTTACTTTATCTTCATATAATAAATAAATATAAAAAAATAAAGTGGGCATGTTAAATAAATAGCTAAGTTTGAGCGACCCAGATTTCGGTTTCAAATCAGATAATTCTCCTGGATATAAATCCGGATTTAATTCGAAATTTTTTTTTTTTGAATATATTCGGTGTAATATATTTGGCGTATTCATATTTGTTATTTATATGGCCGTATTAGTAAAAAATTATGCCTATAAACTTATTTATAATTAAATAAAAATAAAAAAAAAAAAAATTTCGATAAAAATAAAAGTTGATCGTAAATAATGTGCTGTCATTTTACGGTATTTTTGCCCTATAAAAAAACTGGATACGTTTTTAATAAGATTTTTATACGATTTTTTTCCTTAGAAATAACGTATCACAATAGACCGTTGAAAGGATACGGAAAAATGCACAATTCCGTATCACTACAAATATGGTTTGGATACAGAATTTGCATGGAATTCATACGGAATTTACATGATTTAATCACTGATTTACCATGAAATTTATATTATTGCTTATTAAATTTACTGTTTATATTACAATTTATTACAATTCATTACATGACTTTATTTACATAAATTTAATTTTATTTATTGAATAAAAAAATCAAAAAATAAAATAAAACACAAACATATTATGAATAGTTTATTCCCATCAAACCAACTATTGCAAACCAAAACAAAAAGAAACATTAATACTATTTCTACTGATGTTTCTTTAAGAAATTTAATTTTTTTTAAGAAATCAAAAGTCTCCAGGAGCACTTAGTCCAAAGAAATAACCTATTCCTTCAAAATAAATGAAAAAAAGACACTAGTACGTTTCTTTAACTCAATTAGACCAACGCTTCCCTATTGTACCTATAATTCTGGATTCGTCCAAGCCATCAGGAGTCAGACGACCTAAAAACAAAAAAAAAAGAAATATAAGCTCCGCCTATATAGTACCTGCAATCATCCAAGTCTCCAAACGTCCGGTTCCTACCTGACTTACAAAAAAAAAAGTACTTCAAAATTGACCCGCAAAAAGAAAAAAGGAACCAAGCAGCCAAAAAAAATCTGGTCTACAAAATAAAAGAATAAATATAAATAAAAAAGAAAGGATAGTGAGGTGGAAGTAAAAAAGTAAAATAAATAAAAAAAAATTTTTTTTTTTTGAAAAGGAATAACGAAGTTAGGGAAGGAAATAAAAAAAGATTTTTAAAGGGATGACAAAGTTAAAAAATAAAGCAGAAGGTAACTTACATAACCCGGCTTATAGGAACCTCTCTTTTTAAATTAGAAACTTAGGAAATACCTGCACTAAATAATGCTTTTTATTCACCAGTCCTGACAAACTTTGTGTCAGTAGTCACGATTAGTCCATCTTTAACCTCTAACCTATGCTGCCAGAGGGGAGAACATCCAGAAATAATTCAGTAAAAAAGGGGGCAAAATTAATTTTTTTTTTAAAAAAAGAAGAGAGGGTAATGAATGAGAATAAAAGAATAAAACCAAAAAAAATTTTTTTTTTTTTTAAAGAGGGCAACGAAGTTTTTAAAAGAAGAGTAGCAAGTGAGAATAAAAAAGAAGGGCAACAAATAAAAGAAAAAGAGTTTTTTTTTTTTAAAAAAAAAAAAAAAAAAATAGCGAAATAAAAAATCAGGGAGGAAGACAGGAAGACAAGGTGGAAGATCAAAGCTGGGTTTATATAAACAAAAAACGTATCATAACAAAAATCACGTGATCCCGTGTTATGACTTATGATACGGAACGACGATAAAATCATTATTTAAAAAAAACAAGTTCAAAAATTCCGTATACATTCCGTATATATTAATTTTTCCGCATACATTCCATATGCACCAATTTTTTTAAAAAACATTCAAAAATGAATTACGTATTAAATATACGGAATTATTATACGGAATCGGTAAAAACGTATATCAAACGTTTATAAAATGTATCCTTTCCGTATACAGATTTCTTATAGGGTTGGTTTAATTAATTATAACAATAAAAATAATTTACTAGCATTGCTTTACACTTTAGTCAAATAAAAATATGAATTAATTGATAATAATATCATAGACCCTTGAATTTGATTGGTTCGTCATGATCTCAACCACATTGTTTATCGTTTACCATTATTAATGAAAATCTCTTCCCTCCTTTTATTTTCCTCCCCTTTTATCTTTGTCTAAATATATTTTTAAAGGTTTGTTTGTAAGTAATAAAGTTATTGTTAAAGTCTTTAATTTTATAATATGTGCAAAATATATCATATTTTTATTCTTTTTAATATTAAAAGTATCATAATATAAAGGGTATTATTTTTTTTTAAAAAAAAAAGTTTGAAGGTAGTCAAAGATAAAATCTTTTGATGCACACGAAAAGATAATAAGATTATTTTTTTGATTCTAAAAAAATATAAAAAAAATATGGAAATGTGATTAATTCAGTCAAAATAAAGATTAAGCAAAAGTTCCTAAGGATCAAGAACAAGAGACAAAAGATTAATCAAGGAAGGATATATCAAAGGTGCATATGCCTAAAGGGATGAGTGCCTATTAAATTTTTTTGGTATAGAAAAATATAAAGTTATGAAATTTAAACAAATGTACAAAATTTAAAATAATAAATCATGTAATAAGGTAGGCATGAAATCGTGAATCGCACGTGTAATGAATAAATTTACTCAAAAAATAAATAAGATAAAATAAAATAGTATGAAAGAAAAAAAAAAATGTATTAACACCCGTAAAAAAGGCACCAAAATTTGAAGCTGATTAACATTTTTCAAAAAAAATTTGGCATTTCGGGGATCACACACCATTCTAACCAAAAAAATTACATAATTGTATAATAAATATTAGCAATCACAAGTTGAAAACCCGATCTTAAAAAAATGTATTGACAATAGAAATGATCGGCATTGCTAAGAATTTACTTAACCATAAAAATATTGAGTAAAAAAAAACCTATACTAACACTGAACAGATCAGGCATAATTAATGATTTGATTAATCTTTGTTTTAAGAAAGTAAATGAAGGAAAGGAATAAATATTGATAAATATTCTTGATTACCACAAGTTATATTTACATAGATTTACATGGATTTACATGAGTTTTATAAACAATTTTTTTATAGGAAAATTAAAAAAAAAAGTCATTTTATTCTAAAAAAAAAAATTCATTTCCGTACGATTTATTAAGAATACGATACAAAAAAATATCATATTAAGAAAAAATTTTTATTCGTGATTTATTTATTAAAAAAAAATGACTTAGTATTGGTAAAACTAACCAGAAATTTTCAATCTAATCAAAAAAAAATTATTAACCATAAAAAATAAGGAATAGACGAGGCGCAGACGAATCCCGCGTCGCACAATTCAAAATAGTAATTTAAGAGGACCCTTAACGTACGCAGCATGCGTACTGTACATTATTAATGTACGGAGTTTAGTAGTTATGCACTTGCACGTGATAGCATTAACATTAACTCTGTGTATGATAATACAGTCACGCATCGTTTTTAATTTCTTCTTTTTTTTAATTGGCTAAAATAATATTTTTAGGAGATTTTAAGGGATTATTCCATAATTTATCTCATTTAATATCATTTCCTTTAGAAAATTTGGAAGAGGAACCGTGTTCGATTAGGCGTAATAGTAGTTTTTGCTCCTAAGATGTCTTAATTTGTCTTTTTCACATAAATTTAGCGATTAATTTTGCTATATTTTATATTAAGGCCAGGTAAAAAAAAAAAAAAAGTTTTAGATTCTCGTGACCCGGCCTCAGTTTTTTAAAACCACGAATTTTTTTTAAGTAAAATTTATCACGTGACTTTGAAAAAATTACGTCCAATGACTATTCAGTTGATCTTCAACCAAGATAACCGCAACTGTGAGTAAAATTAGATATGAAAGTTCGATTTATTCGGGCACAAAATGTTATGACTTATGAACGATTAATTACGATGCTCCTCGATTAACAAAGCGCACATTATTCGTAAAAGTTTTGTGTGCAACCTATGAAGTTTTATTTTATATATTTTATATATAAAGTGCACATAACGGTAAGCGTCATTAAAACGGTGTACACAGCGGATCCAATTTCTGTCACTAATAACAAATCAAATTTTGAAGTTTTGAGTTTGTAAAGATCCACATTACACAAATTTGGTAGATCTACATTTGAAAAATTCAAAAAAAAAGAAAAAAAATTTATTATATGTAAAAGGAAATTTGTTTATTTCACACAAATTTTTTAAAAAAGGAAGCTTAATAATATATTAGAAATCTGTGTAATGTAAATCTTAACAAAATTTATTTTTTCAAAAAATTCAAAAATCGAATGGTAAGCCATATGAGCGATCATTTCTAATTAATTAATTAGTATACAGATAATATTACTGCTTTTTTCAAAGTCTAACCTTTCATTAGTTAGTACCTTTTTATAGCGCTATACCAAATGGTACGACTTTTTGTTTATGCGATACGTCAATTTGATGGCGTATTTTACATTTATATAATCAAATGATTTTCACGAGCCATGTAATACATGAGATGCAACCCCATTGGCTAAATTTTATTACCTGACAAAATCTCGACCAATTAAAAGTCGCTTTGATAATTATAAAAACCACATCTTCCTACTATAATAAGTATTATAAACTATACCAGCAGTTTATATAAATTATTTTAGTCTTAAAATAAAAATAAAAATGGCTTCAACATTTTCAGCTGACTGTTTACATGAAATTTTTGAGCATTTAGAGGAAGATAAAACCGCTTTATATTCATGTTCGTTAGTTAATCGTCTTTGGTGTAAAATATCTGTTAAAATTTTATGGAGAAATATATGGAATTATAAAGTCATTTATCAACAACCTTCGTTAAGGGCGGTATCGTCAATTCTCAGTACATTAATTGCTTGTCTTCCCGACAAATCGAAAGAACTTTTGCATCAAAATAACATTTTCATTTCAACACCTACTTCAAAATCACCATTGTTTAATTATGCAGCATTTTGCAAAGTCCTTTCAATTTGTGGAATAGGTAAAATAGTCGATAACGTTCTTAGAAATGGAATACCTGATAATTCACCAAGTTTAAAGAACAAATATTATATAATCGCGAATGAGATTATCAAAATGTTTATGGATCAAATTTCTTTAAAGAAATTGATTTATGATCAAAAGATACAATTAAATAAATTTTCTTTCACTTGTTATTTTGGAGCAAAAGATCTTTCAGAATTACGGTGCAGTTCATATCTTACATCAGATTTTTTCTATTGGCTATCTCGAACATGTCATAATTTACAATTAATTGCCATAGAATTTCATAATCATGAAATTTCAAAGGAGTTAAAAGAATTCATTTCTTCACAAAATAATTTAAAAAGTTTGATTTTAATATCATATTATAATAATAGTTGGTCAAATATTATACCCGCTTTGAAAAAACATTCTAGTACATTAACAAAATTACACCTTTATAGTTATAGTAAAAATGTTATTGTACCTTTATTATTTGTTAGCTTATTCACAAATTTACGAGAATTTATACTTTCATTCTATCGTGAATCGGATACTGAAGATTTTAAATCATTACAATACGCTAAATTTCCTAAATTACAAACTTTAAAAATTCCTTACCAATGTCCAAACCCCGAGCACGTAATAAAATTTTTGGAAACAAATGGAAAATATCTCAAAAAATTTTACACGATCGAAAATTATAATGCTTTAAATTTATCAATTGCTAAATTATGTCCAAATCTTCAAAGACTTTTCATAAGATTTAATAGGGATGAAATAGATATATTAAAAGCAATATTAATTAATTGTCAGTATTTAGAAAGCATTAAAATTTGGTGTGGAGAAGATTATTTAATTGAAAAAGAAGTATTAAAAACTGTTGCAAATTATTCTTTAAATAATTTTTGTGAATTAAAATTATTCAACCATTCGAAATCAGACTTTGTATCATCAGAAGATTTAGAATCATTTTTTATTAGCTGGAAGAATAGAAAATCAAAACAATTACTTAAATTAACAATCCTAAAGGATACGAAGATTGATAACAATTGTTATTATGGTTTGGATGAGTATGAGGAAAATATGAAAATAATTGAAAAATACGAAAGTTTAAGGATTATTAAATTTAGGGCTAAAGATTATATAAAAGAGGAGGAGGAAGAAGAAGTATTAGATAATCATTATTTTTTTAAGATTGGGATTATATAATACGATAATGTTTTATCACAATGAAGCGTCCCTGTAATTAATATTTAATAATAAATATCATTGCATTCAAATACTTTGTACTTCTGGGTAAATGCCAGATAATAGATTAAACATAATTTATTTGTTTTGTACGATGAATGTATATTGCTTTTTGATATTGTTGTGTACAAAATTTTTCCACCCTCACGTGACCTTAAAAATTTTTGTCACCGACATGTCAATTTAATGCCAGCCAAAAATTACGTGGGGTGGAGCATTACTAGGGTAAATATTTTTTTTGCCACCATTATCACGTGATTCTAAATCGTTCAATTTTTTTTATACGTAATTTTCAGTATGTTTCATTTTCTAAGTTATTTTTTTTATTATAATCAGCATTAACTGTGCTTCTTTTCTTGGCTTAGGGGCTTCTGATAAATTTCTTTTTTTAGCATTGTCAATTTTTTTTCGTTAACACTATCTTTTGCAGGTTAATCGTTTCGGCGTTTAACGGCTTTAGACTTCGTCGTCAAGTTCCCAGTAAATAGTAAGTTTAAGACACTTTGAATCTTTAGAAAATTGTCTTCTTTAACTAACCATCTTTTCTTGTTTTTTTTCGGCTGGGCTTTCTTTTTTTTGCGATTTTATCTTCATTTCGTTTTGGGCCTCACTTCCTTTATTTCATTTTTTTATTTCATTTTTTATCATTTTTCCATCACCTTTTCACCATTCTTTCATCCTTCATTGTTCTTTTTGTTCCCTTTCGTCCTTTATCATTTCTTTTTACTCTCACTTTCGTCTTTTGTTGTTTCTTTTGCTTCCACTTTCGTTCTTTATCGTTTCTTTTGCTTCCACTTTCGTTCTTTATCGTTTCTTTTGCTTCCCCTTTCATTCTTTATCCTTTCTTTTGTTCCCTTTTCCTTATTTATTGTTCCTTTCATTTCCTCTTTCGTCCTTGATCGTTTCTTTTGCTCCCTCTTCATCCTTGATCTATCCATTCATCATTATTTTTCCTTGATCGATTCTTTCGTTCCCTATTTATCCTTGATCTCTCCTTTCACCATCCCTTTATCCTTGATTACTCCTTTTGCTCTTCATTTTCTTTCTTATTTTACTTTATCCCTTTTACTTCTTTTCATTGTACATCTCTTTTTTGCTAGTGTAATTGTTATTAAATGTCATTTGTGTCATTTATTACTAGTACAAATACAATAAATAAACACCTGAAATAAATTTATTAAAATTTGTATTATATCAAGTACTAAATATATACTATAGATAAACAATTAATTATTAATCAAACTTTTATTCTTACGAAATTTTTTTTTTTGTAAAAAATTTTAAAGTTAACCGATTAAAAATTAGCCAATCAAATTATATTTTAAGACACGTGATAGGGTGAAAAAACCGATACCACCCGGGGTGGCACCCAGATATAAATAATAATATAAATTTCTCCAAATAGAATTTTGCGCCATACTGTAAGAATTATTCACATTTAAATCTGTTACTTAATAAAGAAAGGTCCAAAAAAAAATGATCTCAATTTTCAAAAATGGGCGTATCATTATTTTGTTTTCAATTGCGATCATCACCTCAGGTGATTATTTTTTTAATGAACATGTCTAATTTTTTTTTTTAGATCTTACAATAAAAATTGATTGATATTATCATTAATTGACCCTAACAAAGCGGAGGACTATCTCTGGAGGCGAAATTATAAATCTTACTTGTCTCCTGAAAACGTACTTTCCCGAAAATCTCCCCACATCGCGTTATTTATTTTTTGGACCCTTTATCTTTATCCCTTCGTCTGTAACGCAGGCAAATTTGCCTGCATAAACATAGTAGCATGTGAAAGTCTACAGACGATCGGATAGCATGATATTTTTTTTTTAAATGACGAAACAATAGTTTTCATCCGGTTAGTCTTTTTTCTGCTGCTATTCTTTTTGCAGTATTGTATCTCAATAATATTACTTTTATAATATTCTGCCAGACGTGCATGCATACTGTGCAATGTTGGGCAATTGAAGCACTTTTGGAATCACTTTTGGAAGGTTGGAAGCACTTTTGAAATCGCTTTTGGAAGGTTGGGAGCATAATTTTATTAATTCCAATCTCCCAATTGCTGATACTGCGGCACTTCAGTCAATACAACACCCATGTGATCAATATTCGTACAAAAATACTTTTTCTATTAATTGTTTTAACAAAAATGGCTAACATTTTTTTTTTAGTTATTAATCGTTTTTATTAATTGTTTAATAAAAAATAATCCTATTATTTTTATCAATCGTTTTTAATAAAGAATGATCATATTATTATTTTATTAATCGTTTATAACAAAGAATAATTTTATTATTATTTTTATTAGTCATTTTAATAAAAACTTTTTTTTCTTTATTAATTGTTTTGTTTTAACTTAAAAATCTTTTTTTCGAAAGTTATGATTACATTTTATTTATTAAAAGAAATCAAATGAAGAACTAGTGTTTGGACTCGAGTAAATTCGAATATACTCGAGTATTCATTTAAATTTGAAAGACGCATTCGAATAATAATCGAGTAAGTTATTCGAATATTATCTATAAAATTATTCGAATAATTATTAATTTTATTCGAATAAAAATTATTTTATTTGAATAATGTTAATAAATTATTTATAATATCACATGATTTTGAATTTTGCGTTAAAATGATAAATATCAAAAGTTTTAATCTTTTAACTGAAGGCTGAGCCTATTATAATTTAGAATAACAGGCGTTGGCAGTTTCTGCAGTGGGAGCTTCAAATACATATAGTGTAACATTTATGTAATTAATTTTGCTATATTTTACCTTTGTAACGAGAAATAAATAATAAATAAATAAATATCCGAAAGTTTACAATTATTTAATTACCTATTTAGTTTATATAATTTAAATTTAAATTATTTATGTAAAATATAATATATTATTATTAAAAATATTACTTACATTTTGCATATTATTTTATTGAATTTTTTAAAAATCAAATTATATTACAAAAATTATGATCATATTAAAGTGGAGGGAAATGCTACCCATCACATTAATATTTCTCTTTTAAAAAAAGCATTCGCTCAACTAAATTAGGATCAAGATTTATTCTCTTATTAGTGATATTATTACAGATATTATTCGAATATTATTCAGATAACTCGAATAAATGATATTCGAATTTATTCATGCATGTTTTCACGAATATTCGAATAGTGATAATGCTTATTCGAATACTCGAGTATACTCGAGTTATTCGAATAACTCTTATATGATTCCAAACATTATGAAGAACAAACAAACTGACATTTTTTGAAAAAATTATACTAAAATATTTTTCATCAGTGTTAATATATTAACAGGTTGCACTTATTAAACCGAAAAAATTTAGTAGAAACCTTAAAGGAAATTAATTAACGGTGAATATTTTATTAATTCTAATTATTATTAACACTATTGTACTGAGATTAATTTATTTTGATTATCCTTTCTCGGATTACATTATTTTTCTTCTAAGAAAGACATTATTAAATTAAGAAGACTAATGGTAAATTTAACATACTGTAATAATATTAATATCTCAAATGCTTATTTGCGGTTAGATAATTTGATCATTGTGATTTTCTTCCCTTTATCAAACCAAAAAATATGTCACGCACTATTTAAATCCGTTAATACAAATATTTTTATTCGCCATAAAACTTGCCGCGACCATTTCTGATATTGCTTGTCGAATGCGTTGTTCCCGTACATCTTAATACCGGACCTGACGATCAGATTATCAATGTTCAATAGGATAAAATCGGTTCCCCTCGTATATCGAATGGGAATGGTGACTTTTTTGAAGTAATATCAAGTAAAATTTTAACATTACTAATGATTAAAATATTGGGAGATCCGTTTTCGTTGATTAAATTATTTTCGGCGTATTCATCCCACTTATATGCACTTATATGATTTTATGTCTTTTGTAATGTACAAATATATTTTTTAGGATTTAGTATATAATTATTGTGCTTAAGAAAGCTTTCAAAGTCTTCTTTGTTAATCGTTGAATATTTGGCGGATTTTGTTTCTTCAGTCTGGGCATCTAGTAGTGCGAAAGAAATGATCCATTAAACTTACAGCACTTCTATAATTATATGAAAGTGGTTTTCTGGAACATCATTAAAAATATGATTTTTTCCATAGGAAATAGTTGTTTAATTCCTGTTCTCTCATTATTTTCAAGTACAACATCTACACGTTCAGAATATTTATCGTATGAAATATTAATCTTTTAACAACAAATTTAAGGTTGCCTGAACTGAGAACCCGAGAGACTGTCAAACTCAGTAATTCCCCTGCGCAAACCGCAATCTGCTAGGAGTTACCCTTTAAATGTAAAAATAAAAATAAAAAAGCACTTTAGCTTTTAAAGATTCGTACTTCTTTTTATGTAAAATTATCTTAGAAATCCATAATATGAGGAGTCTTTGCATGTTTTCATGTAATAGAGAAGTTCTAGGTAATCAAAATAGATTAATCGGATAGTAATTTAAGTATAATAAAAAAAAAGAAAGATGCAAGTAATAAATTGAATAGGACACGTCTTTCTGTCCAATATATGTTTCCATATTTTTCGTTTATACACGTGGCCGAAAATATGGCCGAATCAGAAAGTTCTGAAATCACGAGACGAAATTCTGGCCGAAATTTAAGAGTAGTCGAAATTAATTTGTAATTCTGTTCAAATTTTGTAGTGTCGGCCAGAATTATATTTCACATGACATCGGATAAAAGTTTAGCTACTGGTTTGGCGTAAAATAATTTTTTTTTGTCCTTAGAAACAATTACCGTCATAAACAATAATCAATCAATAGTGGCTTTGTGATAAATGTGAGTTTGCGACATCAGATTTTATAATCATTAAATCTCATCTAAATTCAATGATATTTGTTATGGTTCAGGATGGTTCAGGATTTATGGAATGTCTTTCTTTGTTTAAGCTTACTGTTAAAAATCAAAATTGGACATGCTACGAATATTATGAATTTAGTGAAAGTTCAAAAAATCACAGGTTAGTCATTATAATAATAGAAAGACTTTTAAAAAAAAATTAATAATAAAAATAGTATGAATAACTAAATCTTCGTTTTGGTCAAAAGCAGAAAGCTAACATTCTACTTGAAACTAAAAATTTTATGAAAATGCTAAATAGAATTACTAAAAAAACAAGTTAATAATTGTGATTTTAGAATATCTTTTGACTATAACCTATATTTTTTACTCCATATCTGTGTTAAATTATTAGTTTTATTGAAATAGAGAAACTCTAAAAAACGCAATACGTGAGATCAGTCAAGATGTTAATGATGATGTTTCAAAAGTAAGTAAATATGTCACGTTAGGAAACTAATCCGTGATACATGACGTTTCTACACTAATGTTAGTAGAATAACTATTTATTCCTTAATATATTTTTTCGTTCTTGCTCTCTTGCTGTGTGGAGATTCGGCCCTATCTTTCAATAAGCAAACGATCACTTCTTTAACCTTGACGAAGTTCTTCATCATTTTCCATAGTAACTTCGGTAAGGGCGATGCCGGTGCGTACATAATGAAGTACCAGTCCAAGTCTAGAACAGAGAAAGGCGGCAGCTAAGTTATCAATTTCTAAGCACGACTAAGAGGAAATACATAAAAAATTGAGGTGACTATCCCATAGAGGTAATCGAAAGCTACGGACACTTTTCTTTTTCTCGTGTTTGTATGATAAGAATTCTTGAGTGCATTACGTTCTACATTAAACCCGCCACTAAATCCTTTTGTTTTCCATCTGTAACTCCTTGTTACGATATCTATCACTTTATGATTGCGTAATAAACTCAGTCTGATGCTTCATCGCAGTTAACTGCGTATAATATTGTAGAGATATACTCGCGATGTACGGCTTCAATAACCTTTATTAAAAGATAGTCACCACTTGTATAAAACAAAATTATTTCGAATGAACCATTTTTCGTTTGTCTGCCACATAATTACATATACTTATGTTATGTATTTTCTAATAAATATTAAAATTCAAAATCATTCTCCAATACTTTCATGCCAGTATTGATATGAGCGGGAAAACTATGGTTAGGAGTTAAATGATCGGTTGGATATACGCTTTTTAAACCAACTTTGTTTTTCAACGGAACATTAATTAAAGCTCTAGTCGAAATGTTTTGTTTTCTTTCTCAAATCATTAGGCAACTCTTCAAATTTTTGGAAGTGAAATTTCGGTAAGAATAGATTTTATTTCGAACGGTTACTCACATCAGTTCGTTTTCTTTTAAACAAACTCTTTGGACACGCGGAATTCGGTTTCCAGTGAGATTTTTTCTTTGTTTTGATTTATTATTATATGAAATGTTTACTAACGTTTCTATTTCCTTTTCTCCCTTTTTTTTAAACCGTTGGTGCTTCGGACTCTATACTATGAGAAGGGATCTTTTTTTTTTTTTGAATATTCTAAATTTAACGAAACATTAACTAAAGTTTTGATTTTTCCTTTTTAAACAGCTGGTCTTCGGAGGATTTCGATAAATATTATCTTATAGGTATATATATATTGATATTTGATAAACGGTTACTAACGGTTTTTTTTTTCTTAGACATATTGTGTTTAAGTGAATCTACGAAACGAATGAAAGAATTAATTCTACTTCGGTGATATGAATAATTTAGATCAGTTCATGGTAAGAGGTCAAGTAAATCAAAATATTTAATCTTTTTTACGCTGTAATTTTTAATTTTTATTTGAAATTCGCTTAACTTGGCAAAATTCAATTTTTTCAAAATATAGATCAAATATTATAGAGTCGATTAACCAGGATAAAATGCCTTTTCCTTCCTCAATTAAGAAACGGGTCAAGAAAAAAGGCGACAAACAGAGACAAACTTAGGAGATATATGTGATCTAAGAATTTGCATCGTTTGTTCAGGTACGGAAAGCATTTCCAGTAATTATCAAAAATACTAGTGAAAAAAAATACCGGAAAAAGAAAAAGATGATGGATATCAACTGGTCGATGAAATCTTCAGATTAAATTCAAAGAAAATAGAAAAGGAGTAAATGTCACAATATATTTCACTATGCATTATGGATTGTCTTTTGCTGAGTTCGATTGACAAACAGAACAAGAAGTATGGCCACAAAATTAACTAACGGTAATGCGATGATGTTATTGAAAATTTTATATGTGGGAATTTTGATGTTAATAAAATATTTGATGATTTCGATCTGACATCACATTCAATCACGTCATACTGGGAATGATGACTAGGTGAGTCAGTCACGAAACTGTTGATTGTACTGTACAAGAATTTAAGTATTATGAGCTATATATAGTGCTTAGAAGATCTTGAAAAAGCTCGTATTTAGAGACCAAGTGATAGAAGTCTACAACATCATGGATACAACACCCATCTATTATGACCTCAAAAATGCATATAATTGAGATCGTCTGATACTACGTCATCGCATGTTAGCACAGTAACAAATCACGGGTTTCTGCAAAGTATAACATAATTTTTTTATATTGCTTCAGTTAACCAAGTGATTTTATTAAAGCCTTTTAATTCAAATACATGTGTTGAATGTTATAAATAAAATAAACTGATAATTTAATACAATATTTGGATAAGTTATAACATAAAAGAATTATTTAAATTACAAACTAAGAAACTTGCAAAATATTTTACTACTCTAGCCTTAGTGTTTAAATAATTATAATAAAAATGAAATAAAAAAATATATCACAATACCATAAATTTAAATTGATTTTTGTTTGTTTTAATATCTAAATAATTGAATAAATAAATTAATTTATATATATATATATATATATCACATAAAATAATTTGCAAACCTACTTTTTTTTTGTAGATATTACATATCTAATGATTTTTACCAACTATATAATCTAAACATTCAGTTTCTACAATTTCATCCAATTTTTCATTTGATTTATCATCAACTATATAATCTAAACATTCATCTTCTAGAATTTCATTCACTTTTATACTAGTAAAATCAAGTAAGCGACTTGTATAACATGCTTGTTTGTGAGATTCATTAATAAGTTTATTATTTCCAATTGGTGCATTTATAAATTGCATAACATTGCTTTTTAATTCACTAGTTTCACCAAAATAAGAACGGAAAATCCAGCCTGCAATAATATCACTTACTTCTGCAGCAGATGGCCTTTTTAATGGATCCTCATCCCAACATTTTTTCATTAAATCTACATAACATTGTGGAGTACTTTCAATAATTTCAGGACGTTCACCTTTACAAATACTTATACTGAGTTGAAGATCATGTGCTCTATCATTAAATGGTGAAACTCCAGATGTAAATTCCCACATAATCATAGAAAAACTATATATGTCACTAGCTTTTGTATATGGTTTGCCCCTTAAAATTTCAGGTGCCATAAATGGAATAACACCATAAATATCATATTCTTTTAAAAATTTTACAGCTTTGCATAATCCTAAATCACTAATAAAAACTTTGTTCTTATCATCCGAATCTTTTTTATCCTCATGATTTAAAATATTACCATCATGGAGATCACAATGAATAAGTTCTAGCTCATGTATTTTTTTAAGACCATTAATAATTTTATATAACATATACAATCTTTGGTTCCAATTATTTTCAATTATTTTTGCTAAATTCCTTCTTAAATTTCCCATATTTGCATAATCCATTACTACCATATAATTCAAAGTATCTGGATGTTTCGTAAATCCATGTAAATTAATAATTCTAATTGATTCTATACATCTTTCATGATAATTCCACTATAAAAAATTAAATTGAATATATTAATATAAATGATTTATAATAAAAATAATAAAAATTAAAAATAAATAATATATAATTATACTTCATTTAAAAATTTATCTAAATTTTCATCCAAATTATTTTCATTCAAATTACTGAGACATTTAAGAGCTACTACTTCCTTTTCTCCACTACTCTTTAACCAAATGGCCTTGTATATAATACCAAATCCTCCTTTGTCAAGATATTCAACATTTTTAAATTTATCATAAGGAATCCATTTTAATCTTCTTTCAAGAATAAATTTATCTAAAATTTCATTTTCACTTTCTCCAAATCTACATATGATTCAAATAATTAAAATATATCAAAATTTATATTAAAACTCAAAATTAAAAAATAGTAATATCATGACTTACTCTAAAATTTAATTAGGAATTTAATAAATTTGATAAATCTAAATTTTAGTTTTGTACAATTGTATTTATAATATATGGTCTATATTTTATAACTTACCAACTAAAGCAATGGATAGTATTTTTTTTAAATAAAGACCAAATTCGGTTAATTAAATTATGAATAAATACTATATGGATATAATAATAAATAATAACTTACAAGAATCTAAGTGAATTATGATAACACATAATTTTTAAATAAAAAAAATTAGTTAGTTTAAATAATATATAAATATTATATAAATATGTAATAATAGAATTAAATAAATAACTTACGATCTAAAATAAATTACCAAATAATTTTTTAAATAAAGAAATTGGTTAGTTCAAATTATATGTAAATTTATATCAATATGTAATAATAAAATTAAATGAATAACTTACGATCTAAAATAAATTACCAAATTAATTTTTTAAATAAAGAAATAATTAGTTTAGATTATTTGTAAATATTACAATATGTAATAATAGAATTAAATAAAAAGCTTACACCCTATATTATTAAATAATTTTTAAATAAAGAAATTAGTTAATTTAAATTATATGTAAATATTATATAAATACGTAATAATAGATATGACTTACCAACTAAAATAAATTACCAAATAATTAGAAATTAGTTAGTTTAAATTACATGTAATTTATATAAATGTGTAACTGGTAATAATAGAATTAAATAAATAACTTACACCCTATATTAAATAATTTTAAAATAAAGAAATAGTTAGTTCAAATTATGTAAATATTATATAAATATATAATAATAGAATTAAATAAATAACTTACGATCTAAAATAAATTACCAATAATTTTTTAAATAAAGAAATTAGTTAGTTTAATTAGTCCGGAGTGAAACGAAGGACTATATATTACTATGTAAAGGTCACACAAAATGTCCGTCTGCCCACCCGCTCAAAAATTGAGTCGATGCATGATTGGTTCATTTAGTTACACCTGTACTCTGGACTTAACAACGGTTTCCCTAGTAATAAATACGACTTACCAACTAAAATAAATTACCGAATAATTTTTAAATAAAGAAATTAGTTAGTTTAAATTATATATAAATATTATATAAAAATGTATAATAATAGAATTAAACAAATAACTGATAACTTACGATCTAAAATGAATTATCAAATAATTTTTTAGATAAAGAAATTAGTTAGTCTAAATTATATGTAAATATTATGTAAATATGTAATATACGATTAAATAAATAACTTACACCCTATATTATTAAATAATTTTTTAAATAAAGAAATTAATTAGTTTAAATTAGATATAAATATGTAATAATAGATACGACTTACCGGCTAAAATAAATTACCAAATAATTTTTTAAATAAAGAAATTAGTTAGTTTGAATTATATGTAAATATTATATAAATATGTAAATGGTAATAATAGAATTAAATTAATAACTTACATCCTATATTATAAAATAATTTTTAAATAAATAAATAAATAAATAAATTAGTTAGTTAAAATTATATGTAATGTTATATAATTATGCAATAATAGAATTAAATAATTAACTTATAACTTACGGTCTAAAATAAATTACCAAATAATTTTTTAAAGAAGTTAGTTAGTTAAATTATATGTTAATATTATATAAATATGTAATAATAGAATTAATTAAATAACTTACGATCTAAAATGAATTAACAAATAATTTTTTAAATAAAGAAATTAGTCGGTTTAAATTATATGTAAATATTATATAAATATGATACGACATAAATATGATGCGACTTACCAACTACAATAAATTACCAAATAATTTTTTAAATAAGAAATTAATTAGTAAATATTACATAAATATGTAATAGATAGATAAGACTTACCAGCTAAAATAAATTACCAAATAATTTTTTTAAATAAAGAATTAGTTAGTTTAAGTTATATGTAAATATTATATAAATATGTAAATGGTTATAATAGAATTAAATAAATAACTTACACCCTATTATTAAATAAAGAAATTAGTTAGCTTAAATTATGTGTAAATATTATATAAATATGTAACAATAGAATTAAATAAATAACTTACACCCTATATTTTAAAATAAAGAAATTATTTAGTTTAAATTATATGTAAATATTATATAAATATAATAATGGAGGTAAAACAAAAACTTACGATCTAAAATAATCATCAAATAATTTTTTAAATAAAGAAATTAGTTAGTTTAAATCGTATATAAATATTATGTAAATATGTAATAAATAATAATAGATACGACTTACCGACTAAAATAAATTACCAAATATTTTTTTAAATATAGAATTTAGTTTAAATTATATGTAAATATTACATAAATATGTAATAATAGATATAACTTACCAGCTA
Source organism: Rhizophagus clarus (assembly GCA_015698045.1). Taxonomy (NCBI): domain Eukaryota; kingdom Fungi; phylum Glomeromycota; class Glomeromycetes; order Glomerales; family Glomeraceae; genus Rhizophagus; species Rhizophagus clarus. The sequence goes on along the minus strand of BLAL01000304.1, from coordinate 573,991 downwards.
AATAAATTGCAAATAATTTTTTTTAAATAAAGAAATTATATATGTAAGTATTATATAAATATGTAATAATAGATTCGACTTACCAGCTAAAATAAATTACCAAAATAAAGAAATTAGTTAGTTCAAATTATATGTAAATATCATATAAATATGTAATAATAGATACGACTTACCAACTAAAATGAATTACCGATAATTTTTTAAATAAAGGAATTAGTTAGTTTAAATTATATAAATATTATATAAATATGCAATAATAGAATTAAATAAATAATTTATAACTTACGATCTAAAATAAATTACCAAATAATTTTTTAAATAAAGAAATTAGTTAGTTTAAATTATATGTAAATATAATATAAATGTGTAACTGGTAACAATAGAATTAAATAAATAACTTACGTCCTATTATTAAATAATAATTTTTTAAATAAAGAAATTAGTTAGTTTAATTATATATCAATATTATATAAATTTATAATAATAGATACGACTTACCAACTAAAATAAATTACCAAATAAATTTTTAAATAAAGAATTTAGTTAATTAAATCTATAAATAATAGAAGTAAAGATAACATATAACTTACACCCTGTAATATCATAATATGTATTATTTGTTAATTAATTAGATGCAAATATTATCACAAAAGTTTATACTTTAAATTAAAAATACTTACAATCTGATCACGCATTTAAGTAAAGAATATGATTAGTTTAAATTACATGTGAAATATCATATGCATAATTAAATATTGTAACTTACCATCTATGATAATATTGTTTATTAAATAATTATTTAAAAAAAAATTTAGTTTTCTGAATAGTGTATAAACAAAGTAAAACATAAACAGCCGATAACTTACCAACTATATAATAACATTATCAATTGTTAAAGTTTATATAAAATAACAGAGAAACCATTATTATATAAATAATAAAATTATAAGATAGTTTATTAACTTACGAGCTAATTTATTTAAATTGTATGTGAATATTAATTATAAAAATATTTAAATTATTTTCAATAATTTTGGTTTAATAATTAAGTTTAGTGTATTTTACCTTTGGATTCCTTGACGTCACTTGAAGCTAATTTTATTAATATTGGCAAATTTGGTTTAAAAATTTTTGAATAATTCTAACATTCTATTAAATGATTATGCTATATGCTTTTACCTTTATTATTATTACTGTAAGCCATTACTATGTAATTGCATCAAATTTCTTCTTAAAAAGTTAGTAATTTCTTTATTAAAACACGCACAATATTTATGCAAAATGCAATTAGGTTGTTCAAGTTGATCACAATCACTGCATATATGACATCTCACTATGGTGCAACAAAAAATCATAATAGAGAAAATAATTACTAAAAGTAGTTAAGCAGGTGTAACTTTGGCTACCGGGTCATGTCGGGTCGGGTTTTGAAGATATACCCGACCTAAGTGAAAAAAATCAAGACCCTAAACCTGCCCTGAACATGACTTGACCCGATATCCCGGGTCTAAACCTGACATTTATTATAATTAATTAGCAATCGTTTAATAACTCGGGTCAACCGGGTCGGGTTATGCGGTCACCGGGACATAAAAATTATTAAACTCGATCCGAACGTTTAAGTCGGGTCGTTCGCATAACCCGGGTTAACTCGTATCGTTCGGAGCACTAGCTGAAGTAGGGTTGAATATTTGCTAAATTAACTAGGGCAATTTGGGTACAAGTTAGTGACTTTAAAATACTAAGTTATCTAGGGCTTCGGCGAACCGATTTACCGAAATGATTTTACTCTTATAAGAAAAAACGTTTTTACTAGATAATTTAATTAAGTAAAAACGTTTCGCAACGTTTTTTTGTCAATTTAGCAAAAAGTTGCGAATAGAGCTCTGAATCTGACCCGACGGATCGGGTGACCCGACGGTTGACCAGAAATATTCGGGTCAGTGTTATTTAGGTACCTGATCCGACCTGTTGACCCGACATATTTTGGGTCAAATAAAAAAAAATACGTCGAAACTCTCAGTTCCGGCGTTTTTATATGTAATATTGATTAAAAAGCGCCAAAACTACAGTTTCGGCTTAACAATTAAAAGAAAAATCGTTTTTTATTATAAACGATTATTATTAAAAACGATTTTAAAAGAAAAATCGTTAAGAAAAACATTTTTTTATTATTATAAACGATTAAGAATTCGTTTAAGAAAAACTTTTTTTTTTTAATATTTTTATCACTAAAAAACATTAAAAAAATCGTTTTTTTATTACCTTTATTATTAAAAACGATTAAGAAAATCGTTTATGAAAGATTGAAAAAAAAACTCCAGAACCATCATTACCGGCGTTTTTTCATATATAAAAGTTCCGAAACTTTTATATATATAAACTGCTTTTCTTTCGGGTCGGGTCATGAATTTGATGACCCGACCTAGGGATGGCAACGGTCGGTCACGGTCGGTTATCGGTCGGTCATAACCGGTTAAGTGCCTTTGACCGACCGACCGTTTTGGCTGACCGTTTTTCTGACCGTTTAACCGACCGTTTGACCGACCGTTTAACCGACCGGTGCGTCTAGGGATGGCAACGGTCGGTCATGGTCAGTCATGGGTCGGTCATAGCCAGTTACAACTGATGCCATACATAATGTACGGAACATATTTTTTACCGAGGGTAACCCAGTAACACTTGGCAGAAGACAAAGTGAAATAAAACTATACTGCTGCACTCAAACCAATGCTCCGAATCTAATGATATAACTTTTGCCTTATTCTGGGTTTTACCGAATTTTGCCGAATGTAAATAAAAATGAAAGTGTCTGGTACAGCTGTAATGTACGGGACACATTTCTTGCCAAGAGTAACTCGGAAAAATAGTTACCTACCATAAAATAATTATTCTGGACGTCATAATGTATTGTATCATTTATATTTAAGTCTTTAAGAACATTATTTATATGTAATATTAAATGTTATTTTATACTTTATTTAATAAAGAAGCTATAATATAACGAACTTTGACATATAGAAAATTTAGAAATCATATTAATTATAATGAATTTAAATTCCTAATAAATTTTGGCCAATTCATTCTTTTCTTTCTCCTTTATCGAAAACTAATCCAGAAATCATCTTTTTTACTATTAAATTCATAATTATATTCTTTAACTATTCCTTTTGATTTATATTTTTTCATTACTTTTTTTATATCACTAGAATTAGTAAAGAACTCTAATATCATAGGACGTCTACCTTGCCAAAGTTTAAAAAATTTTACTAAAGATTCTAGCATAACAATCATCAATGCAAATTTAAACTTATATAAATTGGTTGGAGAAAATTCAGCCAAGATTTTAAATAAATCTTCCCATAAATATTCTGTAGCTACAACATATAATTCATTCAAATCTTGACAATTAATTAATATATTTTTAAATTCCAAAATATTTATATTATAAATCAACATCTTAAGATACTTTAGTCTTGGACAATTTTGATAAATAGCTTGAATAATCTTCTTATTATCAATAATTGTATATATTTTCTCAATACTTAACTCAATAAGATTTCTTGCATGTTTAATTATATTTACTAGTATATTAATTGGAAATCTGCTAACATTTAAAATTTCTAAGTTAGGGAAAGATAAATTCTGATCCCATAAAAATTTCCAATTCATATAATGATTATTCATAACTAAAATTTTTAAGTTTATAAAAGATGATATAATTTTCGTATTAAAATGCCTAGGTGTCTTTAAATATTCTATAGTATCTGCGTGTTTAATCAGTGAATTTTCAATAAGATCATAAAATTGATCATCACACGGATAGTATATGGGATAAACTTTACTAGGTAAAAAACGTATCTTGAATAAATTTTTTTGTTGTTTGATTAATCTAGCAAACCCAAAATTGTTGTCAGATAATCCCATGAAAAGCTCCAATTCTTTAATTGACTTGCAAATTGTCATTAATCCGGTTAAAGATTTGTCATTGATAGTGGTATCACAACTAAGAAATTCAATTTCTGACAAACAATTTTCCACTCCTGGAATAAGATTTAATTGACAATCAAAATTCTTAGGTATATAAAGATGAGTGAATTTTGTTTTTCCATTAATAAAAAGATTAAATATTTCATTTAAAATAATTGATATTTTGGGTTCACATTTAATTGTTTTAACTAAGATCATACCAATCGCATTCAAGTTTAAGTGTTTACAAAATGTGATATAATTATATAAAGGTTTGTCGCATGATTTTGTGAAAATATTAATACCTTGACTTTTTAAGTAATTCTTTGATTCTACTGATAAGTATGAAATGATTATATTCAATAATAATAATTCATCTTTTCTATTCTTCAAAAATCTCCAAGGGTCTCTCCATAAATTTCGAATAATCATATCACACCAAGTTTTATTAACTAAAAGACACGAAAAAAGTGTCTTTTTATCATGCACCTCTTCAAAGATCAAATAAAGAATATCTTTGTTTAGCTTGGACATTTTTTTTCTTAAAAAAAAAAAAAAAAAATGAAGAGAGAGAGAGAGAGGAGAGAGTTTTTACATAAAAGGTTTTTATGATAAGGCTGTACACCTGTGCAACATGAAATATTGATGTTTATGGGAAATAGTTTGTTGTAACTTGTAACACAACGGTGGTTATGACGTTAATTCTTACATTGCTAATACCCCGTCAAAAACTCTCAAAAATATATTCTGTATATAAATTATGCGAAAAGGACAAGAAATAAAAAAATATATATTCTCATTGGAGTTTTGCATTTGAAACAATTTTATCTCGCGAATATTTATATTTTTAAACAAGCGTGTCGAAATTTTATTAAATAACTTAAATCAATTAAAGAAATGAAATAAAATAAAATATATTAAGGCGTAATCCGAAACACACTATCGACTACTCAAATTTGGTTAATAAAAAGTACAAACTGAACTTCTTATAACACCTTCATCAACATATTTATTAATAATCGCTTTATGATCCTCCGTTATATCATAATCATAATTTTTACATAAATTAAATTGTCGTAAAGTACAATCTCTATAATTTTCAAAGAAATTTTCAAAACCATCAATTGAATACTTCCAAATTGCACTAATTGTTATAATATTTAAAGATTTTGGAGAAAATTTAATTAAAATATCTAATAATTCATCACCTAATATATTATCATTTAAATTAATAAAAGCATATAAACTATCAAATTTCACTTCTTTTAAATTTTTACAATTTAATAATAATGATTTTATATGAATAAAATCTTTTGGTTCAATATAAGTACGTAAAGTTTTAATATTTGGACAATTATTAGCAATTGAAGATATTAACATTCCCGTATTTGTAGCATTTCTAGGAGTATTATAAATATCAAGGTATAAAAGGTTTTCATTTGTTTTTTCAATTAAGTTTGCCAACTCTTTAAAACATAATAACCAATAAATACTAAGAATTTGAAGATTTGGAAATTCTGACATTGCAAGATATTTTTGAAATTCTTTAATCTTTTTAATATCATCATCATGTTCGTTCACTTCATTAAAAAATATAAATATGGTCGTTAAATTAACGAGAGATGTTAAAAATGAAAGGGGAATAATAATAATATTAGATAATTCCAATTTAATAAGACTATTACTCTTTCTTGATAATGAATCACTCAACTTTTCATAAGTTCTTTCCTTATATTTTACGGAATAAAGGAAAATTTCTTTTAAATTCTTTTGTGAATCAATTAAAGAAATTAATCCAGGAGAATCTTTAGGATTATGAATTGATAATTCATTTAAATTTTTACAATATTTCGCCATCTCTTCAAGTGAATTAGAATTAATATAATCAAGATTAATATTTAACTTAATTAAATTGGAAAAACATGTTGAAGCACCGGGAAATAATGATAATTGTTGAGTAGTTTTCCAATATAATTCCTTAATATTTTTACATTGAGTAATAAATAATTTATAAATTTCTTGTTCTAAAAGATATTTTTTATCATGATTATTATGATTCTTTAATACCATATTTATAACACCATTTACGATATCAGAATTTGGAAATTTACAAAAACTAATATAATTAAATAATGGGGAATCTAAAAGATTTGGTAAAGGTAATTTTATATTATTATTGATTAAAAGTTGTTTCGATGATGATGATAATAAGGAAAGTATTGTATTATAATAAATAGATTTATTTTCCTCATTTTCTTCGTAACATAAAAAACTTTTCCATAAAATAGGAACTACTAAATTACACCATTCTTTATTAACTAAAAGACAAGAATGTAAAGATTTTTTATCTTTTAATTCATTGAAAATTAATGCGAGACAATCTAAATTAAGTTTTGACATATTTTCCCGTAATCCCGTTAAATATTAAAAGATTTGTAGGAAAAAAATTATGAAAATCATGGAAAGTATTTTTTTTTTTTTTTTTTTTGGTATGCATTCCTTGTTATACAAAATAGGAAAAGTATTATGTGCTGACGCAGATCATGATATAATTGTGATAATGATCGCTAATAGAGGGTAGACTTTTTCGATTTATGAGAAAAGCATTATAATTATTTTAGTTAATTGAAATTTGCCGAGTAAATATCATATGAAACATTTAGATAAACAAAGTTGCCTGATCGAGTGATCGATAATTAACAATATATAACATGACAATATAAGTTATTATATAATTAAATTATAAAATAAATTTTTATTATGAATTAATGTCATAGCACATATGTCATATTTTGATGACGGTAATAGTGGCATAGTGGCAAGTACGCAAATCACATCTACAGTATTTGTGAACATATACCAAAAAGGGTTAACCATGGGTGTCGAGTATAGCAATTTGAAGTGCATACGCAATCATGTCCAAATATATTATATTAATTTTTAAAATAAATATGTAATTTTAAATATTATTTAATAACAGGATCTCAATATTAAGAAAGGTAACTCCTAATGAAAATACAACCGATTTTAAAAGGAAACAAATTACAATAGAGAGAAATAATATAAATATGTAATGGCTTGGATTATGCCCAGTACGGTATAATTGGAACGGGTCTTTTAATTACGATATCTGATTAGATCCATGCGGGAATAAAAAGAATCAAGCGTTTAATTTCTTTTCGTGACGCTCATATGCACATGATCTTGAGAGAAATTACTCCGTTAATTTGATAAATGGCTGAATATTTATAAGATTTATAAAAGATGTATCCATTGGTGAGGATTACTATGATGTAACACTTGAAAAAAAGTAAATTTTAGTTAGACTATGATGCATATATTATTCAATTCTTTCTCTTGCGCGTGTTAAGCAACGTATATTCTTATTATAAAGTAATAAAAATATGATGAAATCAACACATTAAATTTACATATATATACCCCTCATAATTCACGATCAAAGAACAAACTTTAAAAATATAACTTTTAAAAAAACAAAAAACATCAAATACCAATTTAAAACAAACGCAATTTCGTCACGAACCAAATACTTCAGAAATGGAAATGGACCAAGTTTTATATCCTGATTTGAGTTATGGAGATATTGGCAATCAGGGAGGATATGGACCTTGTACTGAACCTTATGTGGGGAAAGTAGGAGCGAACCAAGTTTATAATGATGTAAAAAAAGAAGAGGAGGTGCAAGGATCAACTGAAGCTGCCGTTGGGATGGTATCGGAAGGCGATAATAAATCAACCTGTAATCAAAATGTAAAAAATTGTGATGAAAAAGTGAAAGACAACCCGGCACAACCTACACAAGAAGTCAAAGAAGCTAAGAAACAATAAATCACATAATTATTAAAGTTGGTTAGTGATCTTGTGTGAGAAATTGGGAGACAATCTTTATTTTAAATATAGTTTATAGCAATTATTTCTGTATTTTTGCGACTTGCGAGGTTTTGATAGTTCAATTGTTTTTTATTTTATTTTATTTTATTTTTTTTTCGAGATGTCAGTTCTTTTGTACATATTGTTATGAATTATTAAAACTATCAACTGGTTTGCTTTCGTTTTAACAAAGTAAAATTTATTATATAAAAATAATCTTACGCAAAAGTGTAATAATGAAATTTTTTACTGCATAAATTAATCAAACTGACGTTAGGCCAACATAACGATAATTCCTAAAGGTCGTACAATAGTCCATTTACTAACCAATGACAACTTTATTGCTACTAAATTGTAACTCGTATTCGATTTTTGAAGTACTTATAAGAGAGAGTGTAGTATAAAGTGGAATTCCTCCTTTAGCTGATTTCTTATGCTCATTTTATTATTTAGCCAAATTCGAAAGGTGATGGAATACGAAAATCAAATGAAATTTATATATACAAGAACAAGGGTATTCATAAATATTTAGTTAAAAGTTGTTATATACCTTGTATGGATAAAATATCGTGTCACCATAATAATAAAAAAGATAAATAAAAAAAATACTAATTTTTTATCACATGATAGGTAAGCTAACCACCATTCAATTCCTTATCTTCGGACGTTCGTTATATCGAGATTCGAGATCGACGGTAAGATTAGATTGCATTGCGGATATTCCCACACTTCATCATTTAGAACACACGTGCCTGTGAGAGATGGCCAAAATAATAAAACAATAGCATGGTTTAACAGTGGACTAGCTGATAAAGGAATGTGGCTGTGATATTCAAATGAAAATCACGTCATATAAACGTTCATCTAAAAAATCAAGAAAACAAAAAAAAAAAATATTTAAAGCGACAGAATTCTCCTTTCTAGTTTCTTTACGATTATATAAATAATGTGTAAGTAAAATTGGTCACTGAGTCACTTGAGAATTTCTAACTTGTCTAATATAATAAATAATATTCTCTTATGTATAGGTTATGACTAATAAAATTCATTTATTATTAGATTGCGCTTGTTGCGGAAGTTCTGGCAAGACATACGGAGATAGTTGTCACTGTGTTAGGAGATATGGAGAAGGCGCCATAAGACATAACGAAGCTTGTGAAAATTGTTATAAATGTTATGCTCATTGCAATTGCAGTAAGTAAATTTTTACATTTATTATTATCAAAATCTCAAGGTGACTCAATGACCTGCTGCCACAATGTTTACATATGTTACACTCCCCTACAAAAAGTATTGGACCACTTTAATATCGGTAAATTAATATGCCGATTTTAACAGTTAATTTTTCAACAATTTATTAATAAACATTATAAAAATTTTATATCACGTGACTCAGAAAAACGTGGATTTTTTATTAATATCTAGTTGGATTTCCTTTACTATCTATTACAGCCTGAACCCTTCTAGGCATGCTATCAACTAAATTTGCTAAAACTTCAGGTTCAATTTTACCCCATTCCTCCTCCAAAACTTCCATTAATTGACCAACATTTTTTGGATGAGGTTATGTGCCCGAACTTTTCTTTCTAAAACATCCCATAAATGTTCAATTGGATTAAGATCCGGGCTCTGTGCAGGCCATGGAAGACTTGAAACCGAATTATCCTCTTTCCACTGTCCAACCGCCCTTGCTCTATGAACTGGAGCGTTATCATCTTGAAAAATATATTCTAAATTATTTTCTAAACTATCATAGAAGGGTAAAAAAGTATTTTCTAATATATTAATATATACAGAACCTGTGATACTACCGGAAACTTGAATCAAAGGACCAAGTTTATCTTTTGCGAAACACCCCCACACCATAACTCCCTGATTTCCAGACTTTACCGTTGGAATAAGACAACTTACATCATATTTTTCATGGGGTTTACGCCAAACCCAGTGGTGAGCATCATTTTGAAATAATAGAAAGCGAGATTCATCACTCCAAATAATTGTATCCCACTCAGTATCCCATTCTTTTCTTTCACGGCACCAAGCTAGTCTTTTTTTACGATTAGCTTCAGAAACCAATGGTTTTCTTTTTCCAGCTCTGCCAAAATATCCTTCAGAATGTAAAACATGCCTTACAGTATTATTAGATACTGGACTTAATAAACATTCACTAATTTTTTTTGTTATTTCTTCTAAAGATTGCTGCCTATCTTCCTTTATAATTTTTGAAAGATGTCTTAAATCTCTTTCAGTGAGTTTTGGCGGCCTACCTGAACGTGGAGCAGCTGAAATTTTTTCTGAGTTTTTGTAGTCCATTATAGTATTATGGATGGTTGTTTTTGGTATATCAAGTATTTCATTAATATTTCGTTCAGTATGACCTCCTTTCCAGAGACCAATAACCTCTCCTCGTTCAAATTCTGTAAGCTCACGCTTTTTGGGCATTTTTATAAATAATTTTTTTTTTTATTTTCGGGTGGGCGAAGACTTTAGCTACATGGGAAAAAAAAATTTATTTATATATGTATAGTTAGTTGTGGCGTAATCTTAATTTTAATAGAAATGATCGGCAAATGATCGGCAGGGTGGTCCGATACTTTTTGTAGGGGAGTGTACATGGTACTTTTATTTCAAGTCAATACATTTTATAACGTGTAAGGTAATGTAATTTCATTATCCTAGTACTCAAGCAGTCTATTTACATTTGTCATCATTAAACTATTTGTAACCTTGATACAGCATAATATATTTCGCTCAACCACCTTGTAGTATATCAAAGGAAATACATTGTCTGACGCTTTTTAGGTTAAGGATTAACTCAATTATTTCTGTATTATTAAAGTGCACTATTTCTTATCAAATTCAGAATAATGTTATCTTCAATAAATACGCAATTTATAATAATACGTTCTTACTTAATTTGTTCAAACAATATAACGGTGTAGGTTTTGCTATACGTAAATGATTCCGTTATAAACATTAGTGTAGTAAAATCATTCATTGTAACAATAAAAAAAATGTCTAAAGCGGAGTAAAATCTAGTTTTGTAACAAAGCAGGGATAGTTTAATTGAAATGCGATTATCACAAATTTGTCTGATTTAGTACAGTAAAATTCTTGTTCAAGAAAGTTATAACCGTTAATTTATATTATGGTAATCATAAAAATTTAACATAAATGTGAATATTTTGAAAATTAAAACGCGACCATGCAATTTACAGTATATAATCCTAGCTAACATTTCTGTCGTTAGTTATAAATAATTACTATACTTTATTTGACTTCCATTTATGCAGGAGACTTATGGATCACGAATTACACTTTTAGATCACTTGACAAAGTACTAAAAAATATTATTCGTTATGAAGAATTTATTATAATCCAGATGGATCCCCTTCCGATGACGGTTTGCTCACCTTGCTGTTTAAGGATCATTATCACCGATCGATTTCTACAAAAGCGAGAGTGCAAAACGGTTCGGAACAAACTACGGTGGTTTTATATTTGATTACTCGACGCTCTAGACAAGAAATCAAATTACAAACTCGTCCGCTCATCGATTAAACCCAGGATTAAGATAGTAAAATACCCTTTTTCCCTTCTTTTCCTTTCCCCAGTGCGTTTGCTTCCATGTGAAGTCTCGTTCTTTCTAAAGATTGCTCCAAGTTTCGATTGGGTTAAGATAGAAGTTTTCTTTTGTCTTGTTTTATTAGTTGTAACTTGTATGTCTTTTCGTACGTAAATAAATAAAGTTCGCTGCGATAACTGATATGTAGTTAATAGGATATTCGGACAATCCCGTGAAAAAATATCATGTTTCTTCATCAATACATGATATCAATCGTTTTTTGAAAAGTTATACCGTTACTTAGTTAATAAAAAACAAATGAAAAATCATTCCGAATAAACATGCATTGATTAATAATCTTTATAATGAGGATATTTTTATTTTATTTTAACAGTTAAATATTATGGGATTCACATTAACTTATAGATAAACATTTAATGTTAATGGAACCAACATAAAAATCCAGTCTTTCTATGAAAAAAAAAAAAATAACAACAAAAAAAAATCCTCAGTCTGAACGTGTTGCTGTCTGATACCTTCCAACTGATTCCAATTATTCATCAGTGAAATCTGTGACTTTGAAATTTTTAGTAACTCCTAATTTAATATATTTTTTAATTATTTCCATATTTTCATCATTTGCATCTAAACTACCTGTACCATAATTAACAATTACTAAAGAAAGTGATTTATGTGGTTTACAACTTGTCCAATTTATAAAAAAAGATTCTAAATCTATTGGAAGTAATTCAAATTGCGCATCAGATTGATAATATAATATTAATTCGTAAATATTTTGTGAATATTTCACAACTGTTTCCAATGCCTCTTTTTCGTTCAAAAATTCACCTCCACACCAAATTTTAATACTTTCTAAATATTGACAATTAATGAAAATTATTCCTAACGTTTCCGATTCATTATTTTTGATTCCAATAGAAAGTTTTCTAATATTTGGACAGAATCTGGCAATAGCTAAATTTATTGAATTATCACAATAACCCGTATATTCACATAAATAAATTTCTTTTAAATTTTTTCCGTTATTTTCTAAGAATTTTATTAATAATTCATTTCTTGGACATGCACGTTGAAATTTTAAAATTTTTAATTGTGAAAAACTAGTATGTTGTAAGGTACCAAAATTTATAAAATCTTCATTAGAATTAAATGAAAATTGAAGTTCTTGTAAGTTTATGAAATTGGAAATAAATGATAATGGAAACATAATTTTTTTCTCCGTGAAGATCCAGTTTGATTAAAGTTTTAGGAAGTTTTGTCATTAATGAGGGAATTTTATATGTTAGAACGTCATTATTCGAAAATAATTGTAACCTCATAACAAAATATTTTAAATTTTTCTGAACAGAAATTAAATCCGCTAATCCATTTTGAAATAATACCTGTAAATTCTATAGTAAATAATTGTATGTTATAACAAATTTGTGATAGTTGATAAAAAAATTCGGCATAAATATGTGAATTACAGTGTAATTCTGAAAGATTTTTTAAACAATCTTTTGCTTCAAGATAAAAAGCAAGTTTTATGTTTCGAACTTGTAAAAATTTTAATGAATAAATTTGTTTCATAAATATTTTACATATTTTCCGTACGACTCTATACATGTATTATTGGTAATATTATCAAATGAAATATTTTTTTGCATTTTAAAAAGTTCTTCAATCTTATTATAAACATTGTTAACTGATAGAACTTTACAGAATAATGCATAATTAAACATCGGAGATTTGGAAAATTTCCTTAGATTCTTTTGGAAGACGAGAAATTAGAATATTATAAGTCCGGTTATTGTAATTCCAACAATCTTTCCAAAGTATTCTCACAGAAACTTCACACCAAAAAGTCGATTTACTAATATGCATGAATGCAATGTAACCGTATCATCTTCTAAATATTCGAAAATTTCGTTTAAACAATCTGCGGGAAGTTGACTTTTTTTTTTTTTTTTTTTAAAAAAAAAAAATTAAATATAAATATTGATTAAGGTCATGTGGTGTTACTCGTAATGTAGATGACAAATAACATGTGATAAATAATATCGTCCACTTTTTTTAAAAAAAAAAATTTTACGAAATAGTTATTTATTTAATATTTAAACGTTGTTTATAAATGTAAAATACGCAATGATGACTTATACATATGTCATATGACACATGTATGAAGGAAGAAAACCAACGAAGCAAACGAAACAAAAAAGAAACAGAACGAAAACTATACTGTACTATATGGTTCTATTTTTCTATTAGCCAAGGAAGAAATTTGCCACTAATATCGCTTATTGAAACTCTCGACTGGACTGATCGCTCGAGTCTTGTTCTGTATCCTTCATTTAATCTTCGTCTTTCTTATCGGAAAAAATTTTTCTGATCGCTAATCTTTGTTCAATTAATTCGAATGACCACTTTTCCGATTTTGAATTTGTGGCCCTTAATTTTATTCTCGATATTGCATTATCCTCATTATCCTCCGCGATTTCTATTCGTCTTATTTACTGTAAAATAATTAAAATGATTTTATTTATTTATTTATTTTTTGTTTTAAAAAAATACCTGCACAATTCTTTTCAAAATTAAGTCAAAATTATATTGAATTATTAAAAGATGATGAATATTATGATGTTATGTTTGAAGTTGGTGAAGATCCTGACGTTAAAATATTTTGCGCTCGCGAGTATTTTGTGTTAATAACCTCCATACTTACGACGAAATTTAAACAACAATAATAGCCTTTTGGTGCATATTAAATTACCAAGTATAACACTAGAAATATTTCAAATTATCTTAGAGTAAGTCATAAATTTATTATTCTATATAAAGAATTCCAATATTTTTCTTTATATACTATATTGTAGATATATTTATGGTAATATACTTTCGTTAAACGGACAAGTCACTTTAAATTATTCCTCAAAATTTTGATAAACTTTTTAAGAGTTAATTAATTTTAAAAAAATATTTAACGATCTACTAATTTATTAGAACTTAAAGAATTTTGTACAAATTTTAATGATTCAATCTCCTGAAAAATTATTTAACCCATTGATTTGCTTCATTTTCTGAAAAATCTTCAAATTCACTTGCCAAAAGGGATGATTACAAATGAAAAATTGGAGTATAGGAATACGTTTTAAAATGGGATCTTACACCAAAGACTATGATTCAAAAAAATGAAAGTGACTCTACAAAATTGTTCATCTCTAGTTAGATTTCTTTTATTTGGAATTTTTATAAGTTCGACCATATCAAAAACTCTAGATAATCAGCTCTATGATACGAATTTGGATCCTGATAGTGCATCAATTTATAACACTTTACGCCCTAGGAAAATATTGTCACCACTATTCAGATTATTGGATATTATTAATAGAAGCAATATTTATTTATTATGGATTAAAACTTTGTATTTTAAAATGGTTAAAAAAAATGGTGAAACAAGATGCGGGTTGACGTAATGCAATGTACAAATTTGATCATATCCGGAATAATTATAAATAGTCTTTCCATATTTAAACTTCATTTTTACATTTCATTTCTATTTTTTTTTTTTTTAAGGAAAAAAAAAAAAAAATGTTTGCCCAATTTTTTTCGAAATTAAGTCAAAATTATATTGAATTGTTAAAAGATGATGAATATTATGATGTTACAGTTGAAGTCGGTGAGGATCCTGACGTAAAAATATTTCGTGCTCACATGAACATTTTGTGTTACCGTTCTCCATATTTACGACGAAATTTGGCTTCCAATAAAAAGAAAAACGATAACTTTTTAGTTCATATTAAATTACCAAATATTTCACCGGAAATATTTCAAATTGTTTTAGAGTGAGTTGTAAATTTAATACATAACATAAGAAATTCCAATATTTGCTAAATTTTTTTTGTTATATATTGTAGATATATTTATGGTGGTATTCTTTCGTTAGACGATCAGGACACTTTAAACTTTCTCAAAATTTTAGCGGCTGCAGATAAACTTTGTCTTCAAGAACTGGTTAATTATTTGCAAAAATATTTGATTGAAAATAATTCAGATTGGATGGAACAACATTTTGAATTTACTCAACAAATAAGTTCACAATCTAATAACTTGTTAGAGCTTCAAGAATTTTGTACAAATTTAATGGTTCAGTCACCTGAAAAAATATTTAAATCATTTGATTTTGCTTTACTTTCTGAGAAATCCCTAATTTCACTTATTAAAAGAGATGATTTACAAATGAAAGAGATTGAAATATGGGAAAATGTTTTAAAATGGGGTCTCGCACAAAATCCAACTCTAATTCCAGATCCTGCTACTTGGACAAATGATGATTTCGAGAAGATGAAAAGTACTCTACAAAATTGTTTACCTTTAGTTAGATTTTTCTGTTTATCATCTAAAGAATTTTCATATAAAGTTCGACCATATCGAAAACTCTTAACTAGCCAATTCTATGAAGATTTATTAAATTCTTACTTGGATCCTGATAGTGTATCAACTTATAACACTTTAAGCCCAAGAAAAATAATATCATCAATCGTTCAAATTATTGATTCGCAAATCGTTGATGCTAGTACCACTTCAACTATTTTAAACTGGATTAATAAAACAGTTGATAACAAATCTGTTCATATAAATGAATATAAATTTGAATTATTATTAAGTGGAAGCCGAGATGGATTTACTCCTAAAAAATTTCATGAATTATGTGATGGAAAACATAATACTATTACTTTTATTAAAATAAAGGGAACAGATGAAATTATTGGTGGATATAATCCTTTAACATGGGAATCCTCTGATACTTGGGGTGAAACTACAGATAGTTTTATTTTTTCTTTTAAAAATAAAAATATTAAAAATGCAATTATTACTAAAGTAAAAAATACGAAACGTGCATTAAATTATAGTCGTACAAGTGGTCCTTTTTTTGGTGGTGACATTATTATATACAATTCTAACAATGAATACACAAATTACAATAATATTTGGTGTCGAAAGTATCATTATGAAAAAAAGATAAGAGAAACTGAGGATAAATTTTCTATGGATGATTATGAAGTATTTCAAATCAAAAAGAATTAATTACAGTATACAACATTATTTAAACCAAAAAATATTGGTTGAAATGCTTAAAAAAATTTACGTGAAAATAATATCCAATACGTAAATATAATTTTAAAGAAATTTTTTAAATATACTGTATATTTTTAATTTTTATTATATTTACTTATTTAATAAACTATTCTAAAGAAGATTAAAAAAAATTTTCTTGATTTTCATTTTATAAGTATTCATTCCCGGTGACCTGGCCAAATATATTAAAATATTTCTATTACTAATCTTACAGACTTGTAGCAATCGAATTATCAGAATTGCAAATTTATCGGCAATAATTTAAGGATTTATTATTTGCTATAACATTATGTTCAAAATAAATCCGCATTCTCACTATTTCCACTTAATAGTTTAAAAAATATATAAATACATGATTTTAAAAAGCTCTAATTCAAATTTTTCTGTCCACTCAAGTATAATGTTAAATGACTTTAAATCGCCCAAACAAATCAGAAATGTGAGCTGCTTAAAGATTAAAAAAAATTTTAGTGCGTTATCAATTATCTCATAGTCAGTAAACTTCAGTAAACTTATTTTTATGCTTCAAAAAGAATTTTAATAATTTTTAAAGAAAACCTTTCTACATGGAGTGTTTTTTTTTATAATCCGAATTTAATTGATTGTGAAAATCAATTTGATAGTAAACATTTATTAGTTATGGTAGGACTTGCATTTGGAAACTCGGTACGGACTAGCATTCTTATACAATTGTTTTTATTTTCTATATTTAATATCAATAATTAACTTTAAAAAAAAATTTTCGCGTGTATGATATAGTATTTCATTATTGTTTTATTTATAGCGATGAGTTGCGTAAGGCGAGGTAAAATATAAAGAAAATGCTGTGACTATAAAGAAAATGGAAAATGACAATGAACATAAGGATTTAATCGTACAAAAGAAGATGAAAAGATAAAATATTTGAAAAAAAGTTAGAAGAAAATGGAAGAAGGTTGAAGAAGGTCGACCAGAAGGAAAAAAAAAGATATGCTGCAGAAGCACGTAATATGATACTATTTTTTAATATACCGAAGTAATAAAAAAGAGGATGTTACAGCGATAGGACTGGTGAAAAACTAAGAATTAAACGTTTATTAATATTAAATGGTAAGAAGCAGAAATATATTCCGTGCCAAAAAAATAGGGATGTTATCATTCCGGAAACGCACCACGGATGAACGTTTCGGAAACTGTAGATTTGACACGGTCTTGAAGCAAAGATAATTATAGATAATGTCCAAATTGAAGAATTGAGTGCAACATTACATACAGTACTGATTAACTGATGATGAAACAAATCCACAGATCTTTAGGTCCGGATTTAGCCTAAAAAGTCCTATCCAATAGAATTTCAGAAATGTTAGAATTTTAGTAGCGACATATCGGCATATTGCTATAAATATTAACACATATCACGTAGTAATGGGCAGTTCTTTTAACAGTTCAGATGACACGTTTGTTCCAAATATCGATGACATAAATGACGAAATAGACGAGCCTGAGAACTGCTTCAATACGGAAATATGTGTGGTTACGTGATTTCTATTAGGTCAGGAAACTCTAGTATTGAATGGCATTAACTGAGACACTGTATAGTAATCAAAAAAGTTCGAAAGCAAACAATTTTAGATTTAAATATAAGGATCCTTGGACTGAAAAGAGAAATCAGAGCGGGACAACACAGTTGTAATTGGTGATCAGTGTTATGGAGAATGAAAATTTTATCAATATGATAAATGTTTTTGATCTTCACTATAAAGTTCCTGACCGTTACCAAATTAAAGAAAAGATAGTCCAAGAGTTCGACAAATAATGTCTAATATTCGTTATGATATATTAAAAATACCCGAAAAGCCTCTTTATCGCAGATATGTGGACGTTAACATTAAACAGTGAAGTGTATCTTGGTTTATTCATTATGTTGACAAAAATTGGACCTTTTAGCATTTTTTTTTTTTACTTGACATTATTCCATTTAAAACTCGTCACACAGTAATTAACATGGCAACTGTGCTTAATAGTGTTCTTTGCGAGAGTTTAATTTCGTGAGTAAAGCTCTAGCATTCACCAACAATAATGAGTCTGCGATGTTATTATGTGGTCAAAAGTTATTAAAAGAATTAGAGAGGGCTTTAGACGAAGTTTTTCTTTTAATCATTACCGCTGCTCAGCAAATATTTTTAACCTTGCAGCTAAACAAGAGATGGAGAAGAAATTCTTAACATGCGTAAGTTGATATTGAAGATCAAGAATTCGATTTTGTTATGT
This sequence comes from Rhizophagus clarus, assembly GCA_015698045.1. Classification (NCBI taxonomy): domain Eukaryota; kingdom Fungi; phylum Glomeromycota; class Glomeromycetes; order Glomerales; family Glomeraceae; genus Rhizophagus; species Rhizophagus clarus. The sequence continues at coordinate 555,180 of BLAL01000304.1, read as the reverse complement.
AATGATTTACGCGATTTACCGTATAGCGCTGCATACAGTACCCCCGGTACTATTCAATCTAGGCTGGCTTTCTTGAATAGTACCGGGGGTACTGTATGCAGCGCTATACGGTATATTCTATGGAAAAAATCAAATATCTTCAGCCTGAAGTTGATGTAGAAACAAGGTGTAACTCCACCTATTATATGCTTTGTAAATTTCAATGAATAGAGATGATATTAAAGATGCTTGCAATTAAATATGAAAACGTATGAGATTTAATGCCATCCTCTATAGCATGGTAAAATAGCAAAAGCGTAAAAATGCAGGCTAATGGTAGTAAGGATAGATGCACCTGAATTTTATTTAACAGTTAATGTAAATTAATAAATTTATTTTAAAAAACCAATAAAATTTAATCAATATAATTAATCACTTATTTCCATTGTTACTGTATTTTTAATAAATTTAATTGCAGAAAACAATGATCATTTTAAAACAACTTGGAAGAGCCACCAAAATCTTTAAGGTTCTAAATATCCAACCATTGTCAATGTATAATTCTATTTTAACGAGATTTGGGATCATCTGAAACACTGTATGGAAAGTGGTTATATTAGCCGATTTAATAAATCAAAAGATAGAGGAATACTGGACGATTCTTGATTATGCAACTACGATTGCTACAATCTTGAATCCACGGAACAAAATTACCCTCTTTGAATTATGCGAACTAACAACAAAAGTGATTAATACCTTAAAAGAAAAATATTCCTTTTATTATAATAAAGTTCCACAATCACGAACTTTCATTCCTAATGAAAATAATAATACATCAGGAAGAGAATATTTCTACAAACTAAAGAAACGGCATTTAGGCGGAACTACTGCGCTGAAACAGCACGAGCTGAAGCCCACCTTCAAATAATCCTGATTTCACAGAAATAGAACGATACCTAGCATTGCCTTGTGATGAGAACGTAGAAGTACTACTCTGGTCACTCCGCTGAATTTCCAGCACTCTCATTAATAGCGAGAGATTATTTGGCAATACAATCACAAGTGTTGCATGTGAACAGGGTAAGTTTATTGCATAATAGATGGCACTTGACAAAAAATAACTCAACATCTTTATAACAATTCATTGGAAATAATCCAAAATTTCAAATAATTTATAGTTTTAATTTAATTTTTGTATTTATTATTTCAAAATTAGCATTCTCTGCTGCCGGAAATACGATTATAAAAACTCGAAATCGCCTGTAACCAGGAACTGCATGGGCGTCATTATGCGCTAAAGAGTTAAATAGATAACAATGGAGAAAAAGGTGTGGCTTTAGTCATATACTCGATAATTCTAACTAATTAAGGTTTAATAAATAATAAACGTTATAACTAAAATTTTGTGTTTACAATCATTTATTCCCTTAAATTGCTTGATAACAAAATGAAAAAAAAAGCTATAAAATCGTCATATGAATGCAAAAAACATATTCTTGTTATTATTATGCTATAAACTTCAATTTTTATACAACAAAATTTATAAATAATTTAATCCAGGACCATTTCCTGGGACCAGGTTCAGGACCGGACTTAATAAGACCCAAGTCCTAGGACTTGCTCTCCCGTTCAATAGGATTTATAGGTCCCAGGACCAAGACCGGATTAAGACCGACCTAACCATCCCTAGCAGGTAACGTAAGTGCAATGACAAATTTAGTCTAACCCGAAATAATTATAATATTGCCTTATATATTTAACTGCTAAATTTTTTTTTTTTTTTGTTTTCATTTTTTTTTCTTTTCTTTTTTTTTTTTAAAAAAAAAAAATGTCAGCGCAGTTTTTTTCGAAATTAAGTCAAAATTATATTGAATTATTGAAAGATGACGAATATTATGATGTTACAGTTGAAGTCGGTGAAGATCCTGACGTAAAAATATTTCGTGCTCACATGAACATTTTGTGTTACCGTTCTCCATACTTACGACGAACTTTGACTTCCAATAAAAAGAAAAACGATACCTTTTTAGTTCATATTAAATTACCAAATATTTCACCGGAAATATTTCAAATTGTTTTAGAGTGAGTTGTAAATTTAATACATAACATAAGAAATTCCAATATTTGCTAAATTTTTTTTGTTATATATTGTAGATATATTTATGGTGGTATTCTTTCGTTAGACGATCAGGACACTTTAAACTTTCTCAAAATTTTAGCGGCTGCAGATAAACTTTGTCTTCAAGAACTGGTTAATTATTTGCAAAAATATTTGATTGAAAATAATTCAGATTGGATGGAACAACATTTTGAATTTACTCAACAAATAAGTTCACAATCTAATAACTTGTTAGAGCTTCAAGAATTTTGTACAAATTTAATGGTTCAGTCACCTGAAAAAATATTTAAATCATTTGATTTTGCTTTACTTTCTGAGAAATCCCTAATTTCACTTATTAAAAGAGATGACTTACAAATGCAAGAGATTGAAATATGGGAAAATGTTTTAAAATGGGGTCTTGCACAGAATCCAACTTTAATTCCAGATCCTATTACTTGGACGGATGATGATTTCAAAAATATGAAAGTTACTCTACAAAATTGTTTACCTTTTGTTAGATTTTTCTATTTATCATCTAAAGAATTTTCATATAAAGTTCGACCATATCAAAAACTCTTAAATAATGAACTCTATGAAGATTTATTAAATTATTACTTGGATCCTGATAGTGTATCAACTTATAACATTATACGCCCTAGAAAAATATTATCATCAACCGCTCAGATTATTGATTCGCAAATCGTCAATGCTAGTATCGCTTCAACTATTTTAAACTGGATTAATAAAACAGTTGATAACAAATTTGCTCATATGAATGAATATAAATTTGAATTATTATTAAGAGGAAGCAGAGATGGGTTTACTCCTAAAAAATTTCATGAATTATGTGATGGAAAATATAATACTGTTACTTTTATTAAAATAAAGGGAACAGAAGAAATTATCGGCGGATATAATCCTTTAACATGGGAATCCTCTGATACTTGGGGTGAAACTAAAGAAAGTTTTATTTTTTCTTTTAAAAATAAAAATATTAAAAATGCAATTATTACTAAAGTAAAAAATACGAAATATGCATTAAATTATAGTCGTACAAATGGTCCTTTTTTTGGTAGTGACATTATTATATATAGTTCTCACGAGCTTAAAGATTATAATAATATTTGGTACAGAAAGTATTATTATGAAAAAGAGATAAGAGCAACTACGAATAAACTTTCTATGTATGACTATGAAATATTTCAAATCAAAAAGTGATAATTTCAGTATCTTTGGAATTTGTTCAAAATAAAAAAATATATTTTGATTCACCTTGTCTATTTATGTATTATTTTCGTATAATCTTTTTTAGTAATTCCATTGTTATGGATATGATTCTTCGCATGTAGTTCTATCACGTATAGTTACCTTGTAAGCAAGAGGAGCCATGACCGACAGATCTGTTCCAACAATAATAGGTTGAGATTCCTGACAATATTATTTACTTTGGTCATTAACACCTAATTAGTACTACGGAATGTAAGATTTTCTTAATATAGATCGCACAAATTTATTTTTGATATATTTTTTTTTTGTTTAATAATAGGTCTCACAAATTTTTTTTTAAATGATTTTTTTTTAGATCGCACTTATAATTAAAAAAAAATCATTTTAAATTTTTTTTTATATAACTCGCCTAAGCGGATAGAAAATTTGGTCTTGTGCTTTTAAAACTCTCTGTTTATATATTTCACCTGAGTAGGAATAATTAAGATTGTAGCTTAGCAATTCTGTAAATTTAATGGCTTACAAGCTTGTAAATATCAGTAATACAATTATTGTTGCAAAATAAGATAATATCGTAAAATGAAAGCCATGATATTTACATTATAAATATTCATATATATAATTAAACATTTACATGAAAATTTTATAATCTTATAAGTAATCTTTATAATCTATATAACTAAAAAAAATTTGTAACGTTTAGATTACCCTTTGTATAAAAAATTTGAAGTGTAACGTGCGTGCGCTTGATCTATAGTTAAAAACAATTTGGTCGGTAAATTTACGTTGATTATAATATCTATATTATGGTTAGAAGGTCCCAGTAAATAGCTCTACTAAGCTAATTAACTTAAGTATTAGTAGAACTTTCCAACTAGTTAAAATTATTTATATATGAAAAATTTCACATCCATGGTATTAAGATTACGGGAATGGTTAAATATAAAATTACCTGATACGATGATACGATAATTGTGAAACAAGCCGCAGGTTGGCATAATGCAATATTAATGCAATGTACAAATTTAGTCTCATTCGAAATAATTATAAATATTGCCTTCCGTATTTAAACAAACTTTTTTTTTTTTTTTTTAAAAAAAAAAAAAAAAAAATGTCAGTCCAATTTTTTTCGAAATTAAGTCAAAATTATATTGAATTATTAAAAGATGATGAATATTATGATGTTACAATTGAAGTTGGTGAAGATCCTGACATAAAAATATTTCGTGCTCACATGAACATTTTGTGTTACCGTTCTCCATACTTACGACGAAATTTGGCTTCCAATAAAAAGAAATACGATAACTTTTTAGTTCATATTAAATTACCAAATATTTCACCGGAAATATTTCAAATCATTTTAGAGTAAGTTATAAATTTAATATATTATATAAGAAATTCCAATATTTGCTAAATTTTTTCCGTTGTATATTGCAGATATATTTACGGTGGTATTCTTTCGTTAAACGGACAAGACACTCTAAACTTTCTCAAAATTCTAGCAGCAGCAGATAAACTTTGTCTTCAAGAACTAGTTAATTATTTACAAAAATATTTGATTGAAAATAATTCAGAGTGGATGGAACAACATTTTGAATTCACTCAACAAATAAGTTCACAATCTAATAATTTATTAGAACTTCAAGAATTTTGTACAAATTTAATGGTTAAATCTCCTGAAAAGATATTTAAATCATTTGATTTTGCTTCACTCTCTGAAAAATCTTTAATTTCACTTATTAAAAGGGATGATTTACAAATGAAAGAGATTGAAATATGGGAACATGTTTTAAAATGGGGTCTTGCACAAAATCCAACTCTAATTCCAGATCCTGCTACTTGGACGGATGATGATTTTAAAAAAATGAAGGTTACTCTACAAAATTGTTTACCTTTAGTTAGATTTTTCTGTTTATCATCCAAAGAATTTTCATATAAAGTTCGACCATATCAAAAACTTTTAAAGAATCAATTCTATGAAGATTTATTAAATTTTTACTTGGATCCTGATAGTGTATCAACTTATAACACTTTACGTCCTAGAAATATTATCTCCCGATCATCACCACTTGAAAATACTGATCAAATTATTGATTCACGAATCGTTGATGCTAATATTGCTTCAACTATTTTAAGTTGGACTAATAAAGTAACTAATAACAAATTTGCTCATATAGATGAATACAAATTTGAATTATTATTAAGAGGAAGCCGAGATGGATTTACTCCTAAAAAATTTCATGAATTATGTGATGGAAAACATAATACTGTTACTTTTATTAAAATAAAGAAAACAAAAGAAATTATTGGTGGATATAATCCGTTAAAATGGGAGTCTTCCAGCTCTTTTGGCGAAACTGAAGAAAGTTTTATTTTTTCTTTTAAAAATAAAAATATTAATGATGCAATTATTAGTAAGGTAAGAAATGCAGAATTTGCATTATTTTATAAAAGCACAAACGGTCCATATTTTGGTAATGACATTATTATATACAATTCTAAGGAAAATGAATGTGCAAATTATGATAATATTTGGTGTGAAGGTACTTATTACGAAAATAAGATAAGAGAAACCACGGATGAATTTTCTATTGATGACTATGAAGTATTTCAAATCAAAAAGAGATTATCGCAATATATTTGCATTTGATAATGATGTTCGAAATAAAGTTTTAACACGCTTTAAAAATTTTTGATTTATTCATATGTTTGGTGCTTATGTTACTCAATAAATAAATTATTTTAGTTTACCCAATCCGAGATATATTATAAAATTATATTTGAATCGTTATCTGATAAAATTTCTTTATGAACTAGTATATAATGGGTTTGACTACAGATTATGAACTATGTTGTAATTTATAAACAACACTTAAGTGACATTATGTTCATTGTTTTTACATATGTGCAAAATTTTAACAAGCACGAGCTATTGAAGTGGAATTTGACGCATGTTTCAATTGTTTCATGGAATTTAACGTTTAGGTTATAGTAAAAATAGACTTGACTCTCTCCACATTACACGACTGGTACTGTAGGACAGATCCTCAGGTTCGCAAGAAATGATGACTCGAGTTTGAGAATCACATAGTATGTTCGTAAGGTACAAGCAAGCAGGGCCGGCATGTCTTTTAATTAATACCTGATCATGATTCATGGATTAGATCGTGCAGAAGCATGTCAAGAATTCAGCGAGCAAACTTGATTTAAACAAAAAATATTTTCAAAAATTTTCAAGAGTTTATGAGAATTAACAAGTTCATAGGCTACAATTTGGTATGAATGAATGATGGAAATAATATAACTACTGTTAAAATTGTTTATCATTTATTCGTTTCAGAACAAAATATTTAATTTACTTATTATCTTTTTTTGCAGTTAATATTAGAACAAATAATGTTATTGATAATCTTAAAGAAACTTAGGTTGATGTCGATAAACTGGATTATTGTTGCTTCAGGCAACTAGATAATAAAATGATAATGATGAATAAGCAATTCATTTTTTACGTTGTCTAATCAGGATATGACCGCATTATATAAAAGCAGACCAATTTAGTTAATTTATAGTTTGTGTGATCGCAAAATCAGTATACTACAGGTTAAATTTTTTATAGATAATTATATGGTATAAACATTTTTAAAATATTATATAATAATTAAATTACCACTAACAAAAAATGAAAATAAAATAGACGTTTAGTTATTTTACAAAATTTCTTCAATACGGATTCCAATTCTAAACTTAACAATACCTAAATTTTCATATATTTTAATCATTTTCACGTTTTCTTCATCTTCTACTAAACTTTCATAGCATTCTCCATTAAGGATGGTCATCGGTCCTACCGGTCCTACTCGGTCCTGGAGCGGCCGGTCCCAGGACTTGTAGGACCGGACCGCGGTCTTTCATTTTCTTGTGGCGCAATAGGACCGGTTTCGAGGAGTTCTCGAGGACTGACCGGTCCTCATATCGGTCTTCATATAATAAACGATTCATATATTAAATATAGCTATTAATTTAATAAAGATCTTTATAAAAAAATATAAAGACCGACCGATTTTGAAATCACAAACAAATAAAATAATGATAATCAATTTTCTCCACTTATACGCCTATATTTTTTCGAAAAAATACCCTAATTCATTAATTTAAAATATTTTAAGTTATATATATTTATGCACCTTGAAATTTGGTAATTTTTATTTGCATTCATTTTTTTTTTAAAAATAAAGGAAAAAAGGAAAAGTTTTTTATTTGTAAAAAAAGAATAGACCAATCGGTCCTAACAAGACTGCGGTCCTTAAAAAGACCGACGGTCTTATTGTATGTGATACAGGACCGAAGACCGCAGCCCTACACCAAGATGGACCGGTCCGTCTTTTTAAGATATAGGACCGTAGGACCGCGGTCTTCTAGGACCGATGACCATCTTTATTCTCCATCAATCTATAAGTATTGTATTTTTGAATTCTATTTTTCCAGTCTATTTCATAAGCATGACTCTAACTCTTCCGAAAATTTAAATCTGTATGAATTACATACGTACAATCCTTGAACATTTTAATTGCCGATCCACCTAAAATTGGCACTACGTTACTAATAAAATTCGGGGTTAAATTTGCCGATTTTGTGCTAGAACACAAACTTCAAAAAAGGATATCTCATAGACGACATATTGACTATAAATAAAAGTCATATGATATACTGAAAAAAAAAAAATACATTCATACGCAAAATAATGAGTTTACTATACACGCGTTTACACCTTAAAATATACGAAATTTCAATATTTCATTTTACTATATTGTGTTATTTACATTAAATGCATATAATTTTTAGCTTTTTAAAGTTGTTTTTAAAGACATATTTGAAATATTTTTATTATTAAACACAAGTGAAAGTTGAAGAAAACCAGTTACAAAAATATGGTTATGTATGGCAAGGCATACTTGCCAAAAAGTTTTATAAAATGAAGGAAAATATTATATTTATGATATTTCTGTTTGTGAAATGGGTGGAAACTTATTCCACGCGCGAGATGTAAAAAATGCTTTTTTTTATTAAGGCGGATCGGAATTAAATTCTTTAATTTACTGATAACACTTTTTACTTTCACTATGAGAGAATTTTTAATATTTAACTTTTAATACTGGTTTAATTCTTTGATTATTATTATTTTAATTCACGATTTTCGTTCCAGCTGATTAAGATTTCTGCTTTGATTATTATACCATCAAAAAAGAAGTCATAGCAGATCACATCGCGTTAAACCTGGATAATTGCAGCAATTTTTACAACACAAAGATTCGGGTAAATTCTTAAAGTTTATTATTGTGCAAACATGAAACTTTTTATTATTGATAAACATGATGAGCCTATAAACTGATTTTATTTGGTCAGCATTGTCCTATTATTAAAATTCCTATTATTAACAAACACGTAAATCAAGAAATAAGAAAATCCTTATTATTAATTAAATATGTAAATTCTATTATTAAATAGTATTATAATTCTATACACCCAATATACCCATTGGTGATTTTATATACGCATAATTATCTAGATTCACGCCTTATTTTAACTCTTGTTGTTGTCAATAATAATAATATAATTTTTTGTGGAAGGATTTTGGGAAATCCCGTATATTTTAAAAATATTATTACTTCTATCGTGTTTAACCTAGTAATTATCATATTTGTGTGTTAGTAAATAGTGTTTAATAAAGTTAAAAAAAAAGTTTTAGATGAAAATAAAACATATTTTCATCAAGGAATAACATACCTCATTAAGAAATTCATTTATAGCATTATGTGAATTATGTATATATTTTAAAATCACTTTTTTATCTAAACTCCTTGTATATTTCATTTTATTCCAGTATAATGGTCCATTTTTCCATATCGCCAAATATATTGTAGCAAAATCGTCTTTACTTATTTCTTTAATACTATCAAACTGGTTATATGGTATCCATTCAAATACTATATCAGATGGATAAACGATTTTCGATTGCATTTCTTGAATTAAATTAAAGATTTTTTCATCAATACTCTTCCAATTGGTAAAATTTTCTTTCAAAAAACTAATAGTGCATGGTTTACACCATTTATACTGTATATATGAATATATATTCTCACATTTCAAACAGGATTGCTCGGAATAATAATCTTTATAATATTCATAATTATAGACGATAATATAATCTTTCGTATTAGGCGCTTGAGATAACCCATATATTTTAAAATCGTTGTAACCATTTGTGCAACAATCTTTAATCTATTAAAAAATGATTATGTTATTATATAGAAAATGTATTTAATTAAACTAATAAAAAATTTTCATACCTTTCTATTTAAAAATTCATAAATCGTATTTTGTGAGTTAACTAAATATTTTAATGTAACTTTTTCGGTTTTTCTTATATATTCATTTTTAGTTGAATCATAAGATAATACTCCACTTTTCAAAGTTGCCAAATATATTGTAGCAAAGTTATCTCTACTCATTTCTTTAATATCATCAAATTTATTGTACGGTATCCATTCAAATACTACATCTGTCGGATGATTAATTTTTAATTGCATTTCTTGAATAAAAGTATCAACTTTTTCATCTCTACTGGTCCAATTAATAAAATTTTCTTTCAAGAAATTTAATTGACATGACTTGCACCATCTATACATTGTACTGGTATAAATTTCAGCACATGACAAACAGTATTTCATAAAATGGTTATAATTGATACAAATAATAATGTAATCTTTTGTAATAGGATCTTGAGATATTCCATATATTCCAAAATATTTATTACAGTTTATATATTTCTTGACCTATTAAAAATATAAAATATAATAAGTTAATCGTTATTGCATTATTAAAAGTATTAAATTAAATTTCATACCTTATTCAGAAAATCATCTACTATATTTTGCGAATTATTTATACATATTAAAGTAACCTTTTTGTCCGGATCTCTTGTATATTTAGTTGAATTCCAGTGCAGTGGGCCATCCTTCCATGTTGCTGAATATACTGTAACAAGGTTATCTTTGTCTATTTCCTCGAGATAACAAAATTGATTATACGGGATCCATTCAAATACTAAATCGGTTGGTTGATTGATTTTTAATTGCATCTCCTGGATTTGATTATCAATTTTTTCATTTCCACTAATTCCGTTTGCATAATATTCATTCAAGAAATTTACCTGACATGGCTTGCACCACATCTTTGCTGTAAATGTATAAATTTCATCGCATTTTAAACAGTGCGCCTTAGAATACTCATAATTAGCAGAAGAAATAATAACGTAATCTTTTGTATAAGGATATTGAGTTATTCCGCATATTTCAAAATATTTATTACAGCTTTTGTATTTTTTAACCTATTAAAATATAAAAAATAAATTAGTGTTATTGCATTTTTTTTTTAAAAAAAAAATATATAAAAATAAGTTGGCGTTATTGCACTTAAAAAGTATTAAATAAAATTTTTAGAAATTTCATACCTTATTTAGAAAATCATCTATCATAATTTCTGAGTTATACATACATATTAATGTAACTGTCTTACTTGAAACTCTTGTATACTTTACTGAATTCCAGATCAATGGACCATCCTTCCAATTTGCTGAATATACTGCGGCAAAATTATTTTCATCTATTTTTCTAACATTATTAAACTGATCATACGGAATCCATTCAAATATTGTATCAGTTGGTTGTTTAATTTTTAATTGCATTTCTTTAATGAGATTATCAATTTTTTCATTTTTAGTCCAGCTTTTAAAATTTTTTTTAAAATAATTAATCTGACATCGTTTGCACCATATGTATTGTGAATATTTTTTACTATATTTTATACAACATTCTTTTGAACATTTGATAACTACAATATAATCGTTTGTGTAAGGATCTTGAGATATTCCATATATATTTATTTTAAGTGTCAGATATTTTTTAACCTATTTAAATAAAAAAAAAAAAAAAAAAAATATTATTTTATTGAAAACAACTTCAAATTGGTTAAAAGAAATTTGTATTTCATACCTCATCTAAAAATTCAACAATATCTTTTGAGTTATCTAAATATATTAAAGCAACTGTTTCATCGGATTTTCTACTCCATTTCCAAAAAAAAGATAATGGGCCATTCTTCCATATCGCTAAATTATTTCTCCCTCCTTTTCTAATATGAACAAACTGATCGTATGGTATCCATTCTAACATTATATCAGTCGGAGAATCAATTTTTAATTGCGTTTCTTGAATAAAGTCGTCAATAATTTTATTTTTACTAGTCCAATTTACAAAATTATTTTTAAAATGATTGGTTTGACATGGTTTACACCATTTATACCGTATATTTGTGTATATAACGCCACACTTCGCACAATATTTTTCAAAACATTCATTGTCAACAACCATAATATAATCCTTTGTATTAGGATCTTGAGATATTCCACGAATTTTAAATGTCAAATATTTTTTGAGCTGTTAATAAAAAACAAAAAAAATAATAATTTTATTAAAAGGAGGAGTTGAGTACAAATTCAGAAAGAAATTTTTTGCATCATACTGTACCTTTAAAAGAAATTTGTCTATATTTCGTGGATTTTCTAAATGTTTTAATGCAACTCTTCTTGATTTTCTTAGATATTTATCTTCATTCGAATCATAAAATAACGAACCATCTTTCCATGTTGCAATATATAAATCATTTTTGGATATCACTTTTATATCATTAAACTGGTTGTATGGTATCCACTCAAATATTATATCAGTTGGATTATCGATCTTTAATTGTATTCCTTGAATGAAACGATCAACTACTTTATTTTCACTGGTCCAATTTATAAAATTTTTTCTTAAATAATTCTTTTGACATTTTTTACACCATTTATATGGTGTATTTGTATATATTTCACCACATTTTACGCAAAATCCTAAATCCAAACTTAGATTATTTAGATTTTTCTTGAAAAGCTCCATTTCGCAAAATAAAAAATAAAAAAAAAATTAAAAGAATTTACAGTGTTTGTTTAAATGAACTAACAATGTATTTATATTTATTTAACAATAAGTTTTTAATACGTAATGATTTGGTTGTCAAATCATCGGCTGAGACCGAGATGAAAATCATTCATTCAGTCTATTCTAAAAATGGAAATGAACCACGTTCCAGATGGAAATTTTCGAAAGAAATTGTTTGGACAAAAGAAATAATAGAATGATCATATACAACAAATACCAGCCTATTTCTAGAAATGGAATATTTACACGATGAACCAATTAACCTAAAATGGGATTTTTTAAAAGAAACTTTCTGATCAAAAGAAAAAAAATATAACCTATTAATACGTAGTTAAAATTTTTTAATGGTCACTTTTTCTTGAAAGAAAATTCTTTGACAAAAGAAACAATAGAACCAATCGTATCCTAAAATAGTTATATCACAATTAAACCTTTTATTAATGATCATTTTTGTTAATTTTATCTTTGTAAAAATTTGAACAAACGAAAATGTAGAACCTTGTTGCATAAAATAAGTTATAAAATAACCAAAGTTGTTTAATTATTTGTCATTAATGATAACAATGACAACATGCAAGATAATGTAATAATGCAGGATTTTAATTTATATAATATCCTTGTCCAACACTTAGGCTAAATTGTCAGTCACACAAATTTCCTTTTTGATGGTGATGTGCTCCGTGAAAAATTCAAAGAATTTAATTGGCTGTTTCGTTATAACGAGGGATGTTTGGCGTATTTGATTGGTTAAATGTCACAAGATGAGTATAAAACGAGCCTCGTTATATTGAAGGCCGACTTTACATTCAATTAAAGATTATCAAAAAAATTGTATACGATTTATATCATGAGATCAATTTGTAGTACATAGATAATACTTATTAATTTTAATTGTAGTTCTCGAATAAAATTGTCAATTTTATTATTTCCGCATAATACGTAATATTACATAAAATTAGTTGTTATTTTGCGAGATCCATTAAAATGGCGATCAGTTAATAAGATTACCAATTTTAGCTCAAATTGCAAGAAAATATTTATTCATCACTGTAGCATTTGTTCCAAGTGAGCGTTGTTTTCGGATATAAGTAGCCATATTGCTGCTAAGCAGACTCGATTATCTCCATAATTTGTTGTTTTTAAAGAGAAATGATGATTTTGGTATATTTCCTCCAATAAATTAGTTTAACGGTCACTGTTTTGTTTTGTTTTCGTAATAATTCACGTACATATATTTTGCTTTTATAATTGATTAATAAATATAAAAACATTCATTGTGCTGAATATACTCTATAAAAAAAACAATATATGCTTAAATGTACTCATATATTATTAAATATTTAAAATATACTTAAGCAAATTTTTTATCCTTTAAGTATACTAGTTATTGCAATTTTAAATATAATTTTTATAAGATATATACTTAAAATTGCAATTTTAAGTATATTTTAAATTTTGTAAGTACGTTTTAAGAATATTTTATGTAAACTATTAGTAATTAATTTGAATATTATTTTTTTCAAATTTTTTATTATATTTATGTTGTAAAACTTATAAATTTTGCTAAAATTTTAAAAATCTATATTTAAATTCATAAATGTTTTGTTAATATCAAACTGGTTTGGGCACCCGGTTTTATACTTGCCGCCCATATTAGGCCTGTTCATACCAGTCGGTTGTCAATTTTACATTTGCAAAATAATAACCATATTAGTGAAAATATTGCCCTAAAACCAAAAGTCGTGTGATATAAACAAATGCACTAACAGATATGAACAGCATTTTCCAAATTTTCAGCATAAATCTGGCCAGAATTAAGTGATCCACATGAAAATATCCATTTATGGAAGAAAGTGTCCAGTTTTATTGAGGATAAAATTTCCTTTTTGGAGTATATGTACGTCACGTGAAACTGATGCTGACCGGCATTATAAATTTGGCCGAAATTAAGAATTGAAATAATATTTGGGATATGAGACTTTAAATAGATGGGAAGTATGCTCAATTTTAAAAATACGGAATCAGATTCATAACTGCAAACCAGGTCCAAGTCCAAACCCAGTTCAGTTGAAAAATTGCTTACTAGTGATAAATAACTTAGTCTAGCAATTTATTTTTTTTTATTTTAAATAATTAGCTATTGAAGCATGTCAGAGTCGGTTTCATTGATGACTTATTCCAACTCTAATTATAGTATAAAATTATGAATCTCATTTTACTGCATTCATATATCATATTTAATATATTTAAAATGTTTGATTTTGTATTTTCCGATCAGTCATTCGTTCTATCGAGTATCGATTGAGATTAGCTTAGTTTACTTAGTAAAGCATTCCTATTTCCTAGTGGGACAAATTATTTTGCTAAAAATGACATTTAAAAAGGCTTGTTACTTGGATTTTCCTTTTCTTTTTTTTTTATCAGTAAATAAATGTGTTTATTTGATAAAAATTAGTATTCAGAAAAGGAAATTAAATTGATTGAATAGTTATTTTGAACAATACCGCAAATGTTTACGCAGGTCATTAGGTCATTTTGCTTGAATGTCTTTTAAATGACTATATCCGGTATCCCATAGGATCATGATGCCAATTATTTTGCTCATATTCGGCATGTGACGTTGGGGTGGTCACTCAACTAATTAAATCAAAATTATGTGTGGACTACAACAAAATCAATATTGATAGATTTTTTTGATCATCATCCTATTAAAAGCTTATTTTATAATAAATTTATATTAAAATTAGTGTATTTTTAAACTTCGATAACTTTGGAATCTTTTAAAATTTTTATTTCAACTTTGGTAAGAAGGTCCCAAATTATTGTACTTTTAATAATATAGCTCGCTTTTTTTCAAAAAAACATTATTTCGTTCTGAAATTAATGTATAATGTTTTAGAACAACTTCTTTGATAGAAAAAAATTTTTTTTTCTTTAGTATTTCAAAAAATGTAAGGTATTGCATTGTTCTTTAATCTATCATGTATCCATTTGATCTTTTAATATTGCTCAAATATTAATAAAAAATAGTTATCAAATTTTTAAAGTTTCGGATATTTTAATGGGAAAATGCCTCTTATCTCAAGGCAGCGTCACTTGAAACATGTCGTGAAATGCAAGCTCAGAAAAAAAAAAGATGAAACTAGGCTAAAAGAACATCATGTCCTTCATACATTAATTGACCAATTATCAGGAGTAGAAACTAAACGAGCCCAGCATTTATTAAGTAAAATGCGTTATCCAACGGGTCCTCAAGAAGGACAAATATTATCACATTATTTACATTATTTACAAAATAAAGTATTATCGTTTATTGAAGATTCTCTTTATAAGCCGTTAAAAACTGATAATTCATTAAAGAAAACTAATGAAGATTTACATCGTAAAGTTCAAGAGAAATTCTTTCAGAAATAAGAGAAATAAGAGAGAATCAATTAAATAAGATTCAAGCTTCGCAACTTTTCGAAAATATGTTTGGAAAATGAAATCAAGGAAACAAAAAACAAAATTCTTCTTATTTAATAGTTATGATAATTCTTGCAAAATCTTTGATACTAGATATGAATAAATAAATATTTATACAAAATTAATATATAAAATTATATATTTGACTTATTTAATAATGTAATCAGGTTCGACCGGTTATTGGTTAATAAGTACATATATTAGCCGGCATCTGTCCAAAATCCGAATTAATGGGTCTTATCGGGTTTTCACAAAAAAAAATCTATCAATAGTGATTTTGCCGCAGTCCATACATAATTTTGATTTAATTAGTTGAGTGACCACCCCAATGTGACGTCATTTATTGCCGGATATCATTTATTCCGATAATATACATTACGTATTATAGAGATCAAGGTTTTTACTTTATAATTACATTAAAAAATTAGATGAAAGATGAATAGAGCAATTATTAAATAATTCCAAATTTGCTTTAACGTTGATGTGGTATCCAATTTATCATGATCATTAAGGCTACCAGGAATATAGCACTTCGTTATTCAATATTTCGGTCAATATTTCATGATTGTTGTCATGTGCCACTGCGTGGCACAATGGCAGCCAATCATTCCACATTGACCTCCATATTGAATACTACGTGCCTAATAATTATATAATATCAATTTTTGGTCATTCAAAATAAGTCATTCAAAGTAAATCATTTCGCAAATAACAAAACTGACCTCACATAATATTATCATTTGAATGTTTTTGTGTCGTTTGAATAATTTTCTTTATTCAAATAATCAAAAATTTTTTGATTCGATTGCAAATATTTAACATATCGTACAGTAGACCAGATTTAAATACAATACGGACAAGGTTTTTCAATAGGATAATATATGTAATAAAATTTTTAACAGAATTTTGACCAAATTATTTGCATAATCTGTTTTGATCCTGCGAATAACAATTAGCGTTCAAAGTATGACTGATTAAACCATATATCATGCATCATAATATATCATTTAATTTTAATTTTCTAAATTTTCTGATCAATAATTTAAACAATATATGACTAAAGAAGTTTCGACTTTTGCTTGTATTACAAACATCCGGTCAAATCTGATCAAATTTGGTTAAAATCCGGTCAAATCCTAAAATTACGATCTATTTGTTCAAAATCGGATGATCTGTACAATATTGTTGAAGTCAGTTCTTTATTTGTCTATTTGGGTATAGACGTTAAAAAAATGGTAGAAGGTATACGTTTATAATAAATAACCATCTTTATTATTGTATGACACTTATTACAATAGTGAATAGTCTTTGGTACTGCTCCTCAAATGACGCTCTGTGCGATGCGACCAATTGTCAACAAATTATTACAAATAATATAAATAAATTCTATCTAAAATTAACTTTAAAATTCTAATTTAATAATTAACTAAAAACTATCTAATTCTCAAAATGTCTATGAAAACAACTCGTTATACAATAAAATATTAATATATCGTATATCTACTCAATCTAACATAACAAACTTAACAAACATAACTAATATAACGAATATACCCAATATGTTAGATACACAGCATATCCGACAGGGAACTCTTTCTTGGCTATCCTTTGTTCAAAATTTTTTTCTGTTTATAATAATGAAGAAATAGAAACGATAATATATTGTTTAGAGGAACGAAAAAAACGATACTAGGTATGGAGCTCCTACCTTGTTAAGATTATTAAGTTAGAAGATAAGTTTGCATTTTTTTTTGTTATTTTACTTGAGAATCTTTGTTAACGTTAATAACATTCTCAAATAAAGACACTGAAATAAAAAAATATGAAATTCACATTTTCAACTTGAAATTTAAAGATTCATACTGAAGTTCAGTGTCTTTATTTGAGAATGTTATTAACGTTATTTCTTTTTTCGCTTTAGGATTCCTTAGACTTTAGTATGAGTTTTAAAGTTGCAAGTAGACAAGTTAAGTATTGTGTTTCTTGTTTAACTTCTTTTTTTTGATTTTAGAGCATCACTAACGTTCCCTTTTCTTTTTTTAGAGCTTGTATTTCAACTTTAACTATTGTTTGTTTATTAGAATTTAGTCACTTTTGTTATATTTTATTAATTTTGTTCATTATTGTTAATACTTATACAATCGAATGCATCTCTTTATCAAATAAAGTGCTTTAAGAAATATTAATCAATGGTAATAACATCCTAAAATTAAAGAACACAAAGATCAAAAGAAATATCAAAGGGTATTTAATCACGAAAAATCAAGGATAGTTTTGAAGGGAAATTATATATATGATAAAATTACGTCTTGAAGTCTAAAAAAATAAAAAGAAAAGAATGTTAATGACGTTACCAAATTAAAAAAAAAATACTAATAAGACAAGACCACTTTTCAATTTCAAAGTCCAGGCTACAAGTGGCTATAAAACCAAAATTGTTCCCAAATAAAAGAAAAAAAGAGGATACATTAACGACGTTCCCAAATTATAAAAAACCACAAAAAAACAAATCAAACCCACCTTGCAAATTGCAATTTCAAAGTCCAGGTCTATCTTTTAAAAAAAAAAGAGATGGGGAACCTAGAAAAATAAAAAATAGACTAAATAATAATAAAAAAATAATATACATTTTTATCACGCAAGATTTTCCACCAATAAAATTTAGTGGAGTGACCCATGCGACATATCGCAGGTGTGATAAAAAACAAAACCCTATTTTTAAACAGCAACTGAATGTAATGGATTTCATAAAAAATAAATAAACAAATAAAATAATAATTGTTAATTATGAACTGACTTTATTTATGCAAAGAACAAATGCTTTAAGCATACTCTACTATGTTATCATTATATTAATATTACACTCTATCTTTGATAACAATATTAGTGTTGAACGAATTCTAAATGTGCTATATTATTATATATATCAAAGCTATTTATAATTATTTAATTTATTCTAGTTTAATCAAATTGCACAGTCAAAACAGTCACTATGATTTTTTGAAATATCTTTTATAATAGGATTAAGCAATCGAGATGTATAAATAGCTTGTGAATGAGTAGTTTGTTTATTCTTTTCAAAAGAATTAAGGTGCAATTTTCTATATTCTTCTGCTGCTTTAAAATGGTTGCGTCGTCCTAATATTGGATTACATGAACTATAAAATGATCTAATTAATTCTTCTATTTCAATGGCATTTGGTCTATTATTTGGATTAGAATCCCAACATTTTTTCATTAAGTCAATATAGCATTTTGGTGCTTCTGGCTCATTTATCTTGGGTCTGATTCCATTACATATATCTAATGCCAAAAGCTTATCATGGGCACGATTAGCAAAAGGTTGTTTTTCTGTTGCTGCAAAATACATGATCATGCCAAAGCTATATATATCTGCTGCTTGACTATATGGTTTTCCTCTTAGTACTTCTGGAGAAATATAAGGCATAACTCCATAAATTTTTGTTTCACTTATATTATCTATATTGCCAACTTTTCCACATAAACCCATATCTGAAATTAATATGTCATTACCAAGATCACCTATATCATTCCTTAAGAACAATATATTTCCCGTATGAAAATCACAATGAACCATCTCTCTTTGATGAATTTCTTTGAGTCCATTAATAATATTAAGTAATATATTCAACTTGCGTAACCAGTAAAAGTTTTTGTAATTTTTATTCATCCAATTATCAAAATTTCCACCTTCTGCATAATCAAGAACTATGATATAATTATTTGTATTTGGATCTTGTGATATACCATAAATATTAAGAATATTACTTTTTTTAATTATTGAATATTCCCTGACCTATTAAAATTCAAAACGTAATAATTATCATTTATTCTTATTTTAAAATAAATATCATAAAAAATTTCATACCTCATTTAGAAAATCATCTGACACACTATTTTGTAAGTTAAATAAGAACTTTAAAGCAACTATTTTGTTTGGATTTCTTGTATACTGTTTTTCATTTTGATTATAATATAATGGACCATCTTTCCATATTCCTGAATATACTGTAGCAAAACCGCCTTTGCCTATTTCTTTAATATTATTAAACCCATTATATGGTATCCATTCAAATACTATATCATTTGGGTGATTTATCTTTAATTGCATTTCCTGAATAAAATTATCAATTTTTTCATTTTTACTAGTCCATTTTGCTAAATTGTCTTTTAAATAATTTGTTTGACATACTTTGCACCACTCATATTCTGTAAATGTATACATCTTATTACATTTTACACAATATTCTAAGGATTTGCTATGAAGAATCATAATATAATTTTTTGTATTAGGATTTTGAGAAATTCCATATATTTTAGGCTTATTGCTATCAAGGTAAATAGAATATGCTTTAACCTATTAAAACGTAAAATTAATTACCATTATGAATAAGAAATTAAAAAAAATAGTAAATTAACATACCTCATTTAAAAATTCATTGACAGAATTTTGTGAATTATGTAAATATTTTACAAGTATTGCTTTGTCTTTCCACATTCCTGAACATATTGTAGAAAAGTAATCTTTGCTTATTTCTTTAATATTATATAGTTGATTATATGCGACCCATTCTAGTATTATGTCATTATAATAACTAATTTTTAATTGCATTTCTTGAATGAAATTATCAATCGTTTCGTTTCCACTGGTCCAGTTTATAAAATCTTCTATTAAAAAATTTATTTTACATGTCCTACACCATTTATATTGCACATCCGAGTACATTTTATTGCACTTAACACAATATTTTTCCAAATTATTATCAAGAACAATAATATAATTTTTTGTATAAGGGTTTTGGGATATTCCATATATCTTAAAAACATCATTACTTGTAATATATTTCATCTAGTAAATAACATATACATATTAGTAAAAGCTTTCAAATAAATTTAGTTCAAAAAGGAACTTGGGTTGAATAAATGATGACATCTTTTTAAATAAAGTTGGCGAAAGGCGGAACATTTTTGGATAAAAATAAATTATTGAAACGTATTTGCATAATAGAAATCACATACCTCATCAAGAAATCCATTTATAGTATTTTGTGAATTATGTATATGTTTTAAAATAACTTTTTTATTTAAATTCCTTGTATATTGCATCTTTTTCCAGTATAATGGTCCATTTTTCCATATTGCTAAACATATTGTAGTAAAATTTCCTTTACTTATTTCTTTAATATCATTAAATTGATCATATGGTATCCATTCAAATACTATATCAAACGGGTATTTAATTCTTAATTGCATCTCGTAAACAAATTTATCAATTTTCTCATTTTCCCCAAATTTTATTGAAATAGTATCTCTTAAACAACTCATTTCACATGGTTTGCACCACATATGCTGTATATATGTATATATTTCATCACATTTTACACAATACTTTTGAGTATAACTTTCAAAGTATTCAATATCAAAAACTATAATATAATTTTTTGTATGAATATTTCGAGATATTCCATATATTTTGACCTATTAAAATATAATAAAATTAATAATCCATGAAATTATGTTTAAACTGAAATTATAGAATTCGTACCTCCTCATTATTTAAGATCTCATTGATATTTTGTGAGTCGTTTAAACATTTTATAACAACTCTTTTCGATTTTCTTATATACTTATTTGAATCATAAAACAATGGGCCATCTTTCCATGTCGCTAAATATAAATGACCTGTATATATCGTTTTTATGTTATTAAACTGATTGTATGGTATCCATTCGAATATCATATCAGTTGGATAAACGATTTTCGATTGCATTTCTTGAATTAAGTTTAATATTTTTTCATCATTACATATATAATTTGTAAAATTTTCTTTCAAAAAACTTATTATACATGGTTTGCACCATTTATACTGTATATATGAATATAAATTTTCACATTTCAAACAAGATTGCTCGGAATAGTAATTTTTATAATATTCATAATTATAGACGATAATATAATCTTTCGTATTAGGCGCTTGAGATAACCCATATATTTTAAAATCGTTGTAACCATTTGTGCAACAATCTTTAATCTATTAAAAAATGATTATGTTATTATATAGAAAATGTATTTAATTAAACTTGTAAAAAATTTCATACCTTACTATTTAAAAATTTATAAATCGTATTTTGTGTGTTAACTAAATATTTTAATGTAACTTTTTCGGTTTTTCTTATATATTCATTTTTAGTTAAATCATAAGACAATATTCCATTTTTCAAAGTTGCCAAATATATTGTGGCGAAATTATCTCCACTTATTACTTCAATATCATTAAATTTATTGTACAGTATCCATTCATATACTACATCTGTTGGATGATTAATTTTTAATTGCATTTCTTGAATAAAATTATCAATTTTTTCATCTCCACTGGTCCAATTATTAAAATTTTCTTTCAAGGAACTCATTTGACATGACTTACACCATTTATATGTTGTACTAGTATAAATTTCAGCACATTTCAAACAGTATTTCGTAAAATGGTTATAATTAGTGCAAATAATAATGTAATCTTCTGTATAAGGATTTTGAGATATTCCGCATATTCCAAAATATTTGTTACGGTTCATATATATTTTGACCTATTAAAATATAATTAATGAGTTGACGTTGTTGTTATTAAAGAGTATTAGGTTAAAATTCATACCTTAATTAAGAAATCATCTGCTATATTTTGCGAATTATTTATATATATTAAGGCAACCTTTTTGTCCGGATCTCTTGTATATTTAATTGAATTCCAGTGAAGTGGGCCATCCTTCCATGTTGCTGAATGTACTGTGGCAAAATTATCTTTGCCTATTTCCTCGACACAATAAAATTGTTTATACGGTATCCATTCATATACTACATCTGTTGGATGATTAATTTTTAGTTGCATTTCTTGGATAAAATTATCAATTTTTTCATCTCCACTGGTCCAATTATTAAAACTTTCTTTCAAGAAACTTATTTGACATGACTTACACCATTCATATATTGTACTAGTATAAATTTCAGCACATTTCAAACAGCATTTCGTAAAATGGTCAAAATTAGTGCAAACAATAATGTAATCTTCCGTATAAGGATTTTGAGATATTCCGCATATTCCAAAATATATATTACGATTCATATATTTTTTGACCTATTATGAATATAATTAATGAGTTGACGTTGTTGTTATTAAAGAGTATTAGATTAAAATTCATACCTTAATTAAGAAATCATCTGCTATATTTTGCGAATTATTTATATATATTAAGGTTACCTTTTTGTCCGGATCTCTTGTATATTTAATTGAATTCCAGTGCAGTGGGCCATCCTTCCATGTTGCTGAATGTACTGTGGCAAAATTATCTTTGCCTATTTCCTCGACACAATAAAATTGTTTATACGGTATCCATTCATATACTACATCTGTTGGATGATTAATTTTTAGTTGCATTTCTTGGATAAAATTATCAATTTTTTCATCTCCACTGGTCCAATTATTAAAATTTTCTTTCAAGAAACTTATTTGACATGACTTACACCATTCATATATTGTACTAGTATAAATTTCAGCACATTTCAAACAGCATTTCGTAAAATGGTCAAAATTAGTGCAAACAATAATGTAATCTTCCGTATAAGGATTTTGAGATATTCCGCATATTCCAAAATATATATTTCGGTTCATATATTTTTTGACCTGTTATGAATATAATTAATGAGTTGACGTTGTTGTTATTAAAGAGTATTAGATTAAAATTCATACCTTAATTAAGAAATCATCTGCTATATTTTGCGAATTATTTATATATATTAAGGTAACCTTTTTGTCCGGATCTCTTGTATATTTAATTGAATTCCAGTGCAGTGGGCCATCCTTCCATGTTGCTGAATGTACTATGGCAAAATCATCTTTGCCTATATCCTCGACATAACAAAATTGATTATACGGTATCCATTCATATACTACATCTGTTGGATGATTAATTTTTAGTTGCATTTCTTGGATAAAATTATCAATTTTTTCATCTCCACTGGTCCAATTATTAAAATTTTCTTTCAAGAAATTTTTTTGACATGACTTACACCATTTATATGTTATACTAGCATAAATTTCAGCACATTTCCAACAGTATTTCGTAAAATGGTTAAAATTAGTGCAAATAATAATGTAATCTTCCGTATAAGGATTTTGAGATATTCCGCATATTCCAAAATATATATTACGGTTCATATATTTTTTGACCTATTAAAAATGTAATTAATGAGTTGACGTTGTTATTAAAGAGTATTAGATTAAAAATTCGTACCTTAATTAGGAAATCATCTACCTTAATTAGCTTATACATAAGTATTAAAGTAATTGCTTTGTTCGAGTCTCTTGTATACTTAGCTAAATTCCAGATCAGTGGACCATCCTTCCAATTTGCTGAATATACCGCGGAAAAATTATCTTCGTCTATTTTTTTAAAATTATTAAACTGATCATAAGGAATCCATTCAAATACTGAATCAGTTGGTTGTTTGATTTCTAATTGAATTTCTTGGATAAAATTATTAATTTTTTCATTCTTAGTCCAACTTTTAAAATTTCTTCTTAAATAATTAATCTGACATTGTTTGCACCATATATGCTGTGAATACATTTCGCTGTATTTTACACAGCACTCTTCAGAACACTTAATAACTACAATATAATCTCTTGTATAGGGATCTTGAGATATTCCATATATATTTATTTTAAGTGTCAGATATTTTTTAACCTATTTAAGTATTAAAAAAATTATTTCATTAAAACAACCTCAAATTGATTTAAAGTTTGTATTTTCATACCTCGTCTAAAAATTCGTTAATTTCTTTTGGGTTATCTAAATATATTAAAGCAACCGTTTCGTCGAATTTTCTAATCCATTTCCAAAAAAAAGATAATGGGCCATTTTTCCATATCGCTAAATTATTTCTCCCTCTTTTTCTAATATGAACAAACCGGTCATATGGTATCCATTCGAATATTATATCAGTTGGATAATCAACTTTTAATTGCGTTTCTTGAATAAAGTTGTCAATAGTTTTATCCTTACTAGTCCAATTTACGAAATTATTTTTAAGATTATTGATTTGACATGGTTTACACCATTTATACTGCATATTTGTGTATGTAGCACCACACTCCGCACAACATTTTTCAAAACATTCATCACCAAAAACAATCATATAACTATTTGTATTAGGGTCTTGAGATATTCCACGAATTTTAAATGCCAAATATTTTTTGAGCTGTTAATAAAAAAAATTTTATTAAAAAAAAAAGGGTTTGAGTCAAAATTCAGAGATTTTTTGCATCTTACATTAAAAAGGAATCTAGTCACATTTTGTGAATTTTCTAAGCGTTTTAATGCAACTCTTTTCGATTTTCTTACATATTTATCTTCACTCGAATCATAACATAATGGGCCATTCACCCACGTTGCAACGTATAAATCATTTTTGGATATCACTTTTATATCATTAAACTGGTTGTAATATATCCATTCAAACACTATGTCATTTGGATGATTGATCTTTAGTTGCATTCCTTGAATAAGATAATCAATTACTCTATTCTCACTGGTCCAATTTATAAAATTTTCTCTTAAATAATTTGTCTGACATTTTTTACACCATTTATACTTTTTATTTATATATATTTTATTACATTTTAAACAAAATCCTAAATATAAACTTAGATTATTTAAATTTTTCTTAATGAATTCCATGCTTCGTAAAATAAAAATATGAATTCAGAAATTTTACGAAAGTGTTAAAAAGTATGTATTTATATCCGTTGTAAAGGAGTTTTGTGAAACTTTGTATAAATGTGTTACGTTTTTAGATCGTTAAAACATCGGCGGGATGAATTTTTTGGGAAAACATTTATTCATTCTATTTCAAAAATGGAAACGAAATGTTCCACGTGGAATTTTTTGAAAAAAATTATTTGATCAAAAGAAATAATAGAACACATGTACAACAAATACCATTCTAGAAATGGAATATATGAACTTACTAAAATGGAAGAATTGCAATTAAAATTTTTAATGTACTTTTGTTAATATTTGTGCTTGTAAAAATTTAAAGTTTAGAACCTTGTATGAAATAAGTTATAAAATAATCAATTTATTAATGTAATACTGCATTATTATTTGCATGTAATTGTTATCATACACTATGTTTATTTTGACAGTTGCACAAATTTCCTCTTTTGATTGTGATGTGTACAATCGGCCCTCAATAAAATGAACCTTCCGGTTTTTACTTCATAAGATTATAGTGAAGAATTCAAAGAATTTAGTCAGCTGTTTATTCATAGCGAGGGATATTCGGCGTATTTGTTTAGTTAAATGTCATGCGATGAGTAAAATTCGTTATAAAGCGAGCTCATTATATCATTCGAAGTTGATTACCATTTCGTTAATTTTATTCTCCGTTAGTGTATGATCAACAACCACTCCTTTTTTTTATTCTACTTTTTGTAAAACCATAATTCGCGAAATTACTCCTGATCTTCATTCTTTTTTCGGTGGTTTTCTTTATTTTATGATTACACCTAACTTCTTTTTGTCAGCCTCCCTAATTTCTCATCTTTCTGCAGTACAATTCGTTCTTTCTGTTCCATCATTTCCTTTTTTGAAAATCTGAATATGTGTTCTTTGTTCTTTTGCTGCGTATCACAAGCTAAATACGAAAGTCTGAATTTTGTTTTACTATCCTGTCAAATATCAACAATTATATATCTTATAAACTATTTTATTTTTTTTCCACAACTCTTTATTAAAATTTTTATAGTTTTCATTATTTATCCTCGTATTTGACTAGTATTCTTAAACATCTCGTGAATCTCTTTGTCACTTTTTCAACCGTTCAATTTTTTGTTTCGGTGATCGGCAGAAAGAGTTTCTCTATTTTATAAATTACATTGGTTGATCTTGAGCTTTTGGATGAATAGTTCAGTTTGTAAAATATTCTTTTAAATGTTTAAAATTGAAAAAAAACTTCTAGTCTTTTTTATCGTTTTTGTCAAAATATTTTTATTTCTAATAAAGTTAAAATTATAATTAAGTTATAAGGTAAAAGTTTGAGAATACATTTTATTACTTTTTCTGCAGTAATAAAGGCGAATACGAATTTCCTCACGCGACCGCAGCCAGAAACGCAGCACTTAAAACATGGAAATCACGGGACCTACAGACCGATGATTTTGCACGTGAACTTTATCCACTAGATTTTTGTTATACCTATGAGTGAATAATATCTTTTATCAAGCCACTATCTATAAAATAAATTGCATGACCTCGTAAACTTTATAAATGAAGCTTAGCCATGGAAACCTAAACAAAACAATGTTAATAAGTCATCCAAATTTAGTTAGGAGCCAAAATGAAGCTCCGCCCATATCTTTAAATGACCAAATAGACAAGGATTTCTTCATGTAAATTTCTTCAAGAGATGAGTTACGGACGTTACGCTAAGTTTCAAGTAATATTAGAATAGAAGATTATGATAAATATATTGATATGTTGTATTATTTATCTGAATAAAAAGGTGTTTAATGAAAGACCATTTATACGGTATTGTTAATCTGAATATTATATCCACAGTAGTTTACAAACTGTAAATGTCTATCAATGGAAAAAACCTTAATTTTTTTTTATTTATAAAAAAAATATTTTACTTTAATTGTCAGAAAAAGCTAAGCGTGACCGCACAAAAAGTTCCGATGATCTGTAAATTCAAAAAGCTCGATGTTTAAAAAAAAAAAAATTTGAAAATGAATTACTCTCATAAAGTATTAAAGTATTAATCCTGTTCGATCAGACGTTTTAGGCTAACGTTCATAGTGTCTGTTGCAGGAAAAGACCGAAGTGTTTTGAACGATGATATTTAGTTTTTCTAAAAAATTTACTTCCTAGTCACCCGGCAGTGTTCGGCAAATGACTTGAAATGACAAATGATTCAAATGACAAATGACAAATGACGTGTCATTTCATTGCTCGAATGACAAATGACCTGAGTCATTTGAATGTAATGTTGGCCGGTACTATAGTTCTGGCCTGCATTATGTTTTACTTTTTTTTTTTTTTTGTTTCATGATAAGAATATTAACCAATCAAAATCAAATGACTGAAATGACCAAATGACAAAGGATTATGAATAATGACAAATGATTAGCTAAATCATTTGAATGGTCAAATGATCAGGTCATTTCCGAACACTGAGTCACCGTACGTAAAGTGGATTTATCAGAGTATAATAATTATGTCTTTAAATTTAATGATTTAGTTATTTTCTGACAATCATTTCTTTCCAATACATTATCATAAGACGTAACGATTATTTTTTTAAGAAATGTTTTTAAGTAGGTTGGATTTTTCGCTTCTTGGCTTCTTCCTGTAACGAAGTGCTTATTATTCATATTTTTGGTAAAAAGTTATGACTTATTAAATATTTTGATGTATCATTATTATAAGGAAATTACAATAGTTAATTATATTAACTATTATTTATTAAACTTCTTAAAAGTTTCATTCATTCACCTAAAAATCTCCTAAATGAATTAAATATCCTTATGTCCTTGGATCTTTTCATCAAATAGACAGGAAAAGACTTATTTAATGATTTTTGTTTTTAAAGTTCTATATTTGTGTTATACAAAACTTCAAAAATTAATCTCGTGTATGGATATTTAATAAGAAATTTTTAATAATAATTCTGTTTTAATTGCTTATTTTATATATCCAATAAAAACGTATGTTGCCTATTTCGCGAAAACTTATTAAAATCATTAAAAAAAATCCTTTTTTTCTGTCAGATTACGATAATTTCAAAAATTTAACGTCAACTTAAAAAATACCCTTTCAAATGCGAAATATGTATCATAGAATTTAATTCAAGAAATGGGATTAAAAATTTATTAGTAATATTTGATTAGATACCTTTTATTACTGAATTCGTTATACTTTGATGAAATATAATTGAGATTAAATAAGGTTTTACTACTAAAAACGAATGTTAAATTTTAACATCTTTATGCAGTATAATTCTTTGTTTATTATATCTAAACCATATAATTACCACTATTTGATTCATGTAATGATATTTAAATAAAACATTATTCATATATAAATTTTATTATATAAAATGAAAATTATTACCAAATCATTTACAGCTAATTCTTAAGCACTTGATTCTACTTCGGGTTAATGTTTTAGGGTTTATTAGAAGATTTGGACCAAAAGCATAATTTTTTCTTTCAAATTTTTATAATAAATTAATTTAAAAAGTCATTTCATTTCCAAATTTTATGCAATGTATGCATAAGGGTGGAAAACCTATCACAATTGAAATTTGAAATATTTGGAATTACGAGTCGGTCACGTGCCAATTCACATCACAATTCCATCTCATAATTTATAATATAAGTAAGCATAAAGTATTTAAAAGCGAAAAACAACAATATTTAATGAAAAGAACAATAACATTATTGTCGCTTAAAAAATTAGTAAATTTTTTTTTTTTTTTTTTGTCATTTTTGTCTAAATAGCATAAACCTTATTCACTCATAAATATAAAAATGGTTAGAATTGCATACTGGCGTTAGCATTATTATTTAATTTCAAAACAAATTATTGGACAAATTACTACTTGCATAGCGATCCCAAATCCAGTAAATCCGGGATTTGTTTATTCAATCCGGATATTCGTATCCAAGTTACAGCTATTTGTAAAATAACGGACCACCAAATTCATTTGCGTACAATCAAATGACAAATGCATTATCACAATATCCTTTTTTGAATTCCTTCGGCATGTATATGTATTATTATTTCATCGTAAATCCTAATTTAAGCGTAATTTATCCTTTAAAGTAGTCAGTCTCAAAGAAAAAAAATTTTTGTAATTGAATAATTATAATGAAAAAAAAAAAAAGTTTATTTTTTTTATTACAGCAAAAATTTAAATAAAAATTAAACGAAATGAATTTTCTTAAAAAGTACTTTTTTACTGAAATATCGTAATGGATGACGTTATTCCTTTAATTTTAATTATATTTGCAGTAGCTTTAGATTTATTTATACCCATAATAGCTTCAGTTGCAACTATACTCTTATTGATTTTCATAGCTTATCAAGCGGTAGAATATAACAAAAAACCTGTCGTGCTCTAGTAGAACGAGTTAATGTAGCTACTGAATCTTTGAAATCATTAGGACTTAGAAGAGAAAGAGAGGAACTTCGTTATGGAGAATATGTTCAAGCTTTTCGTAGCCTTTCAGGGGTTCTTCAAGAAATTAAAAAAGATATTAGCAATATTACGCAAATTTCCGGTTTTAAAAAATTTATAATGGCAATATCTATTAAACAACGCCTTATAGATCTAACATGCCGCATTGAATGATTTACAACTTGCTTTGACAATTGCAAATGAAAAACGAAGAAGGAATGAAAGTGAAGTTTTAACGGAAAATTTTGCCGAATTTAATGCTAATGCAGAACAAAGGAATGAAGCTTTATCGAAAAATTTTACCGAATTTAATAAACTATTTGAAACAGTAGATGCTAAAATTAATAATATTTCAAAACAAATAATGAATAATATTAAAACTGATATCAAAGATTTAGTTGCTGAAGTAAGTTATGATTTTTCAACCTCATATTCAAAAAATTTGATTTCATTTAAAGAAATTATTTATTATACTTAAAAACTAGGAAAGGATCAAGATGAAAATAGAAGAAAAGGATATTAAATATTTTGAATATAGCGAATTTAGTGAAATTAAAAAAAGTTGGGGAAGGAGGATATGGTGTTGTGAAAAGAGCAGAAACTATTGATAAAAAACAAGTAGCATTGAAATGTCTCATCGAAAGGAGAAGTTCAGAAATTGACGGAAAAATTATCGAAAACTTTACAAAGGAGGTAATTATTGTATTAAAACATCCATCAACTTATAATTGTGCACAACATATAATTAAAATAATTAATCTATTTCTTTTTTTTTAGTTAAAAACTATCCGAGGAGTTAGCTACCACGATAACATTATTAGTTTTCTTGGAATATCAAAGAGTTTGCGTCAAAATTTTTTTTTTTAATTACTATAGTTTGTGTAATTTATCCTCAACGCTATAAACTAAATCTAAATGACATTTAAATTTCAAGATGATACCGGTTATATCATGTTATTGGAATACGCAAATGAAGGAAATTTAAGGGATTATCTAACAAAAAAATTTGAATCATTAGAATGGGAAAAAAAGATTCGAATGGTATTGGATATTACATGTGGATTACAATGTTTACATCTTGAAGGAATAATTCATCGAGACTTGGCAATCAATAATTTAATTCTATATTATAGTTGTTGTTTTGATTTGTAATTTAATATTATTATAATTATTTCATAGTATTCCAAAAACATCTTAGTGAATAATGGTAAATTATTAATCGCAGACTTTGGATTATCAAAGCAATTAACGGAAGTTACATCTAATTCAACAAGTAACAGGATGGGAGTTATTGAATATACTGATCCACAATGTTTAAAGAACGAAAATTATGTAAAAGATAAAAAATCTGATATTTATAGCTTAGGCGTTTTATTATGGGAAATTACGAGTGGTTTTCCTCCTTTTCATAATACAGCGATAGAAGAACAAAATACATTAGGCAGTCGAATTTGTCATATGAAACTTAGAGAAGAACCAATTGAAGGTACTCATTTAGAGTATCAACAACTTTATCAGAGATGATCCAAAGGTAAGACCTGATATTGATCAAGTATTCGAAAAAATTTCAAATATTTCACGTCAATATAATGGTAATTGTACAAACGAACAAGAAGATTCATTATCTAATAGTGATAGTCTTAACGGCTTAAATCAACAATCTGATCGATCGGATCTATACATATCAGATGAGTTAATTGACTCAAGAAACAAGTCAGTAACAATAAATATTAATTAAATACAAATAACATTAATGACATTTAATAATATCAAACTGATAAAATGGAACATTCTACAAAATAACAACATTGTAAACAGTCTTTATTCAAAGTGTTATTTCAACATTTAGTATTAATAAAGTAATTGGACCTTTAATCCGTTAATTATTTAAAGAAATCATTTGCATATATATATCCATAAGATCACCTATTAATATCACTACTATGTTATTAATTTTTTTTTTTTTTTTTATAATCACGCGCATTTCTACGCGAACTTTATTAAATAAAATAAAGTACAGGTGCGTGAAAAATACATAATATGAAGTTATCGCCTAACCGATTATTACAGCATTAAATAATGCTGTAGCTAACTATATTGCTGCTACTACCTCTAAACATGAAAAATATGTAATTCTATATGTATAAGTACTACTTCGTAAACCATTATCTTCATAACGTCAACGGGATCAAACCATTTGTAATGTCACCTTCAAACTAATCATCTAAACATCATTATACATTTAAGTGATAATAATGCATTTAAACACAACGAATATCAGAATAACTCGATCTACAAAAGTTGTGTTTGATATTGAAGACGGAAAAACACGACTATAAAAAAAACTACCTCCGATACTCTTAACAAACGAAAAAAAAACTAAAACTACTTTTAAAAACCTTATGCATTTTTATTTCCTTTGTTTCTTTTCTCTTCGCTAAATCCAAGCACAATTCTTAAAATTCTTTTCATTGACTTCTTGATTCTTCTTAATATCGTTCAATCTCGCAGTGGTCCAGTAGGCCTGTTCAATTCTGATTGATCGGATTTTTGATCGGGTTTTTGGTTGATATTTATTGAAATTGTGCAACTTGATCAGTGACCCGATTTTACCGACCTACAAAAAGTAGAATTTTTGATCACAATTTAAAAATAAGCAAAAGCAAAACGTGTTAATTGGTTATTGTTGGAAATTTTGCGATCAGTGATCAGCCAACTCAATTCTGATTTTGAACACGTTTGGATTGGTTAATGGATTTTGTGATCAAAAATCTGAACAATCAGAATTGAACTGACCTAATATTTTCCGTGGATGATTGGGCGATTGTTGTGGAGTTGGACCCATCACTTTTCTCATCAAATTCACCGTCCTAAAGTGCATTTATTAACATTTTTATTGAGTCTGGCAAAGAATTCGCCGTTTTATATTGTTATATTCTGACTTGCTAACGTATGATGACCCGTAAGAAGATGAAGTCTCGGTTTCCTGTTTCTCTTATACTTCCAACTGATTTTTTCGTTGCCTTGTTTATATCCTCCTCATTCTTGTTTAAACCGATCCCCTTGTTGCCAGATTCCCCACCTGTTTGAACCTTGTCATTAATGATGCTTTTATCTAATGCCATCATCATGATGTCATTCTTGAAATAGGCAATAACCAAGGGTTTGATTAAAGCTGCTCCGGTTTTAACATAACTTGCCCAAAATTTCTTGCTTCCCAGTGTCAAGCATTCCGATCATTGATTTGCTTCTGACTCCATACCGTCTCAAATAATACATGCGGTCATTTAAGATTGCTGTAATGCCTTTCCGTAAATTTAGTCAATTTAATGGTTGCCTTGACTGAGTAATATTTGTGCAAGCTTATTATTCTTATTCTTAGACGTTCAATCAACCCCATACAGCTTAATTCCTTATCCATCCACGTGATCAGAATATCGTGACCAGAATATCCCTAGCTTTTGTTCTGGATTATGATCAATGGCCTGGTACTCGACTCTTTTTTTCGTTCATTTTTTTCCCGCCGAATGGGATTTTTGCTTATTAAATTTTCTATCTTCTTTTGTAGACTTTCTGACTCCTCTTTAAAGTTTTATCTTCTTATCTTTCTCAACTATTGTTGGTTTTCATGTAATCTTCCTTAATCGGACTCTGTATCATGTTAACCTACTTCTGTTGCGCCATAACGCCATTTTGCGAAGGAATTTTTCAGGATTATTATCCGTTGTTATTGTATGAAGCGCTCCTAGACAAATACATTAAAAGTTTAAAAGTCCTATATGCCAATACAGTGCTAATACCCTTAGCTCTATTCTTTATCGCCTTGTAGACTTATTGGTACTTTCTTGTTATTTGTAGGAGAGTTCTTCATAAAGCAACTTTTCGTATGCTTTCGCAAACAGTTCAAAAAAGGGTCCGTCTTCCAGCACTTCGCAAACACTTCCATGAACTTTAACACTAAGTCTACGTTCTTTAAAGTAATGTAAAAAGAGCTTTTTAAAGTTTGTAATATAGTTTTGCACTCTTTTCTATTAACATTTTCTTCTGAAAAAAGATCGTCAGAAAGAGTTTAATATAATTTCTAATGTGGAGTAAGCTGAGGCGATTGTGGTCTTAATTGTTAAACATCATTTATCAAATAACGCAATGTTATTGATCGCGCACGATACTGCGTCATGCTTAATTTACTAAGATATTTTTTCGTAACATTATACCTTTGATATGATGAGTGAGAATACTAATGACATATAGTAATATTCGAGAAATTTCCAAAAAAGTTTAATGTTCTGTATAACTGTTACAAGTGTTACTGATACAAATACTAATTTGTAATTTCATTGACAAGTGTCCATTGAACTCGCTTGATTCCTTGGGATGGGCGGTAAGTTTATATATGTTACCATAATATTAAAGATTTTTCTGATTAAATTGCTAATTAACTCCGTCTTATAATAAATTTCTTATTAAATTTATATGTTACGTACTTCCATAAAATCAATCTCTTCCTATTATTTATATTCCAAATTTTTATAAAAGTCAATGTCTCTTTCATGTGACAGTTTAGTTTTTTCAAAAAAAGATCGATCGTGTCTCAAAAATAAACAAAACAATGCTTTCAAAAATATGAAACTGTCACAATGTTTTTCAAGATATTTAGTGTTCATTTAAATTTTTAGATTTTCCAAATGCCAATTAAGTACAAAGTTATCGAACTTTTAAAATTTTGGATTTTTAGTGGTAATGCTACCAATACCATATTGTACAGTATAAAATAGGATTAAGAAAATATAATGGGATCAATATTTACTATTATTGTACATGTTCTATGTAAGCACTGGACATTCTCCGCATATGTTATTGATCACTTTTACAAATTTTGATCACTTTATAAATAGTGATACACAAATTTTAATCACTTTATTATAAAATAATCAATAAGATACACGAAAAAGGCCCAGTTTGCTTACATCAAACATATCCAATAAACGTGTTATTAGTCAAGTCATGTCTGATAAATATTAACTGATCAGGTGGTCTTTGGCCACCTGATAAGTCAGTTATCATCCAAACATGACCAATAACAATTACTTATCGTAATTATTTAATTAGTTGATCGCACACCCTAACGTAACACCCAATTTGGCTAGCTTAACCTTGATCATTGTATTCGCCATTATTGTGTGCTTTAACTTTGTGTAACGAGACCGTGAGGGGTGGAGTTTTTGATTGACAAGAATATTAAGTTTCCATATGGAATAAGAATTGATTTTGTGTTGTTGACGAATGCTGAAATTTTGTTGATGAATAAAATAATTGAAAATATGAATGCAATTTTGTGAGTCCGTATTATAGATTCTAACGGTGGGCAAGCAAGTTAAAAAGCGGTAAGAATGCTGAGCGTGTTGAAGAAGGTAAAAAAAGCAGTGTTAGTATTGAACGTGAGTTTCGAAGTATTTGGTGAAATTTGAAACACATAGAACAGCCTAGAGTCCCCAAGTTGAAAACCGAATTATCTAGCAGAAGAAATAATAGCATGAATAATGAAATTAATATCAAATTGTTGTTAAGAAACAGAACCCCGCTTCTGAACATTAATCTCAAACGTCACCCCACGTGACCGTTGAAACTTATCCCGTGATGGCTAATGGTGTGACAAATAGGATTGACAGTTCGAACTTCGAAGAAAAAACGCCAACATTTACACAAGATCAGCAGACGATATTTATATAAACAAGTAACAGTGATCGGCATTTTTTTTCTATGTATCCTAAGCGTCATTTACAAGTTCTTTTTTTTTTTTTTTTCTTATCGTTATAACATAAATAATTCTCAATTTATTAACAGTTAAATTATTAATAATGGATTTTACTGATAAAATTAATTATTTCGGTAAACTTTGTGAAAAGTGTGGCAAAATAAATACAAGAAATGAATTTAAATGGTGCGAACTATGTCGGATAAATTATTTGATTTATTTAAATGAAAATTTTATAAACTGGTCCAGTGGAGATACTGAGATTGATAATTTTATTCAAAAAGAGCAATTAAGCATTAATGACTCAACTGATACAGTACTTGAATGGATACCGTTCAACCAGTTTATCGATATTAAAGAAATAAAAAAAAATGACTCCTATATATCATATTCAGCAAAATGGATAAATGGTCCACTCGAATATAATACAGATACAAAGATATGTGAAAGAAATCCTAATAAAACAATTATATTGAAATTATCCTTCGGTTACACGCCATTATTGTATGAGGTATAAAATTGTTATGAAATTTTCTAAAAATTCTAATATTTTATGTAGTATGTAATAATAAATTAATTTTTTTATTTTAATATTAATAGATCGTAATATACCAAATAGAAAAATCTGGTGACGATAAAATGTATGGAATATCTCAAAATCCAGATAACAATAATTATATCATGATTTTTAATGATGAATATTTTTGGAAATATCACTGTAATAATTGTGGCAAAGAAGGTACGTTTATACGGTATAAACGGTGTGAACTGTGTGAAGTAAATTATTTGGAAGAAAATTTTAGAAGCTGGACTAGTAGAAATGAAAAAATTGATAAATTCATTCAAAAAAGGCGATTACTTAATTATCCATCTAATCCGGTATTTGAATGGATACCATATGATCAATTAAATAATATTAAAGAAATAAACAGAGATGATGTTAAAATACGTTCAGCAATATGGAAAGATGGTCCATTAGTGTATGTCGATTATGAAGAAAATAAGTTTAAAAGGAATCCAAATAAAGAAATTAATTTAAAATACATCACACAAGATACAAATGAATTTCTAATTGAGGTATGAAACTTTTAAAATTTAATATTTTGGTATGTAATAATGAATTAATTTTTTGTATTTTATAGGTCAATAAATGCCTAAATGATACCAACGAAATAATATATGGAATATCTCAAGATCCAGATACAAAAAATTATATTTTAGTTTTAAAAAATCAGTATTGTACAATGTGCAATAAGTATATAGAAAAATGGTGTAAATTATGTCAAATGATTTATTTAGAAGAAAGCTTCACGAGCTGGGCCAGTGGAAATAATCAAATTGATAGATTTATTCGAAGAATGCGACTAAATATTACAAGGTCAACTAATATAATACTTGAATGGATACCATACAATCAGTTTAATAATATTAAAAAAATAGGAAAAAATATGTTTGCAACATTTTACTTAGCAGAATGGAAGGATGGCCCATTAGAATATAATGAAGATATAAAGAAATATGAGAGAAATCCAAATGAAGTAAAAGTGGTTTTTCTAAAATACTTTCATAATATGCGAGATATTTATGAATTTTTAGATAAGGTATAAATTATTTTCTATAAATTTAATATTTTAATTTGTACTTTATAATAATTTTTTTTTTTTTTTAATAGGTTCATAAAGAATATCGAATAAATAGCGTATTTTATGATAATGTTAATATATATGGAATATCCCAACATCCATACTCAAAAAAATATATCATAGTTCTTCAAAATCTTAAACATAAAGAAATTTGTCAAATTGATAGAAATACAACTATTGAAAATTTAGTCCAAGAAATAATGCATTTAAATAACAATGATATTTTATTTGAATATATACCACACAATAATTTTGATAATGTTAATAAAATGGGGGAAAATTTATATTCAGCAATATGGAAGGATGATTCATTAAATTATGATATAGA
Source organism: Rhizophagus clarus (assembly GCA_015698045.1). Taxonomy (NCBI): domain Eukaryota; kingdom Fungi; phylum Glomeromycota; class Glomeromycetes; order Glomerales; family Glomeraceae; genus Rhizophagus; species Rhizophagus clarus. The sequence continues at coordinate 517,391 of BLAL01000304.1, read as the reverse complement.
TATATTTACAAACAAATATGAAAAGTATCCAAATAGAGCAATCATTTTAAAATATTTATATAATATGCAAGATGTTATCAATGAGGTATAATTTATTAGTAATTTAACCAATGCTTTTCATTATATATAATAATTTTTTTTTCTGTATTTATTTAACAGGTCAATAAGTATTTAGTACGGAGTTTTGATTACAATTTTCTAAAAATATATGGTATATCACAAAATCCCGATTCAAAGTATTATACCATAATTTTTAATGAAAATTATTTTTGTATATATCATTGTAAAAATTGTGGTGAACTATATACAAATATACAGTATAAATGGTGTAAATCATGTCAAATGAATTATATAAAAAATAATTTTGCAAATTTGATTAGTAGAAATGAAAAAGTCAATGATTTAACTCAAGGAATGCAATTAAAAAACGATGATATGACATTTAGATGGATATCATATGATCAATTTAATAACAATAAATTGATAGGGAAAAATAACTTATTACATACAGTAATGTGGAAAGATGGATCATTAAATTATAATGCAAAACTAAATGGGCATGAATTCACTCTAAAAATTAAAGGTGTGATTAATAAGGTATTCGATTATTACAAATTTCAATTAATTAATACATTATATATGATAATATTTTTGTTTGTAATTAATAGATTAAAGAAACGAAAAATTTTAGTCCAAGTCGACGTTATTCAAGGCAACATTATTCAGGAGACAGTTCATACCGATTTGAAATTATTTGTCCTATTGTTGAAATATGTGGACTATTCGAAGATCCACACATAAAAAGCTATATTATGATTTTTAATGAAGAATATTTGTGCACATATTATTCATATTTTTGTAAAAATTGTAGTGAAATATATACAGATAAACTATATAAATGGTGTAAACCATGTCAAATAAATTATTTGAAAGAAAATTTTACAAATTGGACTAGTGGAAATAAAACAATCGATAATTTCATTCAAGTATTACAATCAAATATTAATCAGCATAACGATTTGATATTTGAATGGATATCATACAGTCAATTTGATGACATTAAAAAGATAGGAAAGCACGATTTTGCTACAGTATATTCAGCAAAATGGAAAGATGGCCCATTAATTTATAATAAAAATACAAACGAATATGAAAGATACTCATTAAATAGCAAAGTTTCTTTAAAAATTTTTCATAACATACAATTGATTGATGAATTTTTGTATAAGGTATAAGAATTTATTTTATAAACTCAATTTAATATTTTTTTTATAGTAATAATTTTTTTTTTACAGGTTAAAATGTATTTAATGGAGTACCCTACTAAAGCTTTTGGGATATCTCAAGACCCAGATACAGATAATTATATATTAATTCAACATAAAGAATACGAAGCATGCTGTGGAATATGTGACAACATTTACACAAATGTTCAGTTCGAATGGTGTAAGCAATGTCAAATAAATAATTTAAAAGAAAAATTTACAAATCAGGCTAGTGGAAATAAAGAAGTTGATAATTACATTCAAGAGTTGCAATTAAAAATCAATAATTATAATAATATAATAGCTGAATGGATACCATATGATCAGTTTGAAATAGTTGAAGAAATAGGTAAAGATGATTTGTCTACAGTATATTTAGCAAAATGGAAGGTTGGACCATTACATTATGATGTTGATAAAAGGGAATATACAAGAATTTCAAATGAAATAGTCATCTTGAAATTTTTGGACAATTCGAAATTTGAATTTCTCAATAAGGTATGAAATTTTTTTACAATAAATTAATTCATCTTTATTATATTATGAATAGTAATATTTGTTTATTTTAATAGGTTAAAGAAATAACAAACAAATTTGATAAATTCAAAATTAATGTTCTTGAAATATATGGAATATCTCAAGACCCAAATACGGATAATTACATAATAGTTTTTCATAATAAACGGTGTATAATATGTGGTAAACATTATATAACATATGAATGGTGTAAATTTTGCCATATAGAAAAATTTATTAGCTTAAATGGAAATAAAAAAATCGATGATCTAATTCAAGAAATGCAATTAAGAATTCATAACCCAGGTACAATAGTATTTGAATGGATACCATACGATCAGTTTAATAATATTGAAAAAATAGATGAAGGTGGTTTTTCAATAATATATTCAGCAATATGGAAAAACGGTCCATTATCTTATGATTCTGGTAAAATGGAATATATAAGAGAATCATATAAAAAAGTTGCTTTAAAATGTCTGAATATTTCACAAAATCTAACTAATGAATTTCTTAATGAGGTATAATAATTTGAAATTTTTCTATGCATTAATTGGTTTTACTCTGCAAATTAATTAATTTTTTACGTTTTATAGATCAAAAAATATTCAACAGACACTTATAGTCGTCATATACTTAGAACATATGGAATATCTCAAAATTCATATACAAATGATTATATTATAGTTCTTGAATATGCAGAGAGTGGAAACTTTAATAATTGGATAAATAAAAATTATGAAAATTTTTATTGGTTACGCAAATTCAATATATTGCAAAATATTGTAAACGGTCTTAAAGAAATTCATCAAAAAGGATTAGTACATCGTGATCTTCATACAGGAAATATTTTATTAATGACCAGTAATTTTGGTAATGATGTATCATCTATTTCAGATATGGGATTATGTGGAGAAATTGGCAACACGGATGTAACGAAAATATATGGAGTTATGCCTTATGTAGCTCCTGAAATATTAAGAGGAAATCTTTATACTCAAGCAGCAGATATATATAGTTTTGGTATGATTATGTATTTTGTAGCAACAGGAAAACAACCTTTTGCCAATCGTGCTCATGATAAACTTTTAGCATTAGATATAGCAAATAAAGGAATTAGACCCGAAATCGATGAGTTCGAAGTACCAAAATGTTATATCGACTTGATGAAAAATTGTTGGGATCCGAATCCAATAAATAGACCAAACGTGATAGAAATAGATAAATTAATCTCATCCTTTCATAATAATGTTATTGTAGGAAAGGGAGAACAATTTAAGGAATCGAAAGGATCTATTGAAAATAACCAACCTATCACTCATTCACAGGCAATTTACACATCTCGATTACTTAATCCATTTACCAAAGATCTTAATTCTGCATGTTTAGACTGTGCAATCATTGATTGAACAAGTTATAATAAATGATATAGTTTAGTGTCATTTATTTTAAATTATTACTTTAAATCATAATTTTATTTCCGTTATTAATTGAAAGGGAGAATTATTATGTTAAGAGTGGAAGATTCAACTCAATTGTATAAGTAAAAATGTTAGTGGGTTATTGAGGGTACATTTAACAATATAAATTTAGTTTTTGCTCAACACTGATTAACTCAATATATCTTATAGAGTAATTTTTACATAAATGAAATCAGTTTGTAATTGAGCAATAATTTTAATTTGTCTTAATAAAACTATTTATCCAGTTTTAGTAACCTTAAAGTACAATTCATGTCTGATGAATAAAATTATAATAAAATACTTCTAAATGACAGACTATACTAATAATTCAATTTGAAGCTTAATCCAGTAAATTGTTTAAGCAATCGTATATACTCCGAGTCTCCGACTATAATTAAATGACATTATTACAATGTCCTAAAAATCAAGCCAGCTTCATAGCAATGAAGAAAATTAATTATTGAAAGTCTATTAATTAATAAATCAGTTTATATAATTCAATAATAATAAATTTAAATTTTTATTAGAACGTTTCTTTAAGAATTGGATATTATGCAAAATTACCTTGTCTCCATGAAAATAAAAGTCCTATTAATAAGAAATTATATATAATTCCTTAACCGCCATTATTATTATTACTGATTTAAAGCTTGCATTATAGTTGATAAAAAGTTGCATAGTTAGAATTCACACGATTTAGACCTACCGAATAATTATGCATGCAGTAGCTAAAAATTATATAGACTCCTCTTAGGATTACAATAAGTTTAGTTATGTGTAACTTTTGGTATTTAGATCTTGAGTTATTAAAATTCCTTTTAAGATGAGATAGACTTTACCCAATAAAAAATATCAACTAAAAATTTAAATGTAGTACAAAATCATTTAAACTTTTGATGTAAATTAATTAATAAGGTAAAATGCAACTTATATCATCATTAGTTTATGTTAATATCACACGGATGTTATACAAATATGCAAATATAAGGTCATGCGCCGCGGGATGACAGTCAGACAGTGGCGTGACAAATCCTCCAAGTACAAGAAATACATCTTTTCATTGAATGTAAATCGAATCTAGTTTACTTATATAGTTTCGTAAATAAATAAAATAATACAATAGTTCAAAAATATAAAACTAATAGTAAGTCATTGCGTTTAAAATGTTTATTTATTGTTTATTGAAACCATTGAAAATATTTCGTGTTAGATAATGGTTAAAAAATTATTAATGATTCGCTCTATTATTTTATTTAGTATTATTCTAGTCTATTATTGATTAAAATTATGAACAATTACAAATATATGTGTTGCCTTATTCATTAATTTTACAGTCAAAACATTCTGAAACTACAAATTAAAAACTATTATGTTAAATATAAATATAAACATATAATTACGACACTCGTTAATAGTTAGTTATACTTACTTGGATTTGTTGATACTGATGAAACAATATCTATCATTAGAAAATCAATATAACTATAAGTACATAATGTAAATATATATATTATAGTTAAATCAAGCATTCACCTGAATTAAGTTGATATGTTGATAAATCTGAAGAATTTTCTGGTTCCGGAAGATTTTTAAAATTTAAAAGTCTACTGGTATAGATGGCTTGAGGGTGATATACAATACTCATTCATCATTATTCCAAATGAGTATATATCGGCTGCTTTTGTATATTGATATCCACGTAACACCTCAGGTGCAATATAAGGTAATACACCATAAACTCCTTCATTTTTAATTGGTTGCATTTCATCATTTGCTGACTGGCACATTCCTAAATCACTTATATATGTAGACCCATCATATAATATATTACCTAAATGAAAGTCTTTAAGCATTATGGATGTCTAACAATCCATTTGCAATTCTTAACAAGTGATACAATTTCATATCATTTTCAGGATCATTTCAGTAATTATTTCTTAAATTTCCATCTTTACAATAATATAAAACCATCATATAGTTTTTAGTATTTGGATCTTGAGTTATTCCAAAACATTGAATAATATCCCAAAGATAAATCTGAAGGTGTGAATTTGCCTGATAATAAAACAAATAAAATTTACAAATCAACACTATCATAGTTACCAATATTGATTCTATTTTAGATTCTACTAAAGACGCTACTGCTATTCATGCTAATGCTGATTGTACGTTCGTCATTTTCTCTAAAATCGGACTATTTTATTATTACCTGATATTTCTTATAACGTATTCACCCACCTCCCAGTCCTCCACTGGATCATTCTCCTAAACTCTAATGTACTACGCATAGGCATAGCCATGCTACTTCTAATACTATTTCACAACCTGATCCTCCATCTACTTCTGTTTGAACAAAGCGTCTTCTGACTTTTTTTCTGAGTTTGGGCTTGAGGAATGAGGAGCGCTTGGATTTCAAAATCGTAAGAATATTTTTTATTTTTTTGATTGATTAGAACATTATCAACATTCTCTTGCCTTCTTTTTTCAATAAAATGGCTTGGACAATTCTTGGTCCGCCCTTGGTTATATAATCCTTGGTTAATCAGAACTTAATCATCATCATTTATTAAAACTGAATTTAACCACCCTTGGTCATTTCCTTATTATGGTTTTAAATCATAGTATCTTTGTTGATTTTTTTCGTATGATGATCATATTTTTTGTGTATGCAGTTACTTTGACAATCAGATTCTTTTAATAAAACAATATTAAAACCGAATGAACTTCCTCCTTATCTCATTTAATTTATAATTTGTGTAAAAAAAGAAAGAAAAGACGACGGAATCTTTAGTAGTATTCCCCAAATAAGAAAAAAGACCCCCTTTTATTTACGATTTTGAAGATTTCAAAGCCATGTTAACGATTTTGAAAATTAAGAAAGTCGTCTCTAAGAAAAAAATAATCAAGACGAACGCTCCGCACAATTTCCAACAATAAAATTAATTCTGTGGCGCGACCCATGCGACATATCATGGTGCGATAAAAAACATAACTCTAATTTTAATATTTTTTATGTTTATAAAATGACTTAGACTGAGTTTAGAGTATTAAATTAGTTTTTTTAATAAGAAATTTTATAAAAAAAATTTCGTCACACGATATCTTCGTCCCGCGTACCTTTTTAAACAAGTTTATTTAATTTTCATAAATCTTTAATAAAGTAGAAAAAAATTGATTATTTACCGCTTTCACAGAATTCCTTCTTCTTTCTGCATCCAATTCTCCTTCCTTAGGGGAGAAATATATTATCTTTATATGTAAAAATTTTGGTTTGCCATTTAATCTTACAAATAGAATGTTCTGGTCGCCATTTTTTGTTACACAAATAAAAAGGTGAAAACGAAAATCCCCAATTTCGGACTGTATTATAAATATAGTGCCGATTCAACAATGTAAATGTAACTACTCATGCATTAAGCATAAATTTTTAATGTTCTATTAATAAACATAAAAATAAAAATAAATATAAATATAATAAATTAAATTAATTAATTCAAGCATAACTGAAGGAATTTGCATGAATTTTTCTCTTTAAACAATAATTAAAAATATTTACTGTAACAACTATTTGTAAAAAATCATTTTCTGAACAATAATTACCAAAAAAAAATTTTTAATTATTTAAACTTTTAAAAGAAATTCATGCAGATTTTTATTCTGTTAATATAAAATAAAGCTCACTAACTGTACTAAAGTGCTCTAGTTTATTAAAAATAATTAATTTTAATTATACAATTGAATTTAAATGCGATCACGAATAAAATTTTAAACTTACAATTGCATTAGTCCAGCTAGTAAGATGATGAGGGGTCAATTGAATGTGTCTTGTTGTATCAATAAAACAAGTCCTAGAATGTTCTTGACAAAACCATCCTTCATCAATATTACTCTCTTTAGGAACCACATTACAAGATGATTTTGGCACTTTCTTTGATCGGAAAATTGACTAGTTTAAAAATCTGCATCACTGGTTCAAATAAAAATTTAAAAATATAAATATAAAAATACTAAACAACAAATTTATATTAATAGGTTATATTACTTTACCTTTTCATTCTTTTATTTCTCTTTTCCTTAATTTCTGTAATAATAAATAATTCCTTTTTGCTGGATAAAATTTTTTGATAATCCAATAAAATTTTTTCCAACACTTTTCATTTGTTAATTGTGTTCCCATCCATGTATTGAACTTTTATAGATGGTAATATAATCATCTTTTTTACAGAAGGATTAAATTGGTCTTGTACCAATTCTAAAATTTCATCTTCAAATTCTGTAAATGTAAAAATTTTAAAAGATTTGGTCTTGCTTTTTCATTACAAGGCCTTATAATAAAATTAAAATTTAATTCTGTAATATTACAATCATAATCGCTGCTTGAATACATTGAATCTTCAGTAAAAGAAGCGTGAATAGGAGAAGTTGACGGAGAAATTATTATTGGAGAAGTTGAATGTGATGAAGCTAGAAGTGTAGTAGTTATAGAATCATATAGATCTAAATTTAATTCACGTATTTGTTTTTTTATGTACTATTTCTCTTTAACCTTGCAAATTATTGTGACACTTTGTACATAAAGAAAAATGAAAATAGGTATCAAAATCATCAGAACAATATCCAAAATATTTATCACATTCCTGTAATTTATCAATTTGTAATTGTACAAGTTTTTCATTATCTTTTAAATTATAAATTCTACTATAGTATTCTCTTTTTTTTTTGCTTATTCTTGGGTTTCTCAATTGCATCACATTTACACATATCAAAAGCAAGATTCTTGTTACAAATCAAACAAACTTGACATAAATAACAAGTAGCAGGTAGATAGTTTCTTGCAATTGATTTTTATATGTCCATTAAGCGAAAAAAGCAAGTAAAAAGGCGTAAAATAATGAAAATTTAAAATTTTTACCGCTTCGGATATAAAATAATTGTATAATTTTATTGGCCAATTTTTGTTCATCGTGTGATCTGTGATCAAATTTGTGTTCAGTGTATTACGATATTTTTATGCAGAACAATTTTTTTGAAAACCGCAATAAGTTGCGATTTCACAGCATAGACATTATTATAAATTATGAATTTATGATTTTATTTTTTGACTTTTACTTTATATATTTAATATTTAAATTCTTGCAATTTAATAATAAATATTAATATTTTTGAATAGTGAATATTCGTTATGTAAATCACAAAAATTAAATTTGTCAAAAATCACGCACTTTCTCATAATAACATATACAGTTTTAAATCTTTTACTTTTTAAAATGAAAAAAAAAAAAAATTATTGTAAGAATTCTGAGCCGAGTTTCAAAATATGGTCAATACAGCCTCTATTCGGCACTCTTTGACGCAAAAATTTGTCAGGTCGTGCGTATTAACATACGGCAATTTAGTACTTAATGTTGTATTTGCCAACAAATTTATATTTTGCAAATTACATCAATAACAACCAAATTCAAAACCTAATCAGTGACTAATCATATAGTACGTTAAATATTCTATTTTGCCAAGCGATATCATTTAATAAAATATATAATGAGTTTTAAAGGTAAAAATGATTTAAAATAAATATAATTTTCATTTTTTCTATTCCGTCTAACTTTGATCTAATCGAGAATTGCACAGTCCAAACAATCAGTAAGAATTTTTGCAAGATCTTTTGTAAAAGGATTTAGCAATCGAGATGTATAAATGGCTTGTGGATGAGTAGTTAATTTGTGTTTTTCAAAAGAATCAAGACGTGATTTTCTGTATTCCTCTGCTGCCTTGAAGTAGTTACGTCGTCCTAATATTGGATTACACGAATTATAAAATGACCTAATCAATCTTTCTATTTCAACAGCATTTGATCTATTATTCGGATTTGAATCCCAACATTTTTTCATTAAGTCAATATAGCATTTTGGTGCTTCTGGCTCATTTATCTCGGGTCTGATTCCATTACATATATCTAATGCCAAAAACTCATCATGAGCACGATTAGCAAAAGGTTGTTTTCCTGTTGCCACAAAATACATAATCATACCAAAACTATATATATCTGCTGCTTGACTATATGGTTTTCCTCTCAATACTTCTGGAGCCATATAAGGCATAACTCCGTAAATTTTTGTTTCATACATATTATCGGTATTACCAACTTCTCCGCATAATCCCATATCTGAAATTAATATATCATTACCAAGATCACTTATTTCATTTCTTAAAAGTAATATATTTCCAGTATGAAAATCACAATGAACCATCTGCTTATGATGGATTTCTTTAAGCCCGTTAATAATATTGAGTAATGTATTTAGTTTGCGTAACCAATAAAAAGTTTTATAATTCTCATCCATCCAATTATTAAAATTTCCACCTCCTGCATAATCAAGAACTATAACATAAACTTTCGTATCTGGACATTGAGATATTCCATATATACTAAGTACATTGCTTCTCTTATTTATTGAATATTCTCTAACCTATTAAATATATCAAATGATAATTATCTTTACTCATTTTTTTTTTTTAAAAAAAAAAAAATTAAAATAAATAAAAGTATTAAATTGAATTCATAGAAAACTACATACCTCATTTAGAAAGTAATCTGTCATATTTTGTGAGTTAGATAAATGTTTTAAGGCAACTGTTTTGTTTGAATTTCTTGTATACTGTCTTTTATTCCAATTATAATGCAATGGACCATCATTCCATATTGCTGAATATACTATAGCAAAACCACCTTTACCTATTTCTTTTACACTTTTAAACTGATTATATGGTATCCATTCAAATATTATATCATTTGGGTGATTAATTTTTACTTGCGTTTCTCGAATGAAATCATTGACTTTTTCATTTCCACTAGTCCAATCTTTCAATTTATCTTTTAAATAACTTGATTGACAAACCTTGCACCACTCATACTCTAAAATTGTGTACATTTTATTACATTTTACACAATATTTTAAGGATTTGTTATGAAGAATCATAATATAATCTTTCGTATCAGGGTGTTGAGAGACTCCATATATTTTTGGATTATTATCATTATGGCTAATTGAATACTTTTTAACCTAATAAAAATATGAATAATAATTATTATAAAAAATATGATTAAATTAAAGTATAAAAAATTTCGTACCTCGTTCAGAAATTCATCAACTGAATTTTGTAAATTATATAAACACTTCACAATGATTATTTTATCTGAATCTTTTGTATATTCCCATTTTCCTAAATATAATTTAGAAAAACCATCATCACCTATTTCTTTAATATCATTAAATTGATCATATGGTATCCATTTAAAAATTATATCATTTAAGTGATTGATTTTTGTTTGCATTTCTTGAATAAAATTATCAATTTTTTCATTTCCGCTGGTCCAATTTGTAAAATTTTCTTTTAATAAATTTATTTTACATGATTTACACCATTTTCGCCGTGCATCCGTATATAAATCATTACATTTTGTACAATATTTTTCGAAATAATCACTATTAAAGACCATAATATAATTTCTTGTATGAGGATTTTGAGATATACCATGTATTTTAACTATGCTGTCGCCTTTATCGATTGAATATTTTTTAATCTATTAAATATCAAAAGTTATTATTAGAAAAAAAAAAGTGTTAAAATTTGAGTGGAAAATAGAGTAATTATATACCTCGTTTAAAATATCATTAGTAATATTTTGTGAATTATTTAAATAAATTAATGCAACTTTTTTATTTAAACTCCTCGAATATTCTAGTCTATCCCAGTATAATGGACCATCCTTCCATATTGCTAAATAGATATTAATATGGTTATCCTTGTTTATTACCTTAATATTATTAAACTGTTCAAATTGTATCCATTCAAATACTATATCAGTTGGATGATCAATTTTTGATTGCATTTCTTGAATTAATATTGAGAAATCAATTTCTTGATTATTGTTAATCCGGTATTTTTTTAAATAATTCAATTGACATGATTTACACCATTTATTCTGTATATCAGTATATATTTTATTGCACTTTGCACAAAATTTTTCAAAATATTCATTATCAAGAACTATAATATAATTTCTTGTATAAGGATTTTGAGAAATCCCATATATCTTAAAAATATCATTACTTTTATCAAATGAATATTGCTCTACCTATTATAAAAAATTTATTATTAACATTTAATCATAAAAATATATATATTCAAATATAGGAAATTTCATACCTCATTTATAAATTCATCAGTAAAATCAGTAATATCTTGTAAGTTAAATAAATATTTTAAAGCAACTTTCCTGTTTTGATTTTTCATATATTTACCTGTATTCCATTGTAATGGGCCATTCTTCCATATAGCGAAGTATATTGTAATAAGATCGTTATTAATTATTTCTTCAATATTATTAAATTGATCGTATGGTATCCATTCAAATATTATGTCAGTTGGTTGTTTTATTTTTGATTGCATTTTTAAAATAAAATTATCTACTTTTTTATTTCCAATAGTAAAATTTTTCAAATAATTCAGTTGACATGATTTACACCATTTATACTGTACGTCTGTATATATTCTATCACATTTCGCACAGTATTTTTCACGATATCCATCTTTATCTTGAAATACCATAATGTAATTTTTTGTGTTTGGATTTTGTGATATTCCATATATTTTAAGTGTAACACTTGTCAAATACTTTTTGGCCTATTAGACAAAAAAAATATTAGTATTATTAAAAGGTTGATAAAGTTGATTCAAAAAAGAATTACATACTTCATTTATAAATTCATCCCTATCAGTAATATTTCGTAAGTTATTTAAACTTTTTAAAATAACTTTTTCGTTTGATTCTCTTGTATACTTCACAGTATTCCAATATAATGGCCCATTTTTCCATATTGCCGAATATATTATAGCAAAATTGTCTTTATTTATTTCTTTAACATAATATAACTGATTATATGGTATCCATTCAAATACCACATTTGTTGGATAATTAATTTCTAATTGCATTTCCTGAGTTACTTGAACAAAATTATCAATTTTTTTATTTCCACTAATCCAATTTGCATAATTTACCTTCAAAAAATTTATCTCGCATGGTTTACACCATTTGTACTCTGTATATAATTCATCACATTTTAAGCAATATTCCTCAAAGTATTTATTATTAAGAACAATAATATAATCTTTTGTGTCAGGATTTTGAGAAATTCCATAGATTTTAATGCACTTACTATAATAATTCTGATACTTTTTAACCTGTTGAAACATAGGGAATAAGTAAATATTATTATATTACTATATACGAAGATACTATTTAAATTAACATACTGTACCTTATTTAGAAGATCATCTCCTGAATTGTATATGTATTTTAAAGCGACCTTTTCATTTAAAATTCTTGTATATTTACTTTCATTAAAAAATAAAATAATGGACCATCCTTCCAAATTGCTGAGTATACTGCGATAGAATTATCTTTTCTTATTTTTTTGATACTACTAAACTCATTGTATGGTATCCATTCAAATGTTATATCAGTTGGATGCTTGATTTCTAATTGAACTTTCTGAATAAAAACATCAATATTTTTATTTTCGCTAGTCCATTTTGTAAAATTTTTTCTTAAATATCTCTTTTGACATGACTCACACCATTTATATTGTATGTATGTATACATCTCATCACATTTCAAACAATGGTCCTTATAATAATTTTTACCAAGAACAACAATAAGATGCTTTGTATCAGGATCTTGAGATATTCCATATATTTTAATGTTTTCATTATAATGGTTTTGATATTTTTTAACCTATTAAAAATATAGATGTTAAGTTAGTTAGCATCATTCATAAAAGAGAATAATAAATTCAATTTCTTACCAAATTTATGTCTACCGAATTGCACAAACATTTTAAGAAAATTTCTTCTGATTTCCTTATATATTCATTTTCATTTGAATCATAGAATAGTGGGCCACCTTTCCAAATTGCTGAGTATGTTATGACAGAATTATCTTTACTTAATTCTTTGATACTATCAAATTGATTGTATGGTATCCATTCAAATATTGCATCAGTTGGATATTTAATTTCTATTTGCATTTCCTGAATAAATCTATCAATATTTTTATTTCCGCTAGTCCATTTTGTGAAATTTTTTCTTAAATATTTCTTTTGACATGACTCACACCATTTATATTGTATGTATGTATACATTTCATCACATTTCAAACAATAGTTCTTATAATAATTTTCACTAAGAACAACAATAAGATCTTTTGTATCAGGATCTTGAGATATTCCATGTATTTTAATGTTTTCGTTATAATAGTTTCTAACCTATTAAAATATATGCGTTATAAGTTAGTTAGCATCATTCATAAAAAGAGTACGTAATAATTTCAATTTCTTACCAAATTTATGTCTACCGAATTGCACAAACATTTTAAGAAAATTTCTTCTGATTTCCTTATATATTCATTTTCATTTGAATCATAGAATAGTGGGCCACCTTTCCAAATTGCTGAGTATGTTATGACAGAATTATCTTTACTTAATTCTTTGATACTATCAAATTGATTGTATGGTATCCATTCAAATATTGCATCAGTTGGATATTTAATTTCTATTTGCATTTCCTGAATAAATCTATCAATATTTTTATTTCCGCTAGTCCATTTTGTGAAATTTTTTCTTAAATATTTCTTTTGACATGACTCACACCATTTATATTGTATGTATGTATACATTTCATCACATTTCAAACAATAGTTCTTATAATAATTTTCACTAAGAACAACAATAAGATCTTTTGTATCAGGATCTTGAGATATTCCATGTATTTTAATGTTTTCGTTATAATAGTTTCTAACCTATTAAAATATATGCGTTATAAGTTAGTTAGCATCATTCATAAAAAGAGTACGTAATAATTTCAATTTCTTACCAAATTTATGTCTACCGAATTGCACAAACATTTTAAGACAATTTCTTCTGATTTCCTTATATATTCATTTTCATTTGAATCATAGAATAATGGGCCACCTTTCCAAATTGCTAAGTATGTTATGACAGAATTATCTTTGCTTAACTCTTTGATACTATCAAACTGATTGTATGGTATCCATTCAAGTATTGCATCAGTCGGACATTTAATTTCTAATTGCACTTTCTGAATAAAACTATCAATATTTTTATTTCCACTAGTCCATTTTGTAAAATTATTTCTCAAATAACTTTTTTGACATGGCTCACACCATTTATATTTTTCGTATGTGTATGCTTTATCACATTTCAAACAATACCACTCATAGTGATCATTACCAATAACAATAATATAATCTTTTGTAACTGGATTCTGTGATATTCCATGATAAAAATAAGGATAACTCTATTAAACATAATAGATTATTTATCATCAACTGTGGTATGAATTTTTTCATAAATTTAGTTTATTTTTTTTTTTTTTTTTTTTTTTTTTTATGTGATGACTCAAGCTTATAATATTTTATGTTTTGTGATTTGTTTATATATCTTAAAAAAACTGTCGTGTTCGAAACTCTTCTGTATTTATTAACTGTCCAGTGCAATGGACCATCCTTCCATGTTGCTGAATACACTGCAACAAAATCATTTTTGTATCTCTCTTTTATATTATTCAACCGATTGTATGGTATCCATTCAAATATTGCATCAGTTGAATCAATAATTTTTAATTGTGTGTTCTGAATAAAACAATCAATGTTTTTATTTCCACTAGTCCATTTTGTAAAACATTTTCTCAAATACCTCTTTTGACATGACTGACACCAATCATTATATTTATTATATAGTAAATTACCACACGCTATACAATTCCGTTGATTTAAGCCTAGTATATAACTCATGTTTTACGAAATTGAAAATAAAATATTTTGATAAAGCTGTAATTTTCTGAAGCGTTGATTATATACATGTATATATATAGAAAATAGTTGAAATGTACCATAAAAATTTATTCTTATGCACACTTTGCGCCAATATTCATATTCGAAACCGAACAATCCCGATAGGATTGTATTTTTTCCTTTTTTTGAATTGATGAATGAATTTCACTTAGATGGTTTATACTAATTTTTGATTTATTGAATTATTAGCCATAATTAGTATAATTCTAATTTTAATTAAGCGCTTTTTTGTAAATGTCCAAATTTGAAACTGAGCAGGTTCGGTTTTTTTTTTGTGAATCTAGTATATCTGAATGATTTATAGTTAGATCATCTCTAGTTTTAACTATTTTCTTTTTTCGCTTAATTTGGAAATTTTAATATGACTGACTTCATTTAGGAAGTGTTCAAAGTGAAAAATAAACAAAAGCTTGCATTATTTTGATAGAATGTTCCGTTACTATCACGTGATTTGCCCGAAAGTGGTGGTAACACTTAATTTTATCTTAAATTTAGTCTTTAATTAAAATAAATAAATAAATAGGATTGTTGTGATCCGTAACATTTCACGAACGAAATATTAGAAAACCGAAACTAAAATTCTTTGTTCCTTCAAGTTGTCATACTAATTGTTACAGCGATCATTCCGGTTATGCGCCCCGATCCCGCAGTAACACAACTTCCCGATTGTAGGGCAAAGATCTAAGATCAAATAGTAGTATAATCACCCCCCTAGTTGGCGCCCCGATCCCGCAGTAACACAACTTCCGATTGTAGGGCAAAGATCTAAGATCAAATAGTAGTATAATCATCCCCTAGTTGCGCATATTATGCTTTTTTATTGTCTGTTATGGTAACATTACACTCGGCGCATATGCCTTTGAAAGAAAACCATTTTGAGTTAGAGAGTATACAATGAAATTTCATTATATTCAAGCTTTTCCGGAACAGCCAAAATAAATTACACAAACTCGGGCGGCAAAATATTAAACGATTTTATTTTTTTACAAATTTATAATTATTGAGAAGTTTACATAAATATGATATCATTTTATTTTTTTTACAAATTTATAATTATTGAGAAGTTTACATAAATATGATATCATTTTATTTTTTTTTACAAATTTATAATTATTGCGAAGTTTACATAAATATGATATCATGCAATATATTATTTTTAACAGAACAGTGCACAAATGAGAAACTTAAAAATGTGCAAATAAAAGGAACAACAATGAAAAAGGAAATCACAACAATAATGAAAGGAGAAACAATAATAACAATAAAAGTAAAGAATATCGGAGTAACCTCTAACCAAGAACGAAAAATGATAATAAAATCACTCTTTATTTCTATTTTTACTCGGATTATACACAAATTCAAGATGGTCAACAGTTTAAAATTAAGTGGAATATTTGTAAAATTTTGTCATGTTGTTGATACAAGTTGGGATGAAGATCTTGATGTCGGTCAAACAAAAGGGACAAAGTGAGATTCTAGTAGAACACTCGCTTTTTGACTTATATTAAATCACGATTAATCCATTTTAATCGGTAAGTATTTTTAAATTGCAAATTTATTACTAGTATTAATATATGATATTAAGTATTAAACGTTTCTTTACTCAGTAATTTTACTGCCAAAAAATTCGTCCAAACATGCGACGAAAGAATATTTCATGAGATCATGTTACACCTTGGAAAATTGGTTCACTAAGAAAAGTTGTAAAACTTTGTGATTTATAAAGGAAACGTTTTTAGAACACGATTATTTTTCAAATTCCTAAAATTGGGTCCTGGGATAGATTTCTATTTATTTTCTATACGATTAATTAGTTGTGGCAAAAAAAAAAGATAAAATCATTTAAATGTTTCAACGAAAATATTATAAAAAATAGACATCCTATGTTTTTGAATATTTCATTAACCATAAATACTTAGAACAATATAAACGAATATACTTTCTTCGTAAAATCAATCACCTGTTTTTTATGACATTAAATTAGTATTAAATTATTAATTTAATAAATATAATTAAATAATTAGGACGGTAAAATTTAAAGGATTCCGCTTACTGGAATAAATGTATCTGTAACAAATGTTATTAACTGTTAACAGTTTAATATTTTTTAATATTTTGAAATAAAATTTTCCTATAAGAAAATAAAGAGTAATTTTAAATATCTTAAAGTAAAGTATAATCGTACTCACTTAAGAATTGTAAACTTCAACAAAGTCATTTAGTATAACTTTGCATAATTAATATTTGACATAAATTAGAGTTACTCAAATAAAAAACTATTTATACATCTCAGTACATTAATCTTTTTATAAAAGATGTTTCAATATACTATATGGTAAAGAATATTATAAAAACAATTAGGATAAATTTGTAATTTGTGCCCGTATATTCGTATATTCATTAATAATTAATAATTTTAAGTGTTTCCTTAATGTATTTTACGTAATGATATGAAGAACTTAAAATTTATTTCCGTTGAGGAATAAATATTATAATTTATCCTATCGGTATTATGTACGCCCGCCAGTGGATTTTTTGTCTGCTACTAAGCCGATATTTAAGAAAACTACACATACACCGATGCCTCCCTCCCTTCCGGAACTCAAGACATCGGATAAAATTTTAGTAACTCACTGATATTCACGGAATACTTTTCAAATAGGCCTAAAAATATACACTGATACATTAATGATTACAATTCAGTTCAATTATTCAACGAGTTTAGTTCAATTGTTTTATATTTTCAAATAAATTTACATGGGGTGACAATGAATAAAGTAAACGACAATTTAAGCAACAGCAACTAAAATTTACAATCTTAATTAATTCTTATGAATAAGCGCAATAACATACTTATAAAAAAATGAAACCCACGTAATATAGCTTTATAACGAATAATAAAACTGAACTACAATAAATAATAATAATATTTAGTTATTTACGACGCAGCAAAGTAAAACATAAAAACACGAAATTTCCGCCTAATTAACTCGTAAATTCAATCATTTTCCGGTTGTTCTTTTTTCCATTTCATTGTCATCGTTTATTTGTTAATCAATGCGAACCAAATGATTTTCGCCTTTTTTTTTACCTCGTACCTAATGTTCAATGATCACATGATCAAAAACGATAGTACATTGACGATAATTAATAGACAAAATTTTTTTGTTTTATATAATTAATAACATTTTATTCAAAGAAAGAAATAATGACAATAAATTTAAAGAAATAGAAATGAAAGAAAGCAAATAATAATAGTAATGAAATTAAAGAAATAGAAATGAAAGAAAGTAAATAATAATAGTAATGAAATTAAAGAAATAGAAATGAAAGAAAGTAAATAATAAAATAATAATAGTAATGAAATTAAAGAAATAGAAATGAAAGAAAGTAAATAATAACAGTAATGAAATTAGAGAAATAAAAGAATAGAAATAAGTAAAATAATCATGATGATGAAATTATAAAAAATTAATAATAATGAAATTAAAGAAGTAGAAATGAAAGAAATGATTTCATTTAATTCTCCATAACATTCGTTATGGAGATTTAATTCTCTCAAATTCTGTAATTTCAGAAGAAATTTAGGAGCAATGGTTGTAATGTTAATTTTATTATTGTTTGAGACCTTTTTTCAATCTCATCATTTTAAAATGTAAATGAAATTAAAGAAAGAAAATAAGGTAAGTTCAGAGACGGAAATAGAATAAAATTAACAAATTAAAGAACATGGTTTTTGTTGATTATTTGGATAATCAACCAAAGGACAATTTTCTTGTACCATAAGTTCATTGATTAAAAATTCAATTAAAAGGGCAGTAATTGTAAAATTTACGAATTAATATGTTTTCCTGAGTGACGAGGAAGAATTGAGTTATAAGTAATGAATTTTCGAGAAGTTTCAAATATATAGTAATAATTAAATAATGATTATGAAAGAGCTCTTTTATTGAGGTCATTTTTTAAATTGAAAACGATTTTATCTTGAACGAACTAGAGATTGTTATTTATATTCATTACTAACGGAATATCGGACGTATTTTAATTAATTTTAGGTTTCATTCATAAAATAATATAGTAACAAAAATAATATTAATTAGCCCCTTAATTACCGCCAACTGCATAATATATTACAAAGAAATTTGATATTAATTATTCAAACAAATGGGGTAGATGTATCAAGATACTTATTTTGGTAGAACAATCAAATAACGTGTCAATCATGATAATTTTGGTAGAACAACCATATAACGTGTTAATCGTTATAATTTTGGTAGAACAATTTAATGAATGTTGATTGGTTAGTAATTATCATTGTGTGACCAATATTCGTAATTAATGATATTATTTCAGATTTTCAGCTACACTAAATATGATAGCTAATATAATTGCGCCGCGGCGCTCCCATGACTAGCCAATTTGCAATTTAATAGTAAACTCTACGAGTAGAGGGAATTGTTTTTATTTTATTCTCTTTATAACTCGCTTTATCCTTTGTTTTAGAAATGCGATAATACAATTAGTGACTTTATGACTTTTAAATTCATATTTTGGGACAATCTACAGTATATTCCGCTAAAAAATTAATTGACTTGATAAGATTGTCCACAATAACTCTTATTTGATATCGATTTAGCAAACGTGAAAGTTAAACAAATCACAAGAATCGGTTTTATTTGATGTGTGTAAAAATTAAAAAAATAATTGTTCTATTATTTGATTACCAAAAAGCTTTCAGTATACAGTCGCTGATAGAATTTTTAACAAAAAATTATTACAATGTCACAAGAATATATAAAACTATCTGCCACAATTACACCAAGATCGCTCTGTAACCACTCCATGCCAGTGAAATAAAAACTTTAAAGGTATTAGTAATCGGGTTGGCCCTATACTTACTCAGTTTCATAATATATTCGCAATATTTCTTATAAGGTTCTTCGTGTCGAAAATGAGAGAATAATAAACTAAATGAACGAAAAAATTATATTTTTAACCAACATATAGATTATAAGATAGGTTTCATTCAGATATTAAAGAAAATTTAGATAAAACAATAAAACTTTTAGTGATCTTAAATATCCTAATGTATATAATAGACCTCATATCATTTATTCATAACCATAAAACCTCTAAAATATTTGCTTCAAGTGTTCTACTAGAATAACAATTGGATTTTATATTTTTTTATTGCATTTCGAACTTTGATCAATATTAATCATTAAATTAGGATTAATTAGAATACATCCATTCTTTTAATCTTCAAGGACATGATTCGGTTCATCTATCAAAATTTATTGATCAAATTTGCGTAGACTATTTACTATAATAAGACGATTTAAATATTTTATATATTAGCGCTTATATTAAAATTACTGTTTTAGAGTGCAAATGGACAAAAACACTTTAAATGAATAAATTATATGGAGGGGAAAATTACACTCATGAATAGAAGTTTAGACTATTATAAGTTGTTAGTTTATAAAACAGCGAAATAATTATTGGCAAAGAGAATATTTAAAAATGAGCATATTTGTTAATTTTTTTGAAATGATAATTTCATTGAAACAAATATTTTATAAAATTCTTGAATAAAATCAAAATGTATAAATAAACATTCTAATGATTCTATGCATCATTTATTCATGTGATTTCCATTCTAAAGTACCACTACAAAAACCCTCCTTTCACATCTTCTAGCTTGTTCTAGTGTATTATGACAATAATTTCTTGGCCATTCTCAATTTATTTGATCATATTGATTCATAAATAAACATCTCCATAAAATATGTTGCCTTTGAATAAATAGGTGGATTTGGAAAGATGTATTGAGATGATGTAGTTAGTGGAATATGAGATGATGAAGCGTTCGGTGGTATGCGAGATAATATAGAAGTACCTGTTTCTTCTATTTGTTGATCTTCTAATCGATTTACTGTAAAAAAAAAAGTGGTTAACTCTCTAATAAATCTTAACAAAAAAAAAACAAACCGAGCGATAACAACTCGATTATACCGAGCGATAGCAACTCGATATCACGAAGAAATAATAAAAAAAAACCGAGCGATAACAACTCGATTATACCGAGCGATAACAACTCGATATCACGAAGAATAAATAGTAAAAAAAAACCGAGCGATAACAACTCGATATCACGAAGAATAAATAGTAAAAAAAACTGAGCGATAACAACTCGATTATACCGAGCGATAGCAACTCGATATCACGAAAGATAATAGTAAAAAAAAACCGAGCGATAACAACTCGATTATACCGAGCGATAGCAACTCGATATCACGAAAGATAATAGTAAAAAAAAAACCGAGCGATAACAACTCGATTATACCGAGCGATAACAACTCGATATCACGAAAGATAATAGTAAAAAAAAAAACCGAGCGATAACAACTCGATTATACCGAGCGATAACAACTCGATATCACGAAAGATAATAGTAAAAAAAAAAACCGAGCGATAACAACTCGATTATACCGAGCGATAACAACTCGATATCACGAAAGATAAATAGTAAAAAAAACCGAGCGATAACAACTCGATTATACCGAGCGATAACAACTCGATATCACGAAGAAGAAATAGTAAAAAAAAACCGAGCGATAACAACTCGATTATACCGAGCAAAACAGAGAGAAGTTAAGTAGGTTAAACCTACCTTGATTTCTTTTCCAGTTTTCTTGCCTTCACTGTCTAAATTTTTCTTTTTACACTATATCGATTATTTTTTCTTCTTGTATACATTTGGCTGAGTAAGAGAGTGTCTGAGTTTTTTCAGTGCAACATCTCTCTTTTAATGAACAATTTGCGTGTACAATGTTGTTACTGATTATGTAAAATGACTCATTTTTAGGCTCGGCAAGAACATTTTGTCATCATTGCATCATTGCACGCGTATGGATAAAAGAAATTCCGATTTTCAGGTCATGACAATCAATTATTAATTTGTGTTAGCAGGCAGAAAAGATTACATAAATATATAATAATATATATAAGTCTTATTAGTCATATTTAATAATGGCATAGTTTAGCCTAAAGTACCAGCTCCAACCCGTCAAACGAAATAGACTAAGAAATACTTAACCTATAAAACGCATAGAGGGAATTATATAAAGAATCTATGTCTATCGTGCGATTAAACTGAGCCATTATGACGAAATTACTAGTAGTAGCTTTGCTATCTTTTAATGAAATAAATTTTGCCCGGTGGAAGTAGTTTTATTTGGTTGACTCCGTCAGATGTGCGTGGAATGATCGCTGGAGAGGAAGTGATCCATTTTAGAATTTTGTTGTTGTTTGTTTCTTGCGTAATAAAGGTTTCGCCTTGTGAGCAATTGTCGACAATAAATGATTAAAGTTCTTGTGCGTGGCGTGCGAGGTGCGGTTTAAGAAGTTGTAACGCTTTTGGGCATGTCCAAAGGTGATCATTAGTTTCATTGTCATTATTACAGAAATTAAAAATGAAAAACTTAGGGTTGAGTTATAGTTTTCATTGACTGTGAAAGACCTGTCCTGGGTGGGACTGACACAGGATCGGTCTTTGCCAGGACCGACCAACCCTAATTAATAATATAATCATCAGAAACAAAAATAAATATACTTATTTTTAACAATTATTCAAATAATAATTTTTTAATATCTATTCTATAATTGATAATATAATCGATCGCCCACACCACATAGTAACTTTATCTTAATTCTTTCTTATACAGAAATTTCATTTTATTCCTTACAATAAGGTAGTTTTCCAACCCCCCAAAGCAAATGTTTTTAATGTAACATTATGTTCGCTTTTTCTTAAGACAATACCATTATGATATAACAGATAGAAATTTTGTTAGGTCAAGTTTTGCTTTATTTACTTTTAGATTATTTTTTTCACAAATTATTTTTTGTTATAAGTTGTAAAATATGTAAAACTTTATGGATTATTTTGACCCAACAAGAATATTTATTTATTTGTGTAAGCTATATAAAATAACAACAAATAAAAGAAAAAAATAATTTTAAATAAAATACTATCGAAAATAAAAGAAAACATTACTTACTATCCTATAAAAAAAATTATTTGATGCGATTAATACAATAAATTATCTAGTTTATCTAGTATTTAATACATTAGATCTATACATTCAGTTTTAAGATCATTAGTGAATGAATTAAGTAGCCGAGATGTAAAAACAGCTTGTGGATGAGTATCTAAATTCATATTGTTAGGAACCGAAAGATTTTTTGTTCTTCTGTATGTTTCTGCTTCTTTGAATTGTTTCTCAATTTCATAATCTTTGTTAATTGAATTATGATCAAAATATGAATTACATAATAACTTAATAGATTCTTCTATTTTAGTAGCATCTGGCCTATTGATAGGATCCGTATCCCAACATTTTTTCATTAAATCAATATAACATTCCGGTGCTTCTGGAACGTTTATTTCAGGTCGACTAACTTTTTCACATATGTCTAAAGCTAAAAGTCCATCATGCGCACGATTGTAAAAAGGTTGCCTTCCAGTTGCCACAAAATACATAATCATTCCAAAGCTATATATATCTGCTGCTTGAGTATAAGATTTTCCTCTTAATACTTCAGGTGCTACATAAGGCATAACTCCATAAATACTTGTTTTGTCTATATTGTCAACTTCTCTGCTCAATCCCATATCTGATATATATAAATTAACATTTGAATAAATTACGAAAATCTCATCAAATAGTATATTTCCTACATGAAAATCACGATGAACCATTTGCTTCTGATGAATTTCTTTAAGACCACTGATAATATTATTCAATATCTTTAATTTATTTGTCCAATTAAAATATTTATAATTGTTAAATAACCAATATTCAAAATTTCTACCTTCTGCATATTGAAGAACTATAATATAATCTTTTGTATTTGGGTCTTGTGTTATTCCATAAACTTTAAGAATATTACCAGAATTGTTTACTGAATATGCTTTAACCTAATGAAAAAAGTTTGATTATTATATAATATAAAGTATTTAAATAAATTTACAAAAAAGTTTCATACCTCATTGAGAAATTCATTAGTGATATTTTGTGAATTATACAAATATTTTAAAGCAACTTTCGTATTCAAATTTCTTATATATAGATCTTTACTTGTATCATACCTTAATAAACCATCTTTCCATATTGCTGAAAATACTGTAGCAAAACCACCTTTACCTATTTGTTCAATATTATTAAACTGATCGTGTGGTATCCATTCAAATACTATATCATCGTAATTTTTAATTTTCAGTCGAATTTCTTGTACAAAATTATCAATTTGTTTATTCCCACTCGTCCTTAATATAAAATCATTTTTAAGATGATTTGTCAAACATGAATTGCACCGTCTATGCAGCAGCATAGCAGATGTTTTATCACATTTTTTACAATAATCATTAAAAACTATTATATATTCTTTTGAATTCGGATTTTGAGATATTCCATATATTTTATAGGTATTTACTAAAGAAAACCTCTTAACCTATCAAAAATCAAACCCAAAAAAAAAAGAATTACTATAAAAAAAAACAAATAAATTAGATTTATAAAATTGTCATACCTCATTTAGGAATTCGTTAGTCGTATTTTGAAATAATAATAGTCGCTTATAAAATGTCGATAATTCCCGTAAACACTTTAATTTAATTAATTCGTTTGGAGTTCTTACATAGTCCCTAATATTTGCATTATACTTCAATGGACCATCCTTCCATAGTGCTAAATATATCGTAGAAAACTCATTTTTATCCACTTCTTTGATGCCAAGAAATCTATCATATGGTATCCACTCAAATACAATATCTTGCGAGTCATTAATTTCCAATTGCTTTTCTTTGATAAAATTATCAATTATTTCATTCTTACTAGTCCAGTTTGTAAAATTCTTTTTCAATTTATATGCTTCACATCGCTTACACCATTTATAACCTACATCAGTGTACCAATAGTTACACATTATACAATAATTTTCATCTTGTAAAACTATAATATAATCCTTAGTAACTGGATTTTGAGACATTCCATATATTTTAAATTTAATTAAATATGTTTTGACCTATTGAATACAATGATAAATTGTATTAAAATATGAATTTCAAATTAATTAATAGAAAAATATTCACCTCATTAAGAAATTCATCAACGTTTTGCAAATTATGCGAATATTTTAATACAACTTCTTTTGAGTTTCTTATATATTTCTTACTTTTTTCATCCCAGTATAATGGTCCATTCTTCCATTGTGCTAAGTATACCGTAGAAAAATCATTTTTATCCATTTCTTTGACGTCAACAAATTTGTCATACGATATCCACTCAAATACAATATCCTGTGGTTTACTAATTTCTAATTGCTTTTCTTCGATAAAATCATCAATTATTTCATTTCCGCTAGTACAGTTTGTAAAATTCTTTCTCAATACATGTGTTTCACATCGTTTACACCATTTATTATCTACATCAGTATACAAATTGTTACAAATCATACAATAACGATAATCTTTGTCTTGTAAAACTATAATATAATCCTTAGTACTTGTATTTTGAGATATTCCATATATTTTAAAGTTATTTAAATACGTTTCAACCTATTAAATAGGTAAATTGATTTTATATTAAAATATGAATTTCAAATTAAATTTAATAGAAAATTTCGTACCTCATTTAGAAATTCGTAAGCACTCCGTATATTATGCGAATATTTTAATGCAATTTCTTTTGGATTACTTGTATATTTCTTGCTTTTTACATCCCAACCTAATCGACCATCATTCCATTGTGCTAAATATATTGTAGAAAAATTATTATCTTTGTCTATTTTGATACCAAGAAACTTATCATACGGTATCCACTCAAATACAATATCCTGTGGACCATTAATTTCTAATTGCTTTTTTTGAATAAAATTGTCAATTGTTTCATTTCCACTAGTCCAATTAGTAAAATTTTTTCTTAATTTATTTATTTTACATTGATGACACCATTTATAATGTACATTGGTATACATATTGTTACATAATACACAATGATGATAATCTTGTAAAACCATAACCATAATATAATCTTTTGTATTTGGATTTTGAGATATTCCGTATATTTTAAAATTAATTAAATATGCTTTAACCTATTAAATACAAAATAATAAATTAATATTATTTTAAAATACGAATACAATTTAAATAGAAAGATTTTTATACCTTACTTAAAAATTCATCAAGATTTTGCAAATTATGCAAATATTTCAAAGTAACAACTTCTGGTTTTCTTACATATTTCTTATACAAATAACTCCAATCTAATGGACCATTCTCCCATTGTGCTAAATATACCGTAGAATTATCATCTTTATCTACTTCTCTGAAGTCAAGAAATTTATTATGTAGTATCCACTCAAATACAATATCCTGTGGGCTATCAACACCTAATTGCTTTTCTTGAACAAAATTATCAATTTTTTCATTTTCACTAGTCCAGTATGTAAAATTCTTCCTTAACTTATTTATTTCACAATGTTTACACCATTTATAATTTATATTAATATACATATTGCTACACATTATACAATAGTAATCATCATTATTTTGCAAAGCCATAAGATAATCCTTTGTGTCCGGATTTTGAGATATTCCATATATTTTAAAATTAATTAAGTATGCTTTGACCTATTAAATACAATAATGAATTACATGTCACTAAACATTAACTCGATTTAATAGAAATTGTCATACCTCATGTAGAAATTCATCAGCTTCCTGTAAATTATGTGAATATTTTAACGTAATTTTTTTGGGATATCTTCCATATTTTTTATTATGTTTATCCCAATATAATGGACCATCCTCCCATTGTGCAAAATATATCGTAGAATTATCATCTTTATCTACTTCTTTGATGTCAATAAATTTATTATGTGGTATCCACTCAAATACGTTATCACAATATTTATTAATCATCAATTGTTTTTTTTGAATAAATTTATCAATATATTCATTTCCACTGCTCCAATTTATAAAATTCTTTCTTAACTCACTTATTTCACATAGGTTACACCATTTATTATATGCATCTGTATACCTCTTATTGCATTTTATACAATATAAATCATTATTTTGCAAAGCTATTACATAATCCTTTGTATCTAGATTTTGAGATATTCCATGTACTATAAAATTAATTAAATATGCTTTAACCTATTAAATACAGAATAATGAATTAACATTATGTCAAAATGAATTTCAATTTAATAAAAAATTAATCATACCTCGTTTAAAAATTCGACATCTTTTAAATTATGCGAATACTTTAATGCAATTTTCTTTGGTTTCCTTTTATATTTTTTATTATCCTTATCCCAATCTAATGGACCATCTTCCCATTGTGCTAAACATACTGTAGAATTACCATCTTTATCCACTTCTTTTATACTTAAAAATTTATTATGTGGTATCCACTCGAATACAATATCCAGTGGGCCATTAATTCCTAATTGCCTTTCTTGGATAAAATTGTCAATCTTTTCGTTACCGCTTGTAAAATTCTTTCTTAACTTATTTATTTCACAATATTTGCACCATTTATAATTTATATTGGTATATATGCTGTTACACATTACACAATAATCATCATTGTTTTGTAAAGCTATAATATAAACACTTATTGTATCTGGATTTTGAGATATTCCATATATTTTAAAATTATTTAAATATGCTTTTACCTATTAAATACAAAATAATGAGTTATTATTATACCCAAATATGAATTTCAACTTAAATTTAATAGGAAATTTCGTACCTCATTTAAAAATTCATCAACATTTTGTGAATTATGTAAATATTTTAATGAAACTTTTTTTGGATATCTTTCATATTTTTTACTATAATTATTCCAATCTAATGGTCCATTCTCCCATTGCGCTGAATATACCGTAGAATTATCATCTTTATCTACTACTTTGATGCTGAGAAACTTATTATACGGTATCCACTCAAATACACTATCAGAATATTTATCAATCATCAATTGCTTTTCTTGGATAAATTTATCAATATATTCATTTCCGCTGCTCCAATTTATAAAATTCTTTTTTAACTTATTTATTTCACAATATTTACACCATTTATATTTTATATCGCTATACATACTGTTACACATTATACAAAAATAATCTTTATCTTGTAAAATCATAATATAATCCTTTGTATCTGGATTTTGAGATATTCCATATATTTTAAAATTAAATAAATGTGCTCCAACCTATTAATAATCATTTTTTATTATTAAAAATGATTTAAATACAATAGGATAAGTTGGTATTATATTAAAAAGCGAATTTTAATCTTATAGAAAATTTATCATACCTCATCTAGAAATTCATCAACATCTTGTAAGTTATGTGAATATTTTAATACGACTTCTTCTGGTTTTCTTACATATTTTTATCCCAACTTAGTGGACCATCCTTCCATTGTGCTGAATATATGATAAAATTATCATCTTTACCTACTTCTTCAATGTCAAGAAATTTATTATATGGTATCCATTCAAATACAATATCCTGCGGGTTATAAATTCCCAATTGCTTTTTTTGGATAAAATCATCAATTTTTTCTTGGATGAAGTCATCAATTTTTTCATTTCCACTGGTCCAGTTTGCAAAATTCTTTTTTAAATTATTTATCTCACAATGTTTACACACTTTATTATAATTTATAGTGGTATACATATTATTGCACATTATACAAAATATATCATTGTTTTTCAAAACTATAATATAATTCTTTGTATTTGGATTCTGAGATACTCCATATATTTTAAAATTAATTAAATACGCTTCAACCTATTAAATAGATAAATTGATATTAAAATATGAATTTCAACTTAAATTTAATAGAAAATTTCGTACCTCATTTAGAAATTCATCAACATTTTGTGAATTATGTAAATATTTTAATGAAACTTTTTTTGATTTTCTTTTATATTCTTTACTATCTTTATTCCATCCTAATGGTCCATCCTCCCATTGTGCTGAATATACCGTAGAATTATCATCTTTATTTACTTCTTCGATGCCAAGAAATTTATCGTGTAGTATCCACTCAAATACAATACTCCATGGCTTATAAATTTTTAGTTGCTTTTCTTGGATAGAACTATCAATTTTTTCATTTCCACTAGTCCAACTAGTAAAATTCCCTCTTAATTTATTTATTTCGCACTGTCTACACCATTTATAATGTGGCATTGTGTACTCTTCACCACAATTTTCACATCGCTTATTGTTATATAAAATAAACATTATGCTTTTGAAGTTTTAAATTTCTAAATTTTGCAAAATAAAAGCGTATGGTACAACTTTATAACACGGCACAAAACTGTGGTCGGAAAATATGGTCCGAATAGATATTGTATTACCGTAACATGTGATCAATATTTACGCTAAACATTAAATAAATCTTTGTAGTACGTTACTTAGCATGTAACATAGGACAAATTCATATTTTCATATCATTTTATTTATAAGATAATGTCGTTAAAAAGTGCAAGAATACATAATAATTTGTAAATTTGATTGTAAATCGAATAGGATGTTAAATTTGATTTTAAAATGCGCGTCAAAAAATATCAACTGTTCACTTGGTTAAAATATATTGTAGATTATCGATCTGCAAATATGCACGCACGCGTCTTGTGAACACAAGCCACTAAATGTTTTATATACCAAGTAAAATTTTTATTATTTAGTAGTTTATGTTTATGTTTATAAAACTTGTAAATAAAGCAATTAAGATATCGATTTCTTTGTAATTGAATAAACTCAGTTTATCAAAAAACTTTTTTATTTATTTACATAATTTTTTTTTTAACATTATAATTTATGATACTATTATAATCGCGGGAAAATTACAAGATAAATTTCTTTTGGTTCACCATGAACATAATTCACATGCTTCGGTATTCCCATTCTCCTATTTAAAAAAGGAAACATCATTAATACATGTTAACTCTTTGTTATTAACATAGATTGTAAGAAGATCTCGAAGTACCAATAATATTATTATCATGTTGACTCCCGTTCATTCTATGAAACAAGGAACCATTATCATTATGTTGCTGTAAATCATTAAGTACTGCATTATTATAATCGTTTGTTGAAGCAGTAGAAGTATGATGTTGATGTTGCGTTGATTGAGTAGCTGGATCATAAAAGGTATTCTCAAATATTGTTGTATATTGGGTATCACCAGGTTGTGGAGACATATAAAATGGATTAAATGATGAAGGCCACGTTTGTTGTGGTGATGTTGGTATAGAAGTAGGAGTATTATGCATCGTTGATGTCTGTAACGGAATCATTTGTTGTCGAATTTTATTAACATTACCGTTAAGTGATGTATCAATAGTTGGCAATGGTTGAAGTGAAGGAATTGATGACGATGACGTTCGTATCTTAGTATTATCATACAATTGTTGTGGCGGTTGCGGTTGAGACTGTGGTTGTGGTTGATTACTTCTGATAACTGCTGGAACCAATATAGAATAATAATTCGGAGTAATGGATTTATTTGTGGAGGTGGTAGTGATATTAAAAGTTGTATTATTATCATTATCATTAAATCGAAGCAAAGGTAAAATCTGTTTATTTGGAAGAATTTGCGATGGTTGGATTATTGAATGTGAAAAATCATTACCTCCTCCAATCGAGCTACTCAATAATTCTGTTTGAGAAGGTTGGTAATTACTTCTCACTATTGATGGTAAAACGCTAATCGGCGGCTTAGGAGCCAAAGGAGGCAGCCGAAGTGTTTGCTCGTTCTCCACCAAAATCTGAGCGTTCATCGGAAGCTTTGATACGGGTTGTGATTGTGTTGTTGACGGAGGTGGTTTATCCGATGATGCATATTGATCCGTTATGGGATTATTATTACTCTCCGCAACCGGATTCGATAAACTAGATCTTTGAGACTGTGTCGTCGCCGTATAAGTATCTTCACCTTTACCAAGAAAATTCGGATCCAAGTCAAAATAGAAGTCTTGATTTGGATAAAAATTAAAATCTTTAATTTCTGATGATGAATTTTGTTTTCCAATACCAGGTATTTCTTCTTCTGATGTAAGTTCTTTCTGTCCGTCATACTCATTGTTATTAAGATTTACTCCTATATTTTTAACTTCTTCGGCTGTATGTTCATTTCCGTCATCAAGATCCTATTAAAAAATAAAAAATAAAAATAAAAATAAAAATAAAAAAAAACCAAACCAAACCAAAATAAAATAAAATAAATAACAAAAATATAACGAATAAAATATATAACGAATAAATTTAATATGAACCGTAAATAAAATGAGATATATCAAATAAGAACTTACTTTGTTATAAGGAATTGTACAATCAGGATTAAATTTATATGTCATCCTGCTGTTCTTTATGAAAATACCTTTACTAACAGCATAATTAAGAGCCTTCTTCGCACGTGCCGCAAAATTTTCCGGGACGTTATAATTGCTAAAAAAAAAAAAATTTTTTTAGCAATTTTTTTTTAAAAAAAGAAGAAAAAGATAAAAGTTATAATACTTAAAAAATGCAAACTTCGAACAGACCTTTTTATCCAGGAATGCATGGTCATTGCTGTACTACCGTTAGGATTTCCGATTTCGGACATCGCTTTTATATAGAGACTTAAATAAGAATCCTTGCTATGTTCAGCAATTTCTTTTAAACCGCCTAAAGGTGGACTTGCTTCAGGAGTTATAGGCTCTTGTTGGGTATCTTGCCTGGGAACCTGAGAGGGTACATAATCAATATTTACAGGATTTAAATTTGGCGAAGTGTTCAAGGTTGACAAATTAGACGTTTCGGCATCGGGTAACTCCGATGTTTGTATATCCACAATAAGTTCTCCGGCGTTTTGATTCGTCTCGACAATTTCATTATCTTTAGATGACATATTAACTGCAGCATATTTTCCCAAGATGTTTGCTGGATACAATGGTATATTAGGTTCTATCTGCTCCGCTAACAGCAGAAGATTTACCAAAACATCTTGCGATAACGACGACAGATATTCTACTTTCTAATATAGTTAAAAAAAAAAACATAATCAATAATATATTAAAAATATTATGAGCTTAATAACGTATAAATACCTGTTCTCTTGTCAACACTGTACCAATTGATATAAGATCTTGACCCTGTCCTCTAATCTCATTAAATTCTTGAATTTCTGGAGATTTGTTGTCAACCTTTATCCGCTTATTTGAACGAGGTGAAATTTTACATTTTGAGCATATCCACTCTGTTTGTGAATCTTCTACAACATCATCATCTATTCTAGGCTTATGACACAATTGATGATAGGGTGCATCGCACTTATCGCAAAATACGATCCAATTTTGTTTTGCTGAAGAACCATCACGACAAATAGTGCACACTATATTATCTTCTTCAGCATCCATGAATATTCCAGGTGGATTGTTTGGATCTGAAAATATATTTTCAGATTCTTGTGAAACAATTATATCTTTACCCTTGCTCTTTCTACGTTTACCTAAAAAAAAAATATATATATATAATTAATTTACGTTGGCGGCCTACTTAACTAAATCGTAACTTGAAAAAAGATTCACAAACCTTGTCTTTTTGTTCTCCTTGAAGGTTCATTAGACAAGGGCTCAAATGAAGATCTCCTGCGTCCACGCCCAAAATTTGTAGGATTAAAATATTCTGGCTTTTGAATCTTTCTGCCAGACTTTGTTTTTGGATCATTATCTGAATCTAAAATCGTCAAATAGTTAATTAAGAAAAAGAGCAAACGAAGGATATCAATGATTTCACCCGTAAAAGAATACAATACCTAATGGATCATTCTGATCATCATCCTGATCATTATTATTTTTGATTGGAGTCGCTTTAGTACCCTCAGTAGCTGATAATTCTGCATCAGTTTTTGATTTCCTTGCACCTTTCTTTTGTTTTCCTTTTTGTGGTGATTGTTTAGATTTCTGAACTTTTTCAGGGGATTGAGATTTACTGATCTCATCTTCTAAAGTAACAACATCCTTTTGATCAATCAAAACTGATTGTACAGGAACTTCACTATTTTGTGCAGCATATAAATTACCAATATTTATTTTACCAATTTCATCTGTCATCATATCATCCAAATCTTCTTTAAAATGAACAGCATCATCATTATTAATATTTGTGGTAGATGATTGTGAAACCTCGACGACTTCGTTATTTTGTTTTTCACCTCCTACAATATCATTCGTTGTTTGATCGTCGTCATTAAGTGACGAAATTTGACCCGAATTAACCATGTTATTATCAAAATCGAAACCACTGTTTTCACTAAGTTGAACAGGTTGTTGTGGTGGTGATGATGAAGGCGGTTGAGTTTCGTGACGACCACCTTGTTGTTGTATAGCTTCATCATATTCAAAATCACCATCCTCTTCACCCTATTGATATCATACAAATTGAAAAAAAAAGATCTATCAGATTAAAATCATTCAAATTTCTTTTTTTAAAAAATAAAGAATAAGAAAGTCAAAAAGAAATTTTCCAAAAAAAGGATAATCGTGATCATTAATATTTATATATATTTTTTTCTTTTCTTTTCACCATACCCATTTAGACATATCTTGATTATTTTGATTATTGATCACATTATTAACGTTTGAAGGTGAAGCTTCATTAGAATCATCAGAGGATCTAACGTTATTATTAACATCAGTAGCTTGATTTTCAAGATTATTCATTTTGTGGCTTTTTTTTTTTGTGGTAATTCTCTTGACGTTATATTATCGCTTTATGGTTTTTTGGTTTTTGTCAAAAATTACTAACTAAACTCCTAGCTACTAGTCGTTTTTTAAAAGAAAATTTTCATTATTTGAAAAAGAACGTCAAAAAAAAAAAAAAGATCCCATTTGTTACTCGTTAGTATAAATGACGAAAAAGAAAATGAAATTCTTGTATAGCTCATTTCAATACCTTTCTCTTCACTCTTTGGTTTCTCGCTACTTTCTTCAACTTTTAGCGTAAAAAAAGAATATATGTCGTGTTTACAAAAAATGAAAAAATATATTTACAACTACAGCCAGAATGATATATTAATATTCGTCGCGTAAAAATTCTTTACAATAAAATTTTAAGCTTCAAAAGAAGGGAATGAAACTTTTTTACTTTGAAGTAAACAAAAAAATTTTTTTTTTTTATTTTATTTTTTCTTTTTTTCCTTTTTCTTTTCGCGAAATTAAATGCGAAAAAAAAAAAATGGGGGCAATTTTTGAACAAAGGAATGTGAAAAAAAGAAGATAACTTATTTTTTTTTTTTGATCTATATAAAGCAAAGTTATGATACACACATGCGCGATTTCTTTATATAGTTTTTGGTATCGGGAAGTATTCAATAAAAAGATCTTTCTAGGTCGACTCTGTTGCAGTTATTAAAATAATTACGTCATTCAGCAAGTTTTTTTACGTAGGTAATAACTATGAAGAAATAATATATCTTCAGGGTTTAAAATTAAAAAATTAAGTCTTAAAGAAAATCAAAACAAGCAGTGTGGGAGTTTTTAAGAGAAGTTTATAATGAAACGTTATCTTTTATTTTATTTACAATTGATCTACTTAATATTTAAAGTTTTATCTATCCTTCTAGAGAATGCTGTATCACAAGTTATTGTTCCGAATGGTGATCGTGTGATTCATTTTGATCATTTATACCTTTGCTTTTCATCATGACATTTACGGACAAAACCGAACATTTTAAATCATGTACTAAAAATATTATATTGTTTTAACGCAGCGAAATCATTTATTACTATGAAATGTACGCCCTTGATTTCACTTAATTCGTATACAATCTAACCAATATTTAACTAGCTTAGAAGAATTCATTCGAACATGTGTAACAGATTTAATTTTTTTATATAAGACATGATTGAAACACAAAGAAATTTAGTTACTTTTTTTGTCTTGGCGCAGTACAAATTTGTCACGCAACCACTTTTGATCTAAACTTAATTTATATGTAAATTTATCCAAAAAAAATTATTTCTCCGCAATGGCGCAATTGTAATTTCAAATTTGTATATATATATTACTATACGTATTTTCTTTTTTATTTCTTTTTTATTTTTTTTTTTATATATATATATATATATATTTCATTTTTTGTCTTTTTAAGCTAATTCGTTAGCAAAAAAAATTCTTCCAAAGAGAAAAAGTTGATTTAGTTGCTTTGTGATTTTAAAATTTTATTTTCGTATATTAGCCCTCCAAAGAATCTAACGCTTTGGATATAATAGGAAAAATATAAGTTTGTATTTTTTTTTTTTTTTGTCCTTTCTTCTCTTTTAAATAAAGGGTCTTGGCTTTTCATTTATTTGTGAAATCTCAAAAATCTAATAAACAGAAAAATTTTTTTAATTGGTTAAAATTGTGGACGAAAACGCGCCAAACGATTCGTTCGATAAATAAAGCATTGCAAAATAATTACTTCATATGATTTAGTACAAAATTAAAAAAAAAATTCCCCTGAAAAAAAAAAGCTGGGTAACTACTATTTGCAAATATTAAACGATTTCCTAAGATGATGCCATCAAATGTCGCATGATTTCTATCTGATCATATTATATACATTATAACTAATGTTTATTAATCTTTTAAAGTAGGTTTTTTTTACTAGTAATACCTGATACAATTTACGTCATGGCTGAACCATATGATCATTTTAGAGATCATATTAATTAGAGGAAAGCATGTACTGTATATAGTTTATCGGATCTTACTTTCCAAATATCATAGCGAACAGTGTTGGATTAGAATTTAGAATTAAAGTAACTTATAACACATAACGCATTTTGCAACGAATAATCATAATTTCTGTAGATTTAAAAACCGAAAAAAAAATTACAATTATAGAGTACATTTTGTTTAAGAGTTGTGAATGTATTCATTCCGTTATTTTTACAACCAGAATTAATTTATATTAAAAATTACATTAAACGAAAATAATTTTAAATTTAACAAAACAACTTAGTCTGAAGCCATAGCACATATCTTTGATTCAAATTATGCTAAATAATTATCGATATATAAACGCATGAATTTACTCATTAGATAAATTTTTTTTTGTTACAGCAGCAGGACACAATGAAATTATTGAAATTTCTTTTTTTTTATTTTACGCATTAAAAAAATATTAATCTGCCGTCTTCCAATGTCTATAGTCACATTGTGAAAATATATCTATTTTTATGAATAATTTTAATTTTGAAAAAATTAATTTATGAAACACAAACGTTATAATCGTTTCAAGATATATAATTATG
Source organism: Rhizophagus clarus (assembly GCA_015698045.1). NCBI lineage: Eukaryota > Fungi > Glomeromycota > Glomeromycetes > Glomerales > Glomeraceae > Rhizophagus > Rhizophagus clarus. Next base: position 480,847 of record BLAL01000304.1, on the reverse strand, counting down.
CTGTATGTCATTCCTTGTATGCATCAAATTTAATATATCACGAGTTTTTGTGGAGTATATACAGTGATTAGTAATATTTGTTTACAACATATGCCATATGACTGACTAATGACAATTAGTTTCGTCATATAAGCTTTCGCATTTTTAACACGTAATAAGAGTCATTGCTTTTTTCACACGTGAACAAATCTTCAAAACATACTTTAAAGGAAGGTCTCAATTCTTTTGCAATTGCTTAAAGGAGTTTTTAGGAAGCAACTATTTTTTAGGTCTTCTCCAAGCAACCCTTTTAAGTAAATAAGTAGCAGCAAAGCGAAATGATAATATCAAATCCATAAAATATTCATGAATTTTTTTTGTCATTTTAGTAAGTTTTTCCATCTTCTCCCTTTGATAAATTGCTCATTGTCTGAGCGAAGAATTATTTACCGTACTGAATTAGTAAAATTTGCGTTAATATCACTGTCAGCTTTATTTAATTTGCACAAGTCTCTTTCAACCTCACGAACATCACTTTTATTTCTTTTTATGATTGTGCAACACTTTCTAGACAACCCCCTGAAATATACCATGGCGATTTTCGTTTTTCTAGTTTATATTCAAGTATAAAGTGATATATCACCCTTTTCAAATACAATAATTAATTTGTTATTATTTTTTTTTTTTCCCAGCGCATTTATAGGTTTATTAGATATGTTAGTTATTTATAATTTGATTTTGCGGTTGTATCACGAGAAAAGGAAGACACGATGAAACTATCACAAGCAAGTTCAAGATAATTTTTGCAGATAATAATCCAAAGATTTTTAATTCATGGTAATGGTTAAAGAATTTAGAAATAATTTAGGATAGCAAATAGGTTTTATTTTTAGTTTATTAGTGCGGCTCAGATTTTATAAATTAGGTATTAGCCTTGAATCCGTGACTGTATACTGGTATATAGAATGGACATATAACTAAGATTCGACCCAATTCTACGTTCGGTCCAATTCTACACGGATTTATGTGTACAAAATATGAGAATAAAGAAGTACGTTAACTAAAGAAAAGATTTCACGTTGTATAATACTTGCATTGGAATAATATACAAGATTAAATAATGTTAGCAGAAACGGGTAATGCAAGCGAAGCAATCCTTTTCAATCGTATTCATGATGAACTTTTAGCATTATGCGCAATAATGGGACCATAAATTTGGCAATTTGACTTTTAGTTTCTCTCCTATCCGCTTTATCTAAACACAATACTTTTATCAGATGTTATGAAATTATTCCAGCATAAATTTCTCTTGATTAACTTTTGTCGATTCATTTCCTGCCTTTCACTATATAAGCGGACTAGTTTTTGCAAGATATCTAATTTTTTTGATTTAAGGTCAACAAAATTCATCACACGATCCTGGATAGACGAAAAATGCGTCATTACATGTGATGCCAGTAAATTTCATCTTAAAAGTAGTGTATGGAGAACTTGGAGGATAGGTGGGAGCACGACATAGTTTTATACGCGGAGCATAGACACTTGATTGCAATTCTTCGAAAGGTTGATCATGGAACGACATTGTACTTGGAAAAATAAAAATTTAATGATTCAAAACAATCGATAACAGATAAGTGGTTAATTCGACGAAAACATTTTAAGGCAAAATATCGTATAACCAACTGAAGTGATAGTGAGAGATCAATTCACGTTTAAAAAAGATGAATTGATCATAAAAAAATTATTTTTAAAACCATTTCTTGTCAATTCTTAAAGAGTAATCGATTTTAACGCTTGAAATAGACTATTAATTAATTTTAACATTTACCGATATTTCGATGAGATAAGTCAATATAAATGATAATATGAAAAAGAAAATTGAGATACGATTAGTTTTGACCCTGCTGAACAACTTTACTTAAGTACAAAAAGTTGATTCATGGGCTTCGCATACTTCTTCTGCGCTACGCTGCTGGAATCACGTTTAATTTTCAAGATAAATTCATCTGCAATTTTGGATTTTTTTTACTTACCCCCTATATGTACTAGAGCGTATGATCAATGGAGATTCATGCCGGATGCCAGATTAAGACCATCAGAGAGTGTTACGTTTCGATGAACGCTGATGGTAAATTTTCCAATTACACTATTATAATACTTTGATACCACCTTTTTTTTTTAAATATACATGTATTTAATAGATTCTTGTTTCTTAGTAATATATGGAATATCTCAAAATCCAGCTATACTACGTTTCTTAAAGGTGTGGAAGGTGGAAATTTTATGAAAGATTGATCCAAATAGAGATTAAGGATAAGATTAGATAAAATCTTTTCTATTAACAACAATTCAGTAGAAAGTCGGCAAACCATTCATTACTTTACCAAAAAGTTTTTTGTACTCAACCTTCATTTGTAACTATGCATTCACTAGCTATAAAATAAAATAAAATAAAATAAAGGAAAAACGTTGTGGGATTATTCAAAAGAGTAAAAAAGGAAATAGTGATTATTTTTATGGAAGGACACTTAGCATGGGATAAGCAAGTTTTCTCCAGAGATAGTTGTTCTGGACAACAAGGTTTCATTTTCTTTCTCTTTGTCATCATGAGTTTACAATGAGTTTTTTTTTATAAAATATCTCGTATTCACAATGTTTAAAGTAGTAAATATGTTACACAATTAGATTGGAAGAGAAGTCATAAATTATTTAATAAAAAAATTTTTTTTTTTTTTTTGTTTGAGAAGTTCAGACTTAAGCTATCCAAAAATGATGATTCATATTGCACATTAAATTTTTAGATGATAACAGATAACCTAAAATTGCAGGCAAACATGCCTGCGAAGGCCTACAGACGCATAAATGACAAGTATAAATCGTGGAAAGTTTCGTTCAAGATTATCACTCGTAGGCAAATTAAGAATTAAGGGTTCGATCTTTTCTCCTATAATTCGGGAGAGTGATAGAATCGAAAGGGTTGTGCTTGATCCAACGTTCGGTCCAATACTAATTAATATCATATGCTGATTTAAGATAGGAACTATTTTGATGGAAGAGAAACCTATCCGTTAGGATGAAATCTGTAACGGAGCGTACGGATTCTCTAACATCTTTGTCAATAAGGATTTCTTGATCATCATAACGCTCAAGGAAAGGTCCACATTATTTGTATTGATAGCAATTTCATTATCTGAGGCAGCGCCTTCTTTAGCAAGCGTGTCCGCACGATCTATTCTATACTTTGATTTTGTGATTTAATTATGTGATCAATCGCTCTCCATATTAAATAATTAGGTTTTTTCCTGAATCTTCGGGATAATATGTATTATTAATATTATAATTAAGAGAATTTATGTAAATATCACAGTAGACGAAGGAACAAATAGCTAGACGAGCAAATAGCTAACGTTTCTGTACGTGAGGACATAAATTGAAAACTATTACATAACTGTTTATCAGTTATCCGTTATATAGTTCGTGTCACCTGCCAATTTGTTGTACAATGCCAATTTTGTGAAGTCACCTGACAAAATAGTTTTTCACCAATTCGATCATGTAAAATTTTTTATTATAAACATTAAAATTTGAACCACAATGTCATCACTAAATAATAATATGCGTTGTGATTGAAAAAATCAAAAATTTATCGTATTTGAAGGATACCATATAATCAATTTAATAGTATTGAAATAATGGAAAAGGTAATTTTTATTACAGTATATTCAGCAATATGGAAAGATGGTCCATTGTTATATGATTTAAATGAAAAGAAATATTATAGAAAATCAGACGAGAAAGTTGGCTTAAAAATTTTCGATTATTCTCGAAATTACGAATTTTTTAATGAGGTATGAATTACTTTTATAAATTTAATTTGAATCCTTTTTCCTTTTTTTTTATTATGATTTTATTTCTAATAGGTTAAAAATTATTCAGTAAATTGGAAGACTAATACTCCTAAAATATATGGTATATCTCAAAATCCTATATTATAGTTTTTAAAAATGGACATTGCAACAAATATGAAAAATCAAATTACAATATGTGAATTACTTTGAAAGAATCTTTTACCAGTTGAACTATTGAAAATGAAAATCTTATTGTTTAATTCAAAAGATGCAAACAAGAGTTGATAAATTCATTCAAAGAAACAAATATTATAGTTATGATGATGTATTTGAGTGAAAACCATATAAACAATTTAATATTATTAAAGAAATAGGCAGACATAATTTCACTACAGTATATTCAGCAAAATGGAAAAATGGCTCATTATATTGTGATAAAGTTAAAAAGGAATGGATGAAAGGATCAGATAAAAAAGTTGTTTTAGTATTTAAATTTTTCTCAGATCAGGTACGAAATTAATTTCCACGCACAATTTAAAACTTTTTTTTTATAATTAATATTATATTTAATAGGTCTCTCAAAATATATGGAATATCTAAAGATCCAGTTACAAAAAATTACATTATGATTTTACATATTGAATATTTTAAAGAATGGTAAAAAATATACAAACGATGTCAAATAAACATTTTAACAAATAATTTTACAAAATGGACCAGTGGAAATAAAAAAGTTGACGCTTTCATTCAAGAAATGCAATTAAAAATCAATAATATGCATGATTTGATATTTGAATAATCAGTTTAATGAAATCAAAGAGATAGATAAAGGTGGTTTTGCTGTAGTATATTCTGCAATATGGAAAGATGGTCCGTTAAGGTATTATAAATTTAAAAATTAATGGACAAGAGAACCTGACAAAAAAAGTTGCGTTAAAGTGTTTGAATGATTCTCAAAATATCAGGGACGAATTTAATATAAATAGTTTCAATAAAATTCTTAAGATATACGGAATATCACAAAATCCAGAAGATTACATCATGGTTCTTCAATACGCAGAAGGTAGAAATTTTAAAAATTATAAATACTCTTGTTGGTCAAGAAAATTGAAGGCGTTAATTAATATTATTAATGGCCTTGAAGGAATCGTGATTTTCATTCAGGAAATATGTTATTTGAAGCTATTGGTTGTTTTTCTTCAAACTATATTTCAGATATGGGATTATGTGGAGAAGTTGATAATGTAGGATTCAAATCCAGAATGTTACTGAATTAGAAAAGTCTGTTAAGATATTTCATAATTTAAATTTACCTCACCAGAAAGATTGTGAAGTTTATAAGCAGTTTATAAGCAATTTAAAGAAGCAGAAATTATAAGAAACCAAATAAAAAGCATCAATTATCTACTCACTCTCAAGTTTTTTATACATCTAGACTACTTAAATCATTATCATCGTCAATACACTGTGGAAGATCTTTTGTAAAGCGATTAAGTTCAAAAATTATATTTAATAATGAAGATAATTATAATGAAATAATTCCAAGTACTAGCATAGGTAACTATATTTATATTTTTCCTTCTTTTCCTATATTACATTAATAAACTTAATATTTTATAAATTCTAAACTGTAGGATTGTAATTTCATAAGGTAAGTTGAATTAATTAAAAGTCATTAATGTTTTAATTAAGGTATCTTTTAAAATTAATTTGTAATTTATTAGATAGAATAATCATTTTTTGAGAACATTTAAAATATGGCTCTTATAATTATACATGTATACATACTGTATTATTTCCTTATTATTTAACACTATTATATATTTATTTTCTATATTATTAGAAACCAATTTATAACTAGTGAAGACTATCAGCTATAGAGAATATAGTGACCAATTCCGTTCCGATTGATCAGATTCAACACACAATATTTCTGTGAACACATTTTTAATATAGAACGTTATGATAGTAAAGAATAGTAGAAAGACGGTTGATAAATCAAATATTAAATTTAGTAATAAATTCTTTTCACAATCATATTTTGTTTGTCAAGAATTCGATTTAGATGATACTTATAATATATTTTGCAAAGTAGTTATGTTTTTATCTTAGGATATTTGCGGATGCCATTACTGCGCTTAAGATTTACGGAATTTATTACAGCGTTATGGCATGTGCCATAACCGTAAAAATTATTACGACGAGCACCTATACAAAGATTCTCTTAAGAAACAACGCACTTTCACATAGATCTGACAGGTACAAAATTTCAAATTTCATATATAAGAATTGCAAGTTTCTCTCTGAGAATTTCTTTAATATATTTAAAGATAATGTGATCAATCCAACTGATAAAAACCACCCTAGCGTCGCCTAGGAAAAATGGTAGCCGGATAGATTTTGCCGGGCCACATTTGTTAATAGGGTATGATAAATAATGAGTGACAATTAGCGCTTTTAAGCATAAAAAATTTCTGTCCCAGGATAATTATTAAATTGGAGAACAGCTGGGGCATGATGTGATGTGAATATTCCTACCCCTAATTCCTTTACCCTAATCCTAATCCTAATCCACTCCTAATCCTAATCCTAATTAACCGGCAAATCTATCCGGCTACCATTTTTTCTAGGCGACGCTTGGTAAGTCACCTGATAAATCCAGGGTTTGATCATTGTATAATTACAATCGATCTATTTCACCCCCTGATTTATTCCCCTGGATTTAATCCAGATCGCCCTATATTTTATAAACAATGAGATTATCACATAACCAATAAACTTTATTGGATAGATTTTTTTTTGAAAAAGAAAAATTATCCATAGTGAAAAAAATTTTGCACAGCATTGAAATTAATGAACATAGAAATTGTAAAAAGTAATAAATAATATATATATATATATATATATATATATATACACAAAAAAAAAAGTTTATATGAATTGACAATTCAATTTAAAAAAAATAATAAAAATTCATATATAAAAAGTGATCCAATAATCTCTTTTCTTAAATAATTAATTGTAATAAAAAAGATCAAATTTTTACTCCAAAAATATATACGGAATTAAAAATCCTTTTGAGCGTTGAATTTTATGATTCGTAAAAATAAAAAAAAATCATAAAAATACGAAATATTCATGCAAATTATTCTTATACCTAAATGATTGAAATAATATAAATTACAAAATAAGTAAGATACCATCTACAAAAAATCTCAAAAATATTAAAATTCATGTATGGAATTTTATACCACAATACGATTTCCGAAAATCGAATGAAAATTAAGCATATACCTGATTTTCTTTTTTCCATTCGCTATTCGCTATGATAAATTTTTCAAAAAAAAAAAAAATCCAGCCGGAAACGGAAACTGTGAAGTCCGAAGCGCTATTAACGTCACGGCGTCACGTGTCGAACGAACATTCCGGTTGCATAATAAACTTGTGTAGTCCCTCGTTACACTTCTGACTAAATTACAAATAAATAAAAAATCCTGTTTATGCCTGTAGGCGTGATAATCATACCAGTGAAGTTTTGACAAATTAATCTAGGATAAATATAGGATGATCTGTGCTAAACATGAATCAGACCCGGATGAGATACGAAAAATCTAGAAATATAATAAAACTGGAGTGAAATGAGACAAATCCGACTAATCCATATTTTGCCTTGATAAGTCTAGGCCTAATCCCAGAGACCTGAACAACATCTAATAAATAGTCCAAACAACCATATAATAAAAGCTCACGTGCATGTATTTTACTCTCAAGTTTCACTTTTCGTTTAAAAATTCAAGGTTTTGATTAATCATCCCGATGAATCCGATGTGATAAGAATGATTGTCAATTTAATTGATCGGCAAATTCCCTGATCTACAAACGCGTGATTAATTTACAATTAAAAATGGGTGACCTACTTTATGAATTGTATTTAATAATAAATAGTATAAACAGTGAACGAGTTTTTAAAATAATCATTAATACCAACAAATTGGTATTTGGGAATTTATAAAGCTGCAAGTTGCATAAGGTAGTTGCATTCAATCATTATATCATAATATTGTTATTTGATTTTTTTATTTTTACGTATAGTAAATAAAAATAAAAAAAATTGGTGTAACTTCCGAATCGTTGTACAACAAAACAATTGAGCCGTTAAATTTTGTCGATCAAAATTTAGCTTCGTTTAGTCCGTACTTTAATTTACAAAGTTCCCGTCCCTAATTTGTTGACGTAAACTGAACTTTGTTAAGCCTTTACCCTTTATGTTAAGTAGGGTAACTTTGACATATTGGAGTATGTTTTACAAAATACTTTTTTTAACCTCTTTCGTATTTTAATTCAATCGCATGCTAAAGTATTGTTTCTTTAGATTTCTTTCAAGTATAGATTTGGAGATAAGTGTTGTAATTGTCAAAAGGTAAAGTCAATTGTTTTTAATAATTAAGCGCCAATTTTGACAAACCATATATTGAATAATACAAAAACAAATCATTAATTTTAAAATATTTGTTCTATGTTTAAATTACTTTTACATATTTAAGTTTGAATTTGCTAACCTCTTTCATTTAACTTATTAAGGCCTCATTTCACATGACAACAATGTCTTTAAAACAACATAAACCAAAAATTACGATAAATTTCGATAGAAAAATTCGAGATTCTTCTACAACGACAACTACCACTACTACGGCCATTCAATCGATTCCTTTTAACGATGAAGGATATAATAAAAATCACCTTGTAAATTCTTCACAAAAGGTTGAAACTACGAGTAATTGGATGAAATCTGCAAATGGTTTGGACTTAGATAATATAACATCAAGTAGATTGCGTAATAGGAAATCTTCTGTGAAAGGTTTGATGTCAGAAGAAAGTAGTAGTGGGAAAACTTCGTTACTTGGTAAAAGACCTCCTCCTAAATCATCATCATCAACTGAGGATATAGCAGAATCTTGTTCGCGACTTAGTGTCAATGATGAATCTTACCTTTCACCTCCTTCAAAGAGACGTGATACCGGAGTTAGAGAGAAAGTTGGAAAAGTTTCAAATTTAGACGTTTTTGATTTTCCTTATGATGATCCTAATGATTATGATAGACAGCCTATTCGACGTTTTAGCAATAAAGCACACACAAAAACTCATGACAAATTTATACGTGGACCTAATAAGACGTCAGCGAAAAATAAAGATGACAAATCAACTCAGAAAAAATCAGTCCAAAATAACGAAATTGATAAATCTGTTTTGGAATTCAATATTAAAAATTTTGATGATGTGAAAGGAATGATGAAATTAACTGATAATAATTTAGGCACTGACGTTAAGATGACTCATGGGGTAATCAAAACTCATGAAAATCATACGAATAACTTTAATGTAACCAATAAAATTTCTGAAAAGAAGATTGATAACAATAATATCAAAATGACTCACGGAATTGTTAAGATATCTCAAAATAATTTAGGTAATGATGTTAGCGAAACGAATATAGTTTCATATAATAATTTAAATAATAATGTTAATGCGACGCTAGGAAAAAACAAGACTAATAAAAGTGATGATGTTAAAGTGACACGAGGAATGAATAAAATGTCAAAAAATGACAATAAAAAAGCTATTTTTGATTTTCCTGAATTTGATGATGGATTGGGTGAAATTGGTGAAATTGTAAAAAATATTACGAAAAAGAAACAAAAAAGTTCTTTCACAATGCCTGACCTTACAAAAAAAGGTTCAAAGAATTCTATAGATTCATCTCGTGTTATTGATCAGAATTCATTTTCAAACGTCAATATTTCATCAAAAGTTAATTCATCATCAACACGTACGTCAAGGATTCTTATGACAAAAATGTCAAAATCTACTTCTACAACAAATAATTGTCATTCAGACAATTGTAAAAATAATTCTTCTAGCGATATAAAGCCTGTAGATGTTGATGGTGTTTGTGATCTTGTTAAATTTAAAACAAAATTAAGCGTACGAAGCCAACCTAAGAGTGGATCAAATGAGCCAATTACCGGTATTGTTAGTGATAGAACAAATAACTCGTTAAGCAATAATATCACAAGGAAAAATTCCCAAACAATTGCTAAAAGTACGACGATTTCAAAAGAAAGTTCTGTGAGCAAACCTCCAAAAAAGCCACGAAAAAATTATATGCTCATAGACATTCCACAAGCTCCAAGTCGACCGATAACAGAAGTTGGTACACCAGTTTCTTTTTTGTCTTTTCAACAGAGAAGGAAACCAAGTGAATCATCTGCATGGGAAGCTGTTGATGCAGTCACTTCTCCTGTGGATATATTACTTAGTCCACGCAAACAGAATCTCGTCGCAAAAATGTCTAAACCTACTACTCCAGCGAAACAAGATAAGCAAGATAAAAACCAATCATTCTCTTACTCGCCTACACGGAATTATTCGATTCAAAGGCCCCAAAGTCAAAAAATAGTCGACATTAAAACAAAGGATGATGAGATGATGTTATGCGCTAATGAATTATTGGCATCGACCGAGTTCGTGTTTGATTTTTCAAACTCTGCTCAACCATCATACAATGTACCTAGTGGAAGTGGTTTTGGTGGTCAGAAGACTTATGGACAAGGTCGAACAATTTTAGGACAAGATTTTGATCAGGACCCTATGTCATTAGATTTGTCTCTAGAACCTTCACTTGACATGGAGATTGATGACAATAATGTCAATGGCGACAATTTGGTTTGTAAAATTTCATCATTTCTAATTTATATTTATACAATAATTTTATTAATACTTTTGTTTTTAGACGCCTAAGAAACATACATTGAAAAGTTCTCATGAGCTTCGCGAGGTCGGAGATCATACAAGATTCACGGACGAAATGGATTATATCCTTGATGGACTTGAAAATCGATCGATGAATGTTCGCAGAAATAGGTGCATTACTTTATTATAGCTTATTGCAGGCCCCTTTTTTAAAAGCTTAAAAAATTTATTATTTATTTTATTTAATTTTTTTTTTTTTTTTATTTATTTCTTTAGTGTTATAGATCTGTTGTCGAAACTATTGGATAGTGATTTCCTGCTCAGAGTTCGCGCGCATAATTACATTTCTAAAATTTACACCATATTAAATGGAAATCAGGATTTGGTATGGCCTTTTTTAAATTTAAAAATTTGTATATTTACTAATAATAATTATTCGTATTAATTGTGTAAATCTTTATTTAGTTAATTAGATGCTGCTTTTCGTTCATCATATGTATATTGATGGAAGACAAGCATAGTTCGGAGTCTTTAATTCAAGAACATGGTTTTATAGAATTTATTGTGAATTTATTAAATGTTTCAACCGATCCTTTGAACACTGATTCCGAATCCTTGAAAAAATCAGAAAAATCATTTGTAAGTAGATGGTTTTATATTCTTTCTTATATTATTTTTAAACTAATTAATTTCTTTCTTCTCTTTTAAAGATTAATGACTTTAAAAACATTATTCTCAAATCAACTATCTTTACAAATTTATCCCAGGTAAATTGATATTTTTAATATTTTTAATGAAAGAAAATTGAATTTAATTAAACGTAATTATTATTCTTTGTAATAGATTTCACTTAAATCCATATCTCTTCGTACATTATCATCCCTGTCTTCATTAAGAACTCGTCATGAAAATAAAATAAAAAATATATTACGCGACTCCGGCGGTTTGTCATCAGTAATTAATGTCCTAAAGTCTGAACTAGAATCGGTGGGCAAACTATTATCAGCAATTGAGAATGGTAAGGTGAGTTTGTGAATTTCCACATTTATATTCAAAAAGTCCTTATTTTAACCTGAAAATATGTTTTCATTAACATAAATGTGCTTTCACGTAATTATAGCTTCCGGGCTTACAGAAAATCACCTTAGATTTTACATTAATTGAACAGTGTCTGAAAATCTTAGAGAATTCCACTCTTTTCTGTTCTGAAAATCAAATATGTATTGTAGAAGATAAAGATCTTTTACACATGCTTTTAGAATTACTATTGTATTGTCAATTAGAAGCCAGTGGAAAGAACGTAGAGGAAGCATCCTTAGGTAGGAATTTTTGTTATAATTATTATATTATTTACACCTATATTTTTTACTAAATTTTTTGTTTTGATTTATTTAGCATTAGAATGTTTACTTGGCACTCTTAGAGTGTTAATTAATTTGACAAACGAATATTTACCGGCTTGCCAGTATGTTGGATCACATTTAGGAATGTCAATTCTAATGAGACTAGCCACCGTCGGACAACTTCCTGGTAATAATTCACTTGAGAATAACGCAGATCCTTTCATAGTTAGTGCAACGAATTCAGAATCTGTAGATGCTGTCAAGTTTGATGTGTTATTACTTAGTATTGGTTTGCTCATCAACTTGGTTGAAACCGACTCAAATATTCAGGATGAATTCCGAAAAGTTGGTTAGTGTTTTTACTTTTTTTAATGTCTATACCAATGTAAGAGGAGTAAGGTTAGTATTTACTTGTTAATTACTATCAATTAGATCAAAATCCAACATGTCCTGGTTCACGAATGTGCATGCGAACCTGCACATGTTCATCACGTGAATCCGCCGTATCGTGTCTTGTTTCTTTGTACAACTATCAGCTTGAAAAAGACGATGATGAGGTTGATAATTTTTGCTATTTATCGCAACTTGATTTCCAATAAGCAATTAAAATTAAACTTTCTTTTATTATTAGACTGATAGCAATATCGTAGCAGCATATATGGCTGTTTTGCTTGGCTTATTAATAAAGAATAACCAAGATAACCAACGATTAATAATTGATATCCTTTTCCAATATCTTAAATGTTAAACAAATTTTGATTTATTTTCGATTGAATTATTTCCTTAACATGAAATTTTCCTTACAGCGATTGCCGGATCGATCGGTCAATTCTTTAATTAATCTCCTTCAGCAGTTTGTGCATTTCAATGAATTAGTTGGTGAAGAAGCAACAGCAAACGGACACGCGAGTGGGCAAATGTTAATGAGTTCCTCTTCATTAAATAATTACCAAAGTCAATTAGAAAATCAGGGACGAACCATCGGCGATTCGTTTTTGGAAATTCTAGATATGTTGAGATCATTGGGATCATAAAAACACCAAATAATATTCAAGTTTAAAGTAATTATTAGGTATGAATATATTGAATATTGAAAAAGATTCAAACTCAAAACTTGTTAAACCAACTCTTTTGATTCTTACCCCTATCAAATTTACAACACTTAAAATGGATTGTAATTCGTTGTAATTGTATTCCCCTTTTTTACCCTTACTTAAATCATTTTTAAAATTACTTAAATTACTCTTCTTAGTTCATTCGATTTTCCTTCATATTGTTTATATTTCATTTCATTTCATCCTTTTTTTTTTTTCTTTATAAAAGTTTAAAAATTCTTTACAATATATAGTACATAATATATAAACAACATTTTTTTTGAAATTTTTTTTTTTTTTTTAGAAATTCAAAAATTTTTCTTTATTGTTAGTTAAACTTTATGATGTGAAGGTAGTACTAAAAGAAGTTGGCTAATATTCTTATTTAGCATCCTAAATCCTTTCTACCCTCATTTTATGATTCACCTGTATAGAATACATATTCTTCTTTTCCCTTTGTTATATTTATAATACTACTAGCATAATAATTCTCAAATAAAATATTTATCATTAATCTTTTTCGATTTTCCAACGACCAATGTTTCTTCATTCTTTAAGTTATATCAGATATCCTAAAATATTTTCATCATTAGCTTGACAATCGATCGACGATTGATCCCAGTGTATCTGATAATACTGTTCAATTAGGTTTTTTCAACTTCTCTATGATAAAATAACGTAACAAATTTTCTAGATTAATCGGTTCAAATTAATACGTTAGATTTAAATTTATAATCGATCAAAGATTACTTACTTTTTAAGGACGGACTCTCTTGTTCACAACTATTAATTTTCGATTGTGAAATTAATCAATAAATGCAAAAAAATCGTGCTCTCGTTACAAAAATATTAATATAAATTTTTTTGACGCAAAACATAGTAAGTAAATAAGAATAATGTTCAACAATGTACTTTTAAGGAATCAAAAAGTTAGAAGTATTATGGAATTCGTACTAGGACACATTTCATGTGATTTATTAAAAATTACTGCGGCATTGATTCAAATCTTTTTTCGAATTTTTAAAATCTTAGCAGTTAGCGTTTATTACGTAATAATAGTAATAATTTTACATATCGGGACAAATATTATATTACAATGAACTTAATAAACTAAATATTTTTCAAAAATGAAATGTTTACCAACATTTGAAAAAAAAAAAATTTATAACTTGCTTGTTTCCACCCATATTTCACCTAGAAGATGCATAGATTTGGCAAGATTATAACTTTCAACTTCACTGAGATTCTTGTCATTAAGAACTTTTTCACAGGTTTCACGGGAGATGGAAGATATTTCTGACAGCGAAAGCTTCCAAGCTAATTTATTAATCTAGGATTTTCAAGCGAATATTTTGTTGTGAAAAATTTTAATTTTTAAAAAATTATATTTATATTTAAATTACCTCTTCCAGATTAGGTTGATTCTTAGTTATTAACTCGAAATATCCAAATAATAAGTCCACAAAAAAATCCACGACCTTAAGAATGCTAAAATAATTATTTGTGGAGAATTTATTTAGATAGGTTCGTGCTTCAGAAATGTAGATTTCCCCTAAAGAAGATAGAAGCTCTTTGCCATTAGGTTCAGCGGAAAGTTTTCGGGCTTCTTCGTGAAGGCTTTTTACAAATTGTGAATAATCTTGTTGTGATGAGTTGTCTTGTTCTGGAAATCGAGATAGTTTGTCTTTTAGATAACGAACAATGCTGGACACACGAATGGCGTGACGGCGTTCTTTCGACTGTCCAGTTGAGGCCAAATTTTCTAATTCGCTGTTATCCATAAGTGAAAATAACCAAAGGCCAATTTCTAAGTTGCCAATGTAGGGTTGCCATAATTCTCCTCCCACATAGGAGTTGAATGAAGTTTTATCTGCTAATGATATAGAATTAAATAAATCAGTTAAGAGAAAATAGGAAATTATCATTAAAAATTCATATATTACAATTCTTTATCGTTCCGTAGTTATCATAAAGAGAACGGCTGTTATCATCAGAAAGAATTTGGTATGCTTTTGTGAGTTTCCACCACTGCATTAAGGACATTGAGTTAATACGCAAATGGTTAAGGGAAATGAACCTGATGATTCATGATGAAATACCTTTTCGGGTTCAATGATACCATCCTTATCCGAATGGTATTTCATCGCAAGTTTCTCATAGCTTGAACCAATTTCCACTTTGGTTGCGTTAGGTTCTAACTGGAGGATTTCATATAAATCTGTTTCCTTAGGTTTATTGTCTGTTTATCATATTATAAAAAATCAGTGACAAAATATTAAATAATTTGCTTTTTTTTTTTATTTGGCTATTTACCACAAGTAGATTCGATATTCTTTGATTTCATTGGCCCGTCTATCCATCTGTTTAGTAATGAGTTTTGACGTATATTATAATCGTTCTCATTGATTTTCTCGTTCTCAAATTGACGTTCGTTCTCGATTAATTCTGCATGAAGATTCATTTCTTATAGTTTCAAGATGTCGTGATGGAGATTTTTATATCGTATATCATCATCATATTATCAGGAGATACGGTAGTGTTGAAAATGTCAATCAATGAACAAAAAATTTAACCAGTTTTGGATATCCGATAATCATTACAACAATTGACCGGTTGTTTCATTACTCAAAACCTGTTATTACTAAATCTAACTAGACTGGGCGTTGTATTTAGTCGGTATTATCTATCGATAAATAAATTTTCACCGATTTATACAGTAGTATGGAATTTATGTTTGTGTATTTTACATTATTTAAATATCCCGATAAGTAAATTTGTCAATGGAAGCTAAATATAGAGAAGTTACAATAATAATTAACATTTCTTTGTAGTTTTGTTGACGGATCCAAACCTAATAGGTTTATCCATTGCATTTTTTTTCGGTCAAGTAATATTATTTGAAAAACACGATCGACCTAAAAAAAATCGGTGCACAAATAAATGCAGCAAGATCTGGCCAATCAAAACTCTAAAAACAATCAATCAATCGAAGATAAGCAAAGCCTAATATCTTAATAGATCAGTTAAAATATTTCACTTTTTGTACGTACAATAATATCGTCATACGTAAAAAAGAAATACAGCGGTATGACACAGATGACACAGATCTCACCTTTGAGAAATAATGACGAAGGTTAATAACAAGTAATGACTAATGAGTATGATAAAACTGATAAGAATTGAATAACTGTCATAATTTATCCAGTAAGCAAGCTAAAAAAAAAATTATTTTCCAATTTATAATTTTCCAAACTTTATTTAGTGCTGAATAATTTTAAATTTGTAGATTAGGGAAAAGAGAAATAATTATGAAGATTATAGGGTAAAAACCTGATATGTTCTTTTGGTGATTGCTTTTAAAATTTACTTGAATTGCAATTATCATATCTTATGTACAATCATTCACCTTAATTAGTTGGCTAGCATTCTTAATTACCGATTCTAAAATATGATTAACATCAGCGGCTCTCTTTTGCTTTTTTATTTAAAATAAGTAGAATGTAATAAACATTAAATAAAGCATAGTTATGTATATTTTTATATATTATATCTAATGAGAAATTCCATTTTATCAAAAACTTTTCCAAAATCATATTTTAGTATTCAAAAACATTGTCTGTTATTGAAAATTCTAAGTATTTACGGGGATAATTGGAAGAGTTTAAAAATTACGATGGAATTAAAGTATTAAGACTTACTAGAAAGATCCTTCAATAATCATGTTCAGATTGTGCCCGAACATTAACTCAAAGCGATCAATGATCAATTATAAAATAATTTTTTTACCTAAAAATCATATTGCGCAATCTAAACATTCTGTGTTATCAAAATATCCTAAATATTAAGTATTTTCATCAATATATTCTGGTAAATCTTTTGTATAAGGATTAAGTAATCGAGATGTATAAATAGCTTGAGGATGAATAGTTGACATGCTATTGTTATTTACGTTTTTATATTTTTCTGCTTCTTGAAATTGTCTCTTAATTTCATCATCATCCTGTGAACGATATGAATTATAAAATGATGTAATAAATTCTTCTATCTTAGCAGCACTTGGTCTATTTGCTGGATTTGAATCCCAACACCTTTCCATATCATTTAGGTGTTCCTGGCTTATTTATGTCGGGTCTAATTCCTTTACATATACAGTATCTAAAGCTAGATGATGATCATGCGCAAAACTGGCAAAAGGTTGTCTTCCAGTTGCTACAAAATACATGATCATACTAAAGCCGTATATATCTGCCGCTTGACTATAAGGATTTCCCCTTAATACTTCAGGAGCTACATAAGGCATAACTCCATAAATGTTTGTGTCGTCTATGTCACCGATTTCACCACATAATCCCATATCTGAAATATAATTTTAAATAATATATTTCCTATATGAAAATCACGATGAACCATCTGTTTTTGATGAATTTCTTTAAGACCATTAATAATGTTACTTAATACTTTTGATTTAATAAACCAATTAAAATATTTAGAATTATTATTCAACCAATAACTAAAATTTCTATCTTCTGCATACTGAAGAACGATAATATAATCCTTTGTATCTGGATGTTGAGATATTCCATATACTTTAAGAATTTTATCAAAATTATTAATTGAATATGCTTTAACCTAAAAAAAAAAAAGAAAGAAATATATTTGTTATAAAAAGAAATATTTTTAATAAGCTATATTTATATAGAAATGTCATACATACCTCATTTAAAAATAAATTATTGGTATATTGCGAATTATATAAACATTTTAAAGCAACTTTTCTATCCGGCTCTCTTATCCATTCATTTTTATCTTTATAATGACCTAATTGGCCATCTTTCCATGTCGCTGAATATACTGTACCAAAACCACCTCTGTCTATTTTTCAAAGTTATTAAACTGATTAAATGGTATCCATTCAAATACTATATCAGATGAATCATGAATTTTTAATTGCATTTCGTGAATAACGTCATCAATTCTTTCATTACCACTGGTCCAATTTATAAAATTATTTTATTTGACATGATTTACACCATTTATATAATTCATTTGTATACATTTTATCGCATTTCACACAGTATTTTGTAAGGTTAAGTACCATAAAATAATCTTTTGTAATTGGATTTTGTGAAATACCATATATGTTAAGACCAAAGTTCTTTACTGAATAAATATTCTTTTAAAATCTATTCACAAACAAATTGTTACATTAAAAAGAATGCATTTAAAAGCAAAACCACCTAAAAATCCTCATACGTCATTTAGATTTTCAATGACACGTGAGTTACCAAGGCATCTTAAAGCAATCGTATCGTTTGGATTTCTTTTATATTCTTGATTCCTTAGATTATAACATAATGGACCATTCCTCAATACGGCTAATATATTATGTTAGAACCATATTTACTAATTTCTTTAACGTTATTAAACTGATTGTATGGTACCCATTCAAATACATTATTTATTCTTACTTGCATTTCTTGAATTATATCGTCAATTTTTTTAATCCCGCTAGTCCAATTAATGAAAAAATTTTTAAAATAATTTATTTGACATGGCTTACACCATTTATAAAGTGTGTCTATATTTATTTTATCGCATGTTATACAGTATTTTGCAAAACATTCATTATTGAGGACCATAACATAACTGGATTTTGAGATATTCCGTATATCTTAAAAATATTTTTCTTTATTGAATATTTTTTTATGACCTGGTGTTGAAACACAAATAAATAATTTATTACGTTAAGGAAATATATTAAATTCATAAAAATTATCATACCTTATTTAAAGATTTTTCAGTAATATTTTGAGAATTACCAAGATATTTTAAAACAACTGTCTTATATGGAACTCTTTTATATTCATTCCAACTTCTCCAATATAGTGGACCATTCTTCCACATTGCTGAATATGATATAACGAGATTATTTTTGCTTATTTCTTTAACATCATCAAACTGGTCGTAAGGTATCCACTCAAATCCCATAACAAATGGACCATCAAATTTTAATTGAATTTTTTGAATAAAATTATCAATTTTTTCATTTCCACTGGTAAACCTTTTAAAATAATTTATTCTACATGATTTACTGTACACCAATTATATTGTGTATGATTTTTTTCGCTACATCTTATACAAATTTTTGTTTTTTTTATAATTAAGTTACGCATTTTGAGTTTTGACAAATTATTATTTTTATTTTGCACGAAAGTTAAAGTATTCACCGTTTAAATAGGAACGAAAGGATTGTAATTTTGCTATAAATAACAATATTTAAGAATAATAAGAATAATCAAAATTCGTCATTTTTTATTAAATCAAGTATTACCTAGGTATTACATGATCATGTCATGACATATCACGTGATTGTCGATATAATTTTTTGATGACGCTTTTTAAAATAGAACCAAAATAATATGAAATAGTGTTGTTATGTTTCTGTTAACACAATAAAATTCGTTTAAATAATTTTCTTGAACCTTGTTAGATAATTATAGTTCAAATTATCGTTCATCTCACAATAAATTAAAATTAACAGTATCATTTTGAATAGTACTATTGCAATAAAATTTTTCCACAGATACGAAATCTTGAAACTCGCAATGTTATCCGAGCCTTCGTACTTCCGAAAGTCAAAATACCGGAATGATAAATCTTAAAATCCGTTAGTAAAAAGATGTTATAGGTCCGAATATAATATATGAGATTATGTGCTAGGAAGAATTACAATCTTTAATCACGAATCATATCTTTCCCATTTTATCGTTAGATCACTTAGATGTTATAAAACATAATATTATACCTATCACAATCAAGCATCCAAGAGATAATATCTAGAATACTCACAATGCTAAATTAAGAGTTCATTAGAGCTACAAACTTCTTAATCTTCGTGTTTCATCCTTCTGGGTCACTAAGCTTTTCCTTATGTTCATAAATGTTTTTTTCTAAAGCCTAACGGTCAAAACGCTTTTTATTAATAAACATAAAAAAAAAATTGTCTTTAGTAATATTTAATTATTTGTAAAATAATATCTATATTTGAATTACAATATTTACTAAGGCAACTAATGCTAGAGTCGATAATCTTCGTAACTTGTCATCGTCCCGTATGCGTTGTAATTTCTCAATTCTTGGAAAGACTTGAAAGAGTCAGCTCTGATCAGAATAGTTCGTGAATAATGAACATTTGAATGATAAAATTTAAAACCGGTCTCTATATAACCTTTCAGAACATTACTATAAATAGCAGAATGAGAGAGAAATTAGGATCAACCTTAAGTGAGCGATAAGGTATAGTAAATCTACCAGTTACGAGGACAAGAGTAGCTCGCTCAGGATCAGGCATAACCACAGTATCCGCCATAAAGGCCGTCGGGATAACCTTACCACTGCCATGACCACCATAAGTGGTAACTGCTATGGCACTTTGCTCGCATACAACAACCTCCCCTAGCAAAATATTCCTATACATCTACCGAACCAGTTAGGATCAGCCTAAGTGAGCGATGAGATATAGTAAAATCTACCAGTTACGAGGACAAGAGTAGCTCGCTCAGGATCAGGCATAACCACAGTATCCGCCATAAAGGCCGTCGGGATAACCCTACCACTGCCATGACCACCATAAGTGGTAACTGCTATGGCACTTTGCTCGCATACAACAACCTCCCCTAGCAAAATATTCCTATACATCTACCGCACCATTTAGGATCATACTAAATGAGCGATGAGATATAGTAAAATCTACCAGTTACGAGGACAAGAGTAGCTCGCTCAGGATTGGGCATAACCACAGAACCATAAAGGCCGTCGGGATAACCTTACCACTGCCATGACCACCATAGGTGGTAACTGCTATGGCACTTTGCTCGCATACAACAACCTCCCCTAGCAAAATATTCCTATACATCCACCGCACAAGTTAGGATCAGCCTAAGTGAGCGATGAGGTATAGTAAAATCTACCAGTTACGAGGACAAGAGTAGCTCGCTCAGGATCAGGCATAACCACGGTATCCGCCATAAAGGTCGTTGGAATAACCTTACCACTGCCATGACCACCATAAGTGGTAACTTCTATGGCACTTTGCTCGCATACAACAACCTCCCCTAGCAAAATATTCCTATATATCTTCCGCACCAGGCCCAAAAGGAGTTCCATGGATGCAACTCACCTTGTATGTTTGTCCATTCTCAATATACTTTTCAAATCTCTTCTACTAATTAATTTTTGGGTCATTCGAACACTTATATGAACAACTTTGGGCATTTAAGGGCTCGCTCCAAAAAGCTTCTACCTACCATCAAATAGGGTATAACACTTAGAAATATTTCATTGCAATTTTTGAATTAAAAAAAAAAATCAAATTAGTTACGTTACTATGCTTTATCACTTCAACAGAATCATCTACTTGTACTTAGGATGGAAATTCTCAATAAGGTAAAATGCCTCAAGTTCGTAAAAGAAAGAAACAGACGAGTTAATAGCGTTAATAGAGTTCGTTCATAAGAGTAGAGCGCCTGATTACTCATCAAGTACGTAGGGTTTATGTCTCAAGTTTGTAGGAAAAAAAAAAAACAGAAGAGTTAATAACAGTTTAATATGAGATGAGACATGATATGAAAGGAGTTGATAGAGCTCGTTTGAGGAGAGTAGAGCTCTTGTTTACTGTTACTTATCAAATAGGATTTATACCTCAAGTTTGTAGAAAAAGACGACAGAAGAGTTAATAACGGTTTTAATATATTGAGATGAGATATGACATGAAGGGAGCTAATAGAGCTCGTTTATAGAAAGAGTTTATTTTCTTTCTCAAATAGAAAATTTTCAGAAAATGAAATTTTGAGGATTTGAGAAAGTTTGAGGGTAGTATATATATATATATTTGTAAAAAACTTTGACTCTTGATCAGTGACGTAAAACAATCATATGATACAGGCTGCAGTAAAAGTCGCGTTACGCGTTATTTATTATTTATTAGGTAGTAGTAAGATTTGAGTATATTTTATTAGATCATACATCAAAATTTACGTGGGAAAATATTATGATTTGTTATTTGTTGTTGATTCGTATGATATAATTTTTGGCCGAGCCCCGCTTTTTCTGTGGGGTCCCATAGGACATGGGACCCCGGATAACTATAACAAGGGTCATATGTGGAAAAGAATTATATGAAAAAATTTATTCTTTTAATAGTAAATTACTTGATATCGTAACGGGAACAGGATAAGTTGCAAATGATTTATCTAAATCATTTAAATCAATTTAGATTTTTTTCACAATGATTCAATATGCTACTAAAAAACTTATTTAATTTCTAATGCCAAAGATTTATCACAATTTTCATCTGCTACATCAGCTCATTGATTTAATATTTTACAGAATCTTTTCGCGTGTTAAAACCTAGTAATATGGGGTTATGATCAAAATATTTTAAAGGATCATCCAAATGAGTAATTTTGTTAAAGGTGAATAAAATTTCGAACCGTTTTTTTACAAATGACTTATAATTATTCAGATAATTAACCAGAATTAAATTAATATCTATTAAATAGGATTATTGTTAATTACAAGCACGCACTACAATTAGTGTCTTTGTTTCATTGACGATACACGTTAAGTTGCTACATATTGCTTGGACCAGATTCATTCCTATTTAATGCGTTAATATATCATCATATAATGTTCGTTACCTACCTATAAATTTCTGTTTCTTAATTATAATTTTAGAGACATTATATTTCATACCTTAGAGGAAGAATACAATATCTCAAGCTGCGAAAGTCAATATTTATTTTTTCTTGTTAAAATCGGCTTATACATCTTGTATTGGTAATATATTTTTTGTTTTTGATATTATGAATATTACGCACAAAAACTCTACCTAGTACCTTTCGGGTAAAATCTTACTTTTCTTATATGCTTTAATATTAACTATAGTTCTTTTTATTCTTTAAAGGTATATTTTTGTTTATCAAGACCACAATAGTTAGTATATGTTTATAATGCACAATTCAGGAACGCTTAAAGGAACGATTCTTTATATGATTCATTTCTATCATAAATGATTCGTGAATCGCCACAAAAATGCAATAATATTCCTTATTAGTATTAAAGTCATCCCGCAGAAATGTTGCAACTTATATGTTGCAATAATTATAGCGGACGAACCTTCCTCAATAGTCAAGAATTTGAAATAAAAAAAGATGTTAATTAAGCCTTCTTAAGGTAGAATCTCCTATAAATATAAATAACAAAAGTTATTTGCAATGGATTAAATGTTTTTTTTTATCTGCGCAGAATGAATATTAAATAAAATAAATAATATATTATCAGTTATAACTAATTAACATTTGTTATATTGCACAATCTAAACATTCTAATATATTGGGAATTATCATCAATATATTCTGAAGATTCTTTGTAAAGAGATTAAGAAGTCGAGATGTAAAAATAGCTTGAGGATGAGTAACCGAAATTTGTTTTTGATTTCATCATCTTTTATTATTTCAGTTGAACAATATGAATTAATTATAAAATGGTATAATGAAATTTTCCATTTCAGCAGCACTAGACCTATTTGATCTCAAAATTTTTCATTAAATTAATATAACATTTAGGTGCTTCTAGCTTACCGAACATTTTGTATATTTTTTATTTTCACTATCCCAATATAATAAACTAATTGTATGGTACCTGATGGTCTATTTTTATTTGCATTTTGTGAATAAACTTATCAACTTGTTCAATCCCACTGGTCCAATTTACTTTATTTTTAAAACAAAGTTCTGACATATTTTACACCATTTATAGCATGTACTCATATATATTGTAGTAGTTACACCACATATTATAATTGTTTGTCTCATTTTAATGGATGAATGTTACTTTATTATATATCACAATGAATTAAAAGGTTTTTTTAAAATTTTGAACACCTATTTTTAATTGACCTGCTCATGCCAAATAAAACATGCGGCTGAATTTATGTTTGTGCATGTGAAATCAAATTTAAATTAGGTATGTAATCCTTTCCTTTTTGATGTCCCCTTACCATGATACTAATACAAAAAAATATTGTGGACTTCCTAAGAAAGAGCACTCTATAAAATCATCACATGTACTGTATATATGTTTGCTGGGATTTTTGCAGCAAAGGTCGTTTCATTGCACACTGGTAGATCTTTATTAAAAAAAAGGTAAAAAGGTGAAAAATATGCAAAAAAAAGAGAAGTAGAATAATGAATAATGTAGCATAGATGGATTCTAGTCTTGTAAAAATCCTATATTATAAAGGTTTCTTTGACTGTTATAAAGCACCTAGTAAACTGAAGATGGGCATGTATTGACAAGACAATGCCACTATCAAGTTCAAGTATCAAACTCTTTTACTTTGCAAAATAAAAATACTATATCAAAAAGTTCTCAGTCAACATCATATAATGGTAACACTCCTTTGTCTTGAAATATATAAGAAATTGTATTCGTTTTTTAATTTATTTCCTTAATTTTTTCACATTCCCTTATTTGAGAGTAAATGGTACCAGAATTTTTGTATGCATCATCTTCTAATTTACATAATATTTGATATAATTCCTTAGTAAAGAAAGAAAGTTTATCCAAAAGTGGAAGAGATGAAAACACTGGTTAATATAAAATATATAACAAAACATTAATATAATGTTCAACCGAATGAGAGTATTATAAGATTTAATACTGTAGCCTTGAACATTGTTTCCGAAAGTTTTACGAACTTTTTGGGTTCTCAATAAGTGAATGGGCTTTTTTTTTGATTTTTAATAAGAGTTTATTTTGTTATTTAATAAAGGACAAGATTTTTTTTTTTTCATTAAGAGGCGAGCTTTAAAGTTTTGGGACATATTATGGGAAAAATGAAAAAAATCTGTATAAATTTTATGACGCAAGATTTTCAATAAAAATACTGGAAAAACTCATCACTTACACTAATAACTAATGATTTTGAGCATTGGGTTTACGATGCGAATCTTATTGTAAATAATTCTAATACCTGAAATCCAGACTTCAAATCATAAATCATGCCAGAGCTGCACATTATAACGATCAATGCATCATCTGGACTAAACTTTGAGACTTTTGACGCGTTAAGAGTATCATTATTTGGGCGTTCTATTGTCCATCCAAGCCCTGTACAATTTGTTGGTTGCGACGTGCGTATGAGCGACCCGTCAGTAAAGATGACGCTGTTGTATCAAGTTTAATATATTAGTCAATTAAAGAATGATTGAATTATTGGTAATGAATAGTTGTATGAAATTTGCATGCAAATTAACTCTCTGTAAGAAGTCATTATAGGCAGTTGTGCGATGAGAATGATGGCGATTGATTATTGATTAGTCTTTTTATGTGTTCTTTTTTTGGGAGATATAATTCGCAGCAGCAGAAACACAACATTGAAATTCGTCTACAAAGCTGAGATGCACCGCTTTAGTAGTATGTCCAGTTTTCTCGATAGTTCATATTCCCAAATGTAGTAAGACACATTCAACAAACTAGACACCCAGAAGATTTGCGAAATTGTACGCCCAACCAACTGAGCCAAGTATCATAGAATCATAAATTGAATACATTTCCCACATACAGCAATTCAAGCGCTAAATTAATATTTGCAACGATTTTTGAATTTGAAATTTTAAGATGAAGCGACTGAAGCGTACTTTTCGTGCCCTGCCAACTTTATACTTTCACAAAAAAACACTAAGTAATGTTTAAAATATGTTTACAAAATTTGTTCAATTACAAACTGACTTTATTTGTGTAAAAAATTTACATATACTCTATATATTAATCAGTGTTGAACAAAAAAAAAATAATCTACCTACTTTACACAAAAATATATATACTGTATATAATATTTAACATGTTATATATATATATATATATATAAAATGGATAAAATTAATTACAAAATAATTATTATTGTTTATATATTTCACAATCTAAACATTCAGATTTGTCTAAAATATTATCCTCCAAAATTTCTGAAAGAATT
This sequence comes from Rhizophagus clarus, assembly GCA_015698045.1. NCBI lineage: Eukaryota > Fungi > Glomeromycota > Glomeromycetes > Glomerales > Glomeraceae > Rhizophagus > Rhizophagus clarus. The sequence goes on along the minus strand of BLAL01000304.1, from coordinate 454,797 downwards.
TTTAATTCTTGTGTAAAAGAATTAAGTAAACGAGATGTGAAAACTGCTTCAACATGAATAGTTGGTTTGTTGGTTTTATTATTAGCAGTCCTTCGATATTTTTCTGCTTCTTTAAATTGTTCATTAATTTCATCATCACCTCGTTTTATTTCAGTTGGACAATATGAATTATAAAATGATATAATAAGTTTTTCTATTTCAGCAGCGTTCGGTCTATTGTCCGGATTTGAATCCCAACATCTTTTCATCAAATTAATGTAACATTTGGGTGCTTCCGGTTCGTATATTTCAGGTCTAATCCCTTTGCATATATCTAAAGCTAGATGATGATCATGTGCACAACTGGAGAAAGGTTGTCTTTCAGTCGCTACAAAATACATGATCATACCAAAACTATATATATCAGCTGCTTGAGTATAAGGTTTACCTCTTAATACTTCGGGAGCAATGTAAGGCATAACTCCATAAATGCATTCTTCATCTATATTACCAATTTCACCACATAATCCCATATCTGAAATATAATTTGAAGTGAACAAATGTACGTCCTTAAATAATATATTTCCTATATGAAAATCACGATGAACCATTTGTTTTTGATGAATTTCTTTAAGACCATTAATAATGTTACTTAATACTCTTAATTTAATTAACCAATTAAAATATTTAGAATTATTATTCAACCAATAATTAAAATTTCTACCTTCTGCATACTGAAGAACGATAATATAATCCTTTGTATCTGGATGTTGAGATATTCCATATACTTTAAGAATTTTATCAAAACTGTTAATTGAATACGCTCTAACCTAATAAAAAAAAAAAAATTATTATGTGATAAAGTATTTTTTTTTTTTTTTAAAAAAAAAAAAAAAAAAAAAAAAATTAAATTAAATTTACGAGATCATACCTCATTTAGAAACTCGTCGGTTATATTTTGTGAATTTTCTAAACATTTTAACGCAATTTTTTTATTTGAATCTCTTATCCAATCATTTTTATCTTTACAATAATTTAATGGACCATCCTTCCATATAGCTGAATATACTATAGCAAAACCACCTTTACCTATTCTTTCAATATCATCAAATTGTTCGAACGGTATCCATTCAAATACAATATCAGATGAATCGTGAATTTTTAATTGCATTTCTTGAATTGAATTATTGATTTTTTCGTTTCCACTAGTCCAATTTTTAAAATTATTTTTAAGATAATCTATTTGACATGGTCTACACCATCCACACGGTATATTGGTATATACATTTTCACATTTTACACAATAATTTTCAAAATATTTTTCGTCAAGAACCATGAAATAATCTTTTGTGATTGGATTTTTTGTTATTCCATATATATTAAGATCGAATTTTTTTATCGAATATTCTTTTAAAATCTAATATTAAAAAAAAAACACGATCGAAATTAGTAAATACAAATGAAATTTTTTCAAATCAAATTCGTGTCGTACAGTACAATACCTCATTTAGATTGTCGGAAATATTTTGAGAGTTACCAAGATATTTTAAAGCGACTCTTTCGTTGGGATTCCTCGTATATTCTTGATTTTTTAAATTATAACATAATGGACCATTCTTCCATATTGCTGAACATACTAAATTAGAATTATATTTTCCTATTCCTTCAATATTATTAAACTGACTATATGGTATCCATTCAAATAAATTATTAATTTTTAATTGTATTTTTTGAATAAAATAATCAATCTTTTCATTTCCACTGGTCCAATTTATAAAATTATTTTTGAAACAATTGATTTGACATGGTCTACACCATTTATATAATACATTGGTATACAATTTACCACATCTTGCACAATGTTTTACAAAATATTTATTATTAAGGACCATAATATAATCCTTTGTAATTGGATTTTGTGATATACCATATATATTAAGACTAAATCGTTTTATTGAATATTCTTTCAAGACCTAAAATAATGAATTTATGTTTACCATATAGAACAACAACCAATAAAATAAAATAAATTTCGTACCTTATTTAATATTTTTATGGTAACATTGTTTAAATATTTCAAAGTAACATGTTTATCTGGTTCTCTTATATATCTCTTTTCTTTTATATCATCACTATAACGCAAAGGACCATCCTTCCATATTGCAGTAGCAAGATTACCCATTCTTACTTCTTTAATATCATTAAACTGATCATATGGTATCCATTCAAATATTATATCCTGTGGATCATTAATTTTTAATTGCATTTTTCGAATCAAATCATCAATTTTTTCGTCCCCATGATTTGTAAAATTCTTCTTTAAATCAGATAATTGACATGGTTTACACCATTCATATAATGGATTTGTATACATCTTATAACATTTTGCACAATATTTTCCAAAATATTCATCATCAAGAACCATAAAATAATCTTTTGTAATTGTATTTTGAGTTAACCCATATATTAAAACATTATTTTCGAATTTCTTTATTGAATATTCTTTTACAATCTATTAAACAAGAACGAAAAATTATTATTAAAAAAAGTGTATTTTGATAATGATCAAAAAATTCATGGATCATACCTTTTTTAGGTATTCAAGAGAAATGTTTCGTGATTTACATATATATTTTAAAGCGACGTTCTTATGAGATTCTCTTACATATAATTCTTCCGTTTCTTCATCCGTCTCTTCATTAAGATTATAATGTAAAGGACCATCATTCCATATCGCTGAATATGTTTTGTTATAATTACTTTTAACAATATCTTTAAACTGATTATATGATATCCATTCAAATACAATGTTAAGCGGTCCTTCAATTTTCAATTGCATTTTTTGAATAAAATTATCAATTATTTCATTTCCGCTAGTCCAATCTATGAAATAATCTATTTGACATGGTTTACACCATTCGTGTAACGTATTTGTATAAATTTCACCGCATTTTTCACAATATTTATTTTCAATTACGATTATATAATCTTTTGTATTTGGATCTTGAGATATTCCATATACTTTAACTTTATCACTAAATTTCCTTATAGAATATTCTTTTAAAGCCTATATTTGAATAAATAAAATAAATGAGATTTTTAATGAAATTTAATTACATTTTTAATTATATGCATGATATCATAATTACCTTTTTTAAAAATTTCTCATTCTTATTATTTTTAAGATATTTTAAAGCAACAATTTCATTTGAATTTCTTATATACTCCTTATTTTTATTATTCCAATATAAAGGACCATCCTTCCAAATAGCGGAATAAATTGTAAAAAAATCATTTTTTTTACTTATTTTTTCCATACCATTAAATTGATCATAATTAATCCATTCAAATATTATATCTTGATTATTAAGAATTTTCAATTGCATTCTTTGTATTAAATTATCAATTATTTCATTTTCACTTTTATAATTTGTAAAATCTTTATAATAATTTATTTGACATGATTTACACCATTTTTTATATGTATTCGTATGTATCACATTACATTTTACACATCTGTTCGTGACTATTTTAAAGAAATTTCTCATTCTTTTTCTTTTTTTTTTTTATGATTTGCAATATATTAATTTCTATATCGTATAATAAAAAAATTTTTTATATTCAAAAAAAGAAAACGTCTTTTTTTTTTTTTTTTAAGTCTTTCATTTTTAAAATGTTCTCACCGCTTAAAAAAAGTTTGAAAATTTCGGCACGGTTAAAAATAATTTAACCATTAATAATTGATCTGTCATTCATCATACTTAAAACAGTATAAACAAAGATGCGAGTGAAATTATATGCAAAATACTATTCATTGGATTCATTAGTTCCTTTCACATTACAAATCCAAATTTTTTTTATAAATCTTGAAAATAAATTTCGTCATCATTAATAATGTTATTATTTTATAATGTTTATATCTTTAACGATTTAAGGAAAAGTTTAGGGTAACAATTAAGGAAAAAAAGTGATGGTATTAATAATTTTAAATGAAAAGGAGGAAAAAAAAAAAAAAAGTGAAGGTATTAATGGTATTTTTTAAATGAAAAGTTGATAAAAGATGGTCATAACTTGACAATGATTCTAATGATGAACCTTATTTTTAATTCTTATCTGATTAAAGTCTTTAACTTTTTTTTTTTTATATTTTTAGACAACGACCTCGTGTGATTTATTTTAATAAATGTAAATCACTGAAATTTTATTGGAGTTGAAAAGGTCTGAAATTGGAAGATTTGTTGGAAGATATCGGAAGTTTCTAGTGCATATCAATGCATATCAATGGATTTCCCACGAAAGAGATCTGCACTTTGATCCGGGACCATAGGCCCGAGATCTGTTCCGGATCGACGTGAAAAAGTCGACACTTATCAGGACTAACCGCATTTTACCAATTTTACCATCTCTAGTTATCATTATATTATTTCTACCAATTAAATTCTTATTATCAACATAATCATTGTAACAACGGTATTATATAATGATATTGATGTTTCACAGTAAAGGTTATACAATTCTAAGTTAGACAATAGTCAATACTTAAACAGCATTTTTTTCCCCGAAAAAAAAAAAAAAAAATTTAATTCTTAAAATAGGATTACCGATGTCAAAATGAGTTATTAGACGATAATCAAAAAAAATTTATTTTAAACGTATAAAAAATATTAAATTATCAAATTTTTAATGCTAGAGAGTTTTATCACTATAAACATTATATATACTGTATGTATGTCGATCTAATAATAATTGTTTCAGTAGATACTGTACATCTGATACATTCATTACATTGTTACATTATAACGAAAAAAAAAAAAAAAAAAAATTTATTTTATTATTAATAGCTATATTTCTTATATAAAAATACAAAATATTAAATACAAATTTTAACACCAGCGAATTACTGGCATCATTAAATATGTACGCCGATCACTCAAATTATGAATGACAGGAAAGGAGGGGGAGGAATAATAATTTATTTATTTAAAACATTTAAAAAGAAAGGAGAATCTGTACATCATTATAATGTTTTATGTGTGGAAAGGATTCAGGTTGATACGATATTTTAACCACCATGACCACTAAAACTATTGTGTAATTTAAAAAAGAAGAAAAAAAAAAAAAAAAAAAAATATTTTTTTTGGTTGATTAATTAAATAATCTATTTTGTTTTCCTTTCTATTATGATAGAGTCGATTGTTATGATAACATATCTTCATAATAATGTCGAGATATCATCATAATTATTATAATAAAGCCAGAATGATATCTTTTCCATCTTAAATATTAATATCCTTAATAGTCGTTATCGTTATAATAAAGCCAAAATATATTCATCATCCTTTGGAAGGTCAATAACAATCGTATTATCACTACTGGTATTATTATCATTAATAATGTTATTACCATCACCATTATCATCACCATTACTACTACTACCATTATCGTTACCATTATCACCACCACCATCACCATTACCATTATTTTCATTATTTGATTGATTGACGGTGGTAATTACTGTTACAGTTGTTATAGATTGAATAATTTTATTATTATCATTATTAAACTTCTTTTCATCATCAAATTTTTTCTCAATATCATCATTTTTTGTAATAAAAAATGATCGAAAATCACAAAAACACTCATTCCAAACCTTTTTCATGGCAGGATCAAAACAGAATGCCAAAGCATTTAACATACCCTGAGAACTTGTACCAGCATTGGCCAACATTTGAAAAACGAAAATATTGTGTTTTGCAATAAAGAAGACTAAAGTTGCATTGATATTAAAAAGAAAAGTTACTATAGGTACTATAGGGTAAAGAACTATACGTTTTACAGCTTGATTAATCATTAATTGACGTTTATAACGATGATTCATTATAAAACTATTATGAGAACTGGTATTATTAGGTGAGGAACGATTCATCTCCTTTATATAATTATTTGCTTGATGTAAACGTCGAATTATAGTGAAAACAGAATAAGCACAATAAAGTACTGATAATATGATCCAACCATGTAAAGTTGTCCATTGCCATATAAAAGATCCTACAGTATTTCCATGTTTATACCAACAACTAACTTCTTCTTTATCAAAACCTAAAGCATCAAATATAACAGGGACAATACTTAAAGTAAAAGCTAAAAGTATGGGAACTATAACATAAAATTTTTCGAATTGTCTTGTACTTAAATAATTATGAACGAAAATTACTTGAAGATTAAAAGCGATAGCGACGGAAAAGAAACATCCTAATAAGGCGGTAAAGACAAATCCCCAAGGTGATACCTGACAAACCCAATTACCGGGGGGATTTGAATTAACTGTCATGATCTAAAATGGGGGGAAGGCAAGAGAAACATTTAATATATTAGTAATTTGCAAAAGAAAACAATTATATAATACAATTTGACATAACGCGTCATACCTGAAAAGCTGCAAAGAACATATCAACAATAGAAATGTAAAATTGTAAACGTAATGAAACACGATTTGATATTTTTTTATGTTTTTTTCTTAAACATATAATTGCACAAATAACAAGGAATGCGCAAAACATTGATATAGAATTTAAAACTTCGCTTGTTTTTCCGAATATTAAACCTTCATCATAAGCTTTAGTACTCGTTAACTCATTTTTAACCATTTTGAAATTTTGAAAGGAAAGAATTAAAAAAAAAAAAAGAAAAGAAAAGAATTGTTTAAAATAAAAGGAAATAAGAAATTTTTATAAAAAAAATTTTTTTTTTTTTTTTTTTTTTATTTTTCTTGGGAATCTAGAGGATTTAATTTATGCACAAATCAAATTGATAAAACTTCTGATGTACAAGAAGATCATCATTCAACCAACAATCTTTACTTCAATGAACTCGGAAACCGAAAATTTCCCCCTTAAAATATTCTGTAAAAGGTTCAAACCCGAATATCGTTTTTTAAAAAGTCGGACAAAACTTTTCCCATGATTTTAATAGAACAATTAAAAGTTAATTTAATCTTTCAAAGATGCAAGTATTGCATTTAAATTTATTAAAATTAATAAATACTTATAAATCTATATTAATAAATTCGCCACGAAAAAAAAGGTAAAAAATGTGAATTATATTAAAAAAATATGTAAGGTAAAACAAAAACAAACAAATATACCTCAATACATTTATTGGTTTTTTAAAAAAATTCCCAAATCGAAACACGATTAACGAACGATTAACCAACGATTATCATCACAGACTAATGAACCATGGTAACATGACCATAAAGAAGATCCCAATCGCTTTAGTTTCAAGAAAAAATAAATCTTTCTTTTTTTTAAACCTTATTAATCTTTTTTAAATTCTTTTTTTTTTTAATTTTTAATTTTTTTTTTTTTTAATTTACTGTATTTTGATTTTTTTTTATTTTTGTTTTTGATTTTAATATAATTTAAAACTATTTTAGCTCAACAAATTTATTAATATAAAGTTATTGTTATTATCTGTATCGGCTGTCCCCTTCTGTTACTAGTTAATACAGTATATTGTGTTTCATTGTTTTATCAAAAAAAGGAAATTACTATAAACTGGAATAGAAATGTTAAACTAAGCTCAACCGGGGTTCGCCGGCGTTTAACTGATGTTTAACCTGTTTAACCGCCAATTTCCAATAATTTTTAATGTTTCAAATTTTTAATGTTTCATTAGTTTAAATAAGAATATTGATTATGAAATTTATACAAAAAAAGTATTCTTTTTTAATATGTTTTATTATATAAAATAATGAAATCCAAAACTTTAAAACTCCTCAAAATTCTTTATTCTAAACAATGGTTGTAAATGGCTTGCTTATTGGGTTACAAACTTACAAACTGTTAATCTATTATTATGTGTTATGCACTTCACTGTATGTGCGTCTTAATTAATGTAGTGTGATGATATTTTTTTAATGTAAAATGTATTGAATAATGATTATAAATATTCTTACTAATATTTTATAATTTCTGTTTATGAAATTTTTTCTATAATTGAGTTATTTTTCTACATTGAATATTTCTATATTTATATTTTCTATACTTGTGTATTTTCTGTATTTTCTGTACTTGTGAATTTCTTGTATTTCTACATTTTTGTATTTTTGTATTTTATGTATAATTTTTTGAACTAATTAAATAATTAATTAATTAATTAAATAATTAAAAAAAAAAAAACAGTAAAACGATCATATTCATAAAACGCAGATTTTGAGTGACGTTATTAATTCATTAATTACATTAACTATGATACACGGATATTGATAAATCCCAGCTGGTAATCCGATCATCGAATCGGACATTAATGTTTATATTGTAATAGGTTATTCTGAAAATCCATTACATCTATTCCGGTAAAACTTGTTTATAGTAAAAGAAAAGCATTATAATTGCAACGATCGCAACGATCGAAACGATTGCAAATGATTGCGATGATTGCAAATTATGTTTGTGTCAAATTATGACTTGAAAGCTGCCAAGAAAAAGAAATTTGCCAAGAGAATTAATTGCTCGGATATCGACGAATTGTAATGATTACCTTAAAGTTTATCATAAAGTTTATCAATCATATTGATTAGTTTATCATATTGATTACGTACGCTCTTATTAATATCCGCAAAACCAGTATACCCCGCAAACCAGGTGATTCGATGATTTGACAATCAAATAACGTAACAGAGTTTTATTTATTTTTAATCACTGATCACGTGAATGGATGTTTTTTAAACGTGCCACAAGAGACACAATGAGAGAACACAAGAAAGAAACCACTGGAAACGAAATTCCGACACAATAACGATTTCAATAATTCCAACAATTTTATTCTTTCACGCGGTTGCATTTTTATCATACGATTAAAGAATTGGTAGAGACGAATCCAATGGTAGTAATTCTAGGCTGTAATATGTCCATAAGTGTAAGTGTACATATATCCAGAAGTGTACATAGTGAATAAGGTCTATAATGAACCAAAAGTGGATAAAAGTGTATATATAACTAAAAATGTACATGTATATAAAAAAACATATATACCATACATATAAATGTTTTTTTTATAAGCCACAATTTTCCACAATTTCCTCAATTTTCCAAATTTTCCACAATTTCGGCTTTTACAATAAAAAAAATTATGACCGAGATGATTATTTATTTATTTATTATTTATTTATTTATTTATTTATTTTATCTTTATTTTTTTTTTTTTTTTAAATTATCTTTTTTTTTTTTTTTTTTTTAAATTATCTTTATTTTTTTTTTTTTTTTTTAAATTATCTTTATTTTTTTTTTTTTAAAAAAATTATCTTTTTTTTTTAATTTTTTTTTTAATTTTTAATTTTTAGTTTTTTTTTTTTTTTTTTTTTTTTTTTTTTTTTTTTTTTTTTTTTGTTATCTTTTTAATTTTATTTTGAATTTTTCCCGTAGCTTCTCATCATTTCTTCATTCATTTTCATTTTCCTCATTTTTTTTTTTTTTTTTTTTAGAAATTTTTTTTTTTTTTCATTTAACCGTATAAAGTATATAAACTTTAATTCAGGTAATCATACAAGAAATAACATAACAATAATAACTGATAATATAAAAAAAAATTTTTTTTTTTTTTTTTTTTTTTCTTGTACAGTTTATACGAATAAAGTAATACGTTTTGTTATGTATGACATAATAATCTTTAAGGTTACACAATAAAAAAAAAAAAAAAAATAAAGGATATTACTTCAAAAATAATTAAAGTTTGAAAATCGAAAAAAAAAAAAAAAAAAATAAATCATCTTTGCACAATATTTTTTTTTTCGATTTTCAATTTGGTAGTGTTATTTTTCGATTTTCAAAAAATATTTTCAAAAAAAAAAAAAAATATATATATATATATATATATTTACATATATTTCAAAAACATATAGTACGATTTTCAAAAAAAAAAAAAAAAAAAAAAAAAAAAAGAAAAAAAAATCAAAAAACATATAGTAGGATTTTCAAAAAATAATAAATATATACAGTATGTTTGCAAATAAAATTATCTCCTATGTAGTAAATATAATAAAAGAAGAATGAATGAAATATATTGGTGCATTTTTAATAAATTAAAAATCAAATGGTAATCAATTAGAAATAAATGTACGATAAATAATGATCATGTTGCATCACTATGGAAAATTAAAAACTTACGTAATTCTTTTAATCATTACATCCATGTTATGTGAACTTCTTTGGATAAAAAAAAAAAAAATTATATAAGAAATCAAACTAACAAACTAATCAAATTAGATTAATCAAAATTTGATCAAAAGTTAATCAAATTGCAAATTATTAAAGTTAGATTAATCCACTTTTTTGAAAAAACAACAATTTTTGACGTGTGACAATGTAAGTGAATCGATTATTTTGTCGCGTTTAAATATTCAAATATTCAATGTAAATCAAATCAAAATAAAAAAAATATATATATATAATTAATTAGAATAAAGTTAAAAAAAAAAAAAAAACTTTATTTATAATAAATTAAAAATATTTGATGATGAAACGGTTGTGTACTTTTAAGATTTTCGTTTGAAAATTCTTGAAAACTTTATTATTTTTTTTTTTTCTCCTTATAAAAGAGTATTTTTTCACCGTAATTAAATGAACATGAAAAAATTTCACACAAGCCAGTAAGGAAAAAAAAAAAAATTTTTTAAATTTTGAAAAAAGAGACGATGAAAAAAAAAGTGTGGCGCAGTAACCGCCATTTACATTCTCTCGGTAGTAATGAATTAAGTATAATTCTTAAGAAAATCTATTAATTAAAACTATATATGTAAAAAAAAATTTCATTAGGATTATAACTTTGCAGAATAATAAACGTAAAAGAAAAAAAAAAGAAGAAAATTTTTGAAAGAAAAAAAAAAAATTTTAAAAGTGTCAATTTAGTTATTAGGTATATATGTATTAATTTATATATATATGTCTCGATATAAAGAAAAGCTTGCACCAAAATGTTATAAAGTATATCTTAAATTTTATAGAAATAATTGTTCATCTTTATATAAGATTTATTCTATAATTTCTAATCAAAATGCAAAAAAAAAAAAAAAATTAAAAAAAAAATTCTCCCATGAAAGAAAAATGCAAGCATATAATGATTATTTTCTCTCCACCCTTTTCACCCCTTTTCTCTATTATAATCCTATCTAGTCGATTAACAAATTCACTCTCTTTGATCACCGTCGTCGTCGTTGTCGTCATGGACATCACGGTCATCATCATCATCATCATCATCATCATCATCATCTACAGCTTTTCTCTTTCTAGGATTGGTATGTTCGGAAGTTACAGAAACATTTGAAGAATCGGTCTCTGGTGCAAGAGGTCGGTCCTCGGACAAATCCATTGTTTTATGTTTAACATTTCTTCCAACCCTTGACCAAGGACAATGTTTCAACACGTTCGATTGTCTTTGATCCCTATCCATATAACTACCCCAATGTAATACATAACGACGTCTTTTTCCTTTTGGTGCTCTCCAATAGAGATCAAATTCACACAACAAACATCTAATGGCAATGATACGTTTTAATACTAACGGAGGGCATCTACCGGGATATAATGATGCATATTCAGTGAATTCCTTCTTTTTTGCTGTGGTTTTTACATTTTTTTCAAAATCTTGTGCATCTTTTTTATTAAAGAATCCTGTGATAGCGATAACCGGCAACCAAGAGTCAATTTCATCTTCAACGGTAGAAGGTGATGCGGATGATGGGCGATTATGTTTTTTAATTCGGTCCTGAAAGGAAAATGATATATAATGATTTTATTTAAGGTATTTATATTTATATAAATATGTAAACTAATAGAAAAAAAATTTTTTTTTTTTATCTTTTTCAGAAAAAATATATATAGTAATTTTTATCTTTTTAAAGGGGGTAACTCTATTTATTTAATTTTTTTTTTTTTTTCTTTTTATTTTTTTTTCTTTCGTTACCTTAAGGTCTCGAGTAGTTCCAACATAAACTTTTGACCTATCAGGATTATAAACGACATAGACACACCAAGTGCCAGTAACAGATTCTATCCTTGATTGATGATTATGCGATGACCTCATATTCTTTTAAAGAAAAAAGGGGGAAATTAATATCCGTTAATAATAAAAAGAAGAAAATAAAATATAAAAAAAAAAATGAGAAAAAAAACAAATGAAAAAATGGGGGGTAGAAAAAAAAAAAAAAAATTTTTTTGAAAAAAAAAAAATTTTTTTTTGGGAAGAGAGAAATTTTGTAGTTTATATTTTAAAAAAAAGAAGAAAAGTTTGTAATGAAATACAATAGAAAAGGCTAGGTTTGGGTCAATTTATTTTATATCAGTTTATCATTATGCAATAAGGCTTGCTAATGTGACGTTATTGTTTCATGGGAATTGTGCCACATGCTTAGGCCCCATGTTAACATGCAAAGATCTGAACACCGATGACCTGATATGGAGAAAATATGGTGAGCGAGAGTAAAAGTGAAAAAATAAAAAAAAACAAGTTTGATTGAAACAACATTTTTACATAATAATAATAAAATTATTTATTTTTTTTTAGTTCATTAAAATAATTATTTTTAAAAAAAAATTTTATTAGAAGAAAAAAAGGAATTCATAATAATGGATTATAATATAAAATATAATATTCTTAATTGGTAGTGAGAAAAATGGGCGAAAGGAAACATTTGAATGATAACCTGATTAGTAGATCCCAAAAAAATTTCAAAGATGTTAAAAAGGAAACAAGGAATCTAAAAAAGCGTGTAGATCACGAGCAATTTAAGTTTTATACAAAAACTTCCTCACAATCTTTCGTTTTGGTTTCACTAGGTTCATTTAATTTAACTGGATTTTTCTAGAACCTTTTTTCGTAAAAATAAACTTGTTTAAAAAATATTTTAATATTTTCATTTATTTTTTTTTTTTTTTTATTTTTTTTTTTAAAAAAAAAAGATTATTAAATAATGAAATATTAAGTGATGATAAAATTATTTTATCAATTTTCGTGAATTTTTAGTTTTTTTTTGCTGCGCCACTTCAAAGGGGATAGATACTATTCAACTATCAAACTACAATCTTCATGGAAGGAAAACTCGATGAAGGGAATTTACATTATTAATTTTTTACAATCATTTATGGTTACATATCAATTATTACATATGTTCATATTTGAATTAAATTCCTAATAAAGTAGATAAAGAAAAAAAAAAAAAGAAAAGAAAAAAGAAAAAAAAGTTTTTTTTTTTTTCTTTAATTGAAAGTTAAACAAGAAGATGCGAGGGGGCTAATAATATCATGGTAGAAAATTTCATGTAGTCACTGCATTAAAGAAATTTATTGACGATCAATTCTGTAATCCAAATTTGGTTTTGACGAATTAAATGTGATCATTAGTAAATCTTTTTTTTTTTTCCCTGAGAAAGTTTTATTTTAAGAAGTGGGGGAGGGAACCTTTTTATTTTTATTATATCCCAATATTATCAAGTTTTTTTAACTAAAACGTCAAAATAAATAAAAATAATTTCTAATTAATTTTTTGATATTTTGGCTAGTATAAATTTTTTTTTTACCCAATAATTTGTCAGAAAATAATAATAATAATAATAATAATAATCTTTCTTTTAGAAAAGAAATGATAGAAATGATCGATCGAAATGAAACCTTATATTTCTTTCATATGATTTCTTCATATGAAAGTGAAATAATCTTTATTTATAATTAAAACATCTTAAAAGAATATCTCAATTTTTGTACACTCTTTCTTTTTCATTTTTTTTTTAAAAAAAGAACAACTTTCTTTCTCACTCTCTCTTTCTTCAAAATCTAAGATAATCAAACTATTTCCCATATTTAAATAAATTGCATTATTAGAAAAGTAAGTCTGTAACCAACCATCGGACAACATTTTCCCCAAAAAAAAAAAATTTTCCCTTAAATAATAATAAAAAAAATTTCAATCCATCCAATAAACTAATAAATTATATAAGGATCACATGATGTACGAAACCTAAATTGGATATTCATATGTACGTATTTGTGTAACAGTGCTTCACCTATATTATTGATAATAAATAAAATAAACAAACAACAATCTCCATAAAAAGATGAAAACGAGTTACTTTGTACCGCTAAATGCGGTTTGTTGATGAATTCTGTTTCAGTTATAATTCTAACTATTTATGTTTTGTATTTTATTTAATCCAAATTGATGCACATTGTGAATGCATTTAAATAAGTGCACTATTATTTGTTATTAAATTTTTTATGCGGGTGTAGTTTGTTGTAATGTGCGTGTGTGCATCATACTATATTAGGTATAGTGCATTGTGTGGTATTTTTTTTTTTTCGATTAACTGTTGATTGAAAAAAAAAAAAATTCCTTGTTATTCTTGAAATTCATTTGAAAATAATTTTCTCATGTTTTTTATTCCTAACTTGGTTTTTATCCTTTCACCTTAACAATCTTTAATAAGTTAGTTAAATTTATAAACGCGATTTAAATTATGTTAACATTTTTAAGAAATTTATTTAATTTAAATTCATAAATTTCAAATTTTAAAGAAAACTATGTCATTAAGAATTAATCTTTTGATATTCTTTAATGTTTAAATGAATAATTTTTTTTTTTTTTAAAAAAAAAAAATCGATTTTTTTTTACTCTTTCTAAATCTTTATTTCATTCAATTCCATTTTTTTTTATTTTAAAGATCAATAAATCTTTTGTTTGATAATAATGTCAAGAATCAATGTTCCCTTATGACATGAAATATATGTATCATGTACTATAAAAGTGTTATAAATATTATCTTGTTTAAATTATTTTAAAGAAATTATCAAAATATGACAAATTTCCTTCAAACTATCTTAAAAACATCTTCAGTTACTAATGTTTTACAGCCGAAATCCCTGGAATTAAAGAATAAAATAGAAATGAAGACTAAATGCTAATATCACGTGATCTCAATTTAAAATTACGAGAAACAAATGTAGTAGAAATCGTACGAATCCAATAGCATGGTGTGTTATCTGCAACGTAAATTTTTTTTATATAAAAAAGATGTACAATGAATGAAAGATTGTAATACTGCATTATAATAATTGTAAATGTCAATCGTGCATTTCATTGATATAGAATTAATAGTATACTAACAGAAAGAAATTTCAATCTTTTATATTTTATCTTGCAAAATATGTACATTATATTTAATTATTTTAAAATTTTTTATCATTTTAAAAAATCAATTAAATATCATAGGTTAAAAAATTCTTGGCAGAAATTGATCTTAAAAAATGATTATTAATTAAATTTCAATCGAATGAAATAATTGTAAAAAAAACTTTAATGCACACTCTTTTATTTAACGATCCACCATTTTGATTATAGAATGAAAAATCTTTTTTAAAAAGTATTAAAAATGTACAGGGTTTAAACCTTTAAAGGATAAGGTCTATTATAAGAAGTAATTTTTTTCTTTTTAGATATATAATACGCACAACATATATATTTTTATAATAATAATAAAATGAATAAATAAAAAAAAAACAAACATTAATTTATCTTTTTTATTCTATTTTTTTCCTAAATTATTTAATCTAAAACAAAGAAAACCCAAAAAAAAAAAAAAAAAATTCAAACCGGAACACGTGATCAGACCCTTGTTTTAAGGGGCTTTGATTTATTATGTGTTACAAGAGATTTTTCATTATTTTAGTTAGAAAATAGATAACGAATGAACTATAATATATGCGTATATTTATTATTTTTTTTTTTTTTTTTTATTTATATTGAATGGATTATTAATGAAGAAAAAAAAATTTTTTTTTTTTTTTTTTCTAATGAGAAATCTTATCGTTGAACAAAACTTATTCTACGACATGAAAAATATATTTTTTCGTTTCAAATACTTTGTTTAAATTAACATTAATTTATAATCATAGTATAATTTAATTGGTTAAACATTAAAATTTATTTTTTTTCTTTTCTTGTAAGAAAAAAAAAAATTTGAAAAAAAAAAGCGAGTGATAACCAAAATTTCACTTTAATTGATAAAAAATGGAAACGATCTTCTCAGGGACCGTGGTACGATTTATGTCGTGTTACGACTTGTGATTTACAAATGAACTGTTCGGGTTGTTATCTTAATTAAGTTAAAAAATCGGATTTATTATTTTTTTTTTTTATACAGTATATCTATATTTAGGAAGATCTCGGCTGATTCATTATTTCTTTTATATTTACTTATATATACATTTATAGGTTTTGATTTCTAATAATATTCATAGATTTATATGACAAATGTGAAAAAAAACAAGCCAATTTTTTTTTTTTTCAGCCTCTTTTCATATTTAATATATTTTAATTTTTAATAGCAAGTTTTTCCTTTTTCCATTATTGTTAATGAAGTTGATGCATGTAACAAAATAATTTATTTCCTTTTATTCTTGATTTCGGAGATTTCATTATACCATTTAGAATTAAAATAAACCCATTAGATCGGGTAATGTAAAATTTAAAGAAAATATTTTTTACTAAATCAGGTATTAAAGATTCTTTTTTATAAAACAAATTATTATTACCTCTCATTATTAACCCTTCAATGGTTTTCAAAAAAAAAAAAAAAAAAAAAAAAAAAAAAAAAAAATTGAATCGGAATAAAATGTTCAAATTTAGTAAATAGGGAGAAATTTCTATAATGAACCTCATCATAGCGTATATACAGTTATATATATATATACATGATCGATTCTATTTCTAGTTCACTCATTTTACAATTGTAATAAAATATCGATATTGTTTAAGTTGTAATTTAAAAAGTATCGTAATGTAATAATGTTTTGATTGTCTTCTCCTCCAATTAATAATAGAAAAACCGGTTTATCGAAATTAATGTAACAATTTTCATGTACAGATGATTACGTAATTGAATGTTTCTATGAGAAGATTTGTAATGTTCTTTGTCTTTTGCAATCCTTTTCCTTTGAAAATAATTACCTTTGAGAAGATAACTCCGATAAAATAAAATAAAAAAGGAAGGAACATGGTTTGATAATTTGATATGAATTTCATTATTTTGATATTTTTGAGAATCGTTATATTGATAAGTATTGAGAATCATTATACTGAGAAATCGTTATGCTAAGTTCTGATTATAGACTTATTATTCTATTTAGAATTTAATAAAGATCGTCATTTATATGAACAAAATAATAATAACTTAAAATTATGACCTTGTTAAAATTAATTAAAATTATTTGAATTATCGGATTGAATTTTATATGATTCTTTTAATACACTTTTACCGAATAAATATTGGATAAACCATTTGATAAACATTGGATAAGTTGGATAAACACCAGATAAAAATTAAGATAAACTGGAATAAAAAAAAAAAATCGATCTCACGTGACTCAATACTTTTAACGAATTTGGAATGGATGTAAGATTTTCATTTTGTTTATTTACATTTTATTATAAAATTCAACATTACTTATTTTAGCAAGAATTTAAATTTTATTTGGTTTAAATTAACAACTAAACTTGGCTTAAATTAAGATCTGAAATCTTCGTTAAACTAAAAAAAAAAGAAAAAAATAATAATATGCGGTCTTACTTTACGAGATGTTTCTTTTACACGTGCAAAATAATCTTGTACCACACTGTTGATCCGCCGCAACTAAACGTTACAGCATATCGTTCATTATCCGAGAATCGGCGAAACCCACGATTTAAGGTGTGAATATGTTACGTTTACGAGAAAAATGGAATTTGAAACACGAGTCAAGTTTTCGGGATGCATATTTGGAGATTAGAGCACAAATATAGATAATTTCACGATTTCTTCAAGCATTTTAAGAATTTTAAAACTTACGTAATTTTATTTTTTAACTACTAAGACTTCCAAATAATTTATTGATTTATAAAAAGCAATCCACAATCACTGTTGAAAAAACTTACGTGAAATTAAAATATACAGTAGTACTCTAACCTACAACTTCCCCTAAAATATATCTAAAATGAAAAAATATCATTTTTACTGTAGGGAAATATCAATATGTTATATTTACAAATTTATAATCTTTTTATATTATTATTATTATTATTATTATTGGTAAATGCATAAATTTTATTGTATAGTTTGTAAGAGAACAAATTACAACATGCTATATACATTAGTAAGGTAAACCCCACTATATACCAATATACATGTAAAGCAACGGATGCTCCAAGATTGAATGCTAGCATTATATACATGATACTAAATTTAGAATCTTCCTATTCGTTCCTTTCCTACCTTAAGACTGTAGTTGTTGTTGATTGCCTGATAATCTAATAAATATCGATTAACCAAAATTAGAGATTTCCCATGAGGAGGCCGAGAAATAAATTTATAGACAGTTAGGAAAACGGAAACCGTTATTAATTCCGAAGTAATCCGTAAAGAGTATAGGTTCAGTTCCTAGGATGAGCGGGATTCGGACTAATTACACTTCGAACTAATTATGCTTCGAACTAATTACGCTTCGACTAATTACGCTTCGAACTAATTACGCTTCGGACTAATTACACTTCGGACTAATTGACTAATTACGCTTCGGATTAATTACTCTTCAGACTAATAAACAATTCGCTTCAAAAAATCATGGATGCGACAGAAATTAATGAACATTTATTTTATTTAATAGAATGTAAGTGTGACCTAACTAGTTACGTACGTATTGTTTGATTTTATTTCACAATCTAAACATTCTGCTGTATTACTATCGTTTAGATCTTTCGTAAAAGGATTAAGTAATCGAGATGTATAAATTGCTTGGGGATGAATAGTTGATTTTCTGTTCTTATTGGTACTCCTATATTTTTCTGCTTCTTGAAATTGCTTTTTAATTTCATCATCTTGTGAACGATATGAATTATAAAATGATATAATAAATTCTTCTATTATAGCAGCATTTAATCTATCATCTGGATTTGTATCCCAACATTTTTTCATTAAATCAATGTAACATTTTGGTGCTTCTGGCTCGTTAATTTCAGGTCTAATTCCTTTACATATATCTAGTGCTAATAGCTCATCATGAGCAAAACTTGCAAAAGGTTGTCTTTCAGTCGCCACAAAATACATGACCATACCAAAACTATATATATCTGCCGCTTGAGTATAAGGTTTTCCTCTTAATACTTCAGGTGCTACATAAGGCATAACTCCATAAATATTTTTTTCATCTATATCATCGATCTCTCCACATAATCCCATATCTGAAATATAATTTGAAGTAAATAAATGTACATCCTTAAATAATATATTTCCTGTATGAAAATCTTTTTTTGATGAATTTCTTGAAGTCCATTAATTATATTATTTAATACTTTCAATTTAATAAACCAATCAAAATATTTAGAATTATTACTCATCCAATAATTAAAATTTCTACCTTCTGCGTATTGAAGAACTATAATATATTCTTTTGTGTTCGTGTTTTGAGATATTCCATATACTCCAATAATTTTACCAGGACTATCAAAATTATTGGTTGAATATGCTTTAACCTAAAAAAAAAAAAAAAAAAACTAATTGTTATTATTTATGTATAAATAAAATATATTAATAACTAAAAATGATAAAGAAATTACCTCATTTAAAAATTCATTAGTGATATTTTGTGAGTTCCCTAAACATTTTAAAGCGACTTTCTTATCTGAATTTCTTATCCATTCATTTTTATCCTTATGATAACGTAATGGTCCATCCTTCCATTTTGCTGAATATACTGTGGCAAAACCACCTCTTCCTACTTTTTCAATATCACTAAACTGATTATATGGTATCCACTCAAATAAAATATCTCCGTAAATATTAATTTTTGATTGCATCTCTTGAATCAAACCATCAACTTTTTCATTTCCACTGATCCAATTTGTAAAAATTTTTTCACATCCAAAAACTTTATTGTATTTTACATAACACTCTTTAAAATATTCTTGAGAATATTCATTATAAAGGACCAAAATATAATCATTTGTATTTGGTTTCTGGGATATTCCATATATTTTATCTTTAGACAAATTATCTTTTCTTATTGAATAATTTTTAGCCTATTAAAATCATGAAAAAAATTATGTTATATTTAAGGAATAAGAATTTAAATTTATAAGAAAAATTTAATTCATACCTCATTTAAAAATTCATTAATTCCATTATTTTGTGAAAAATTAAAATATTTCAATGTAACCGTTTTATCTGATTCTCTTAAATGTTTTTTCTCTTTCAAATTATAACATAATGGACCATCCTTCCATATCGCTAAATATACTGTGGCGAACCAACCTTTACATATTTCCTCAATATCGTAAAACTGATTATATGGTATCCATTCAAATATTATGTTTTTATAATTTATTTTTAATTGCATTTCTTGAATGAAATTATCAATTTCTTTATTTTCACTGGTCCAATATATGAAATTACTTTTGATGTAATTTATTTGACATGGTTTACACCATCTATACTTGGTATTTGTATACATTTTATTACATTTCACACAGTACTTGTCAAAATATCTATTTTAAGAACCATAATATAATCTTTTGTATTGGGATTTTGAGATATACCATATATTTTATTTTCATGGAAATCATTATTTTCTGTTAAATATTTTTTAGCCTATATTAAAAAACAAAAAGGTTATTGCTTAAAAAAAAAAAATAAAAATAAAAAATAAATATACGTTTTAATTAAATTTAAAAAGTTCTTACTTCTCTTAGAAAATTTTGAGTGTCGTTTCGTGAATTGTTTAAACATTTTAAAGCAATTTTTTCACCAGAATTTCTTGTCCATTTCCATGTTTCATTATTATAATATAATGGACCATCCTTCCATATTGCTGAATATACTGCAACAGAATCACTTATTCCTATTTCTTTAATTTCATTAAATTGATTATAAGGTATCCATTCAACCACTATATCAGATGGATCGTGAATACTTGATTGTATTTCTTGAATAAAATCATCAATTTTTTCGTTTCCACTTGTAAAATTTTTTATATGACATTGTTTACACCAATTATACATTATATTTGTATATTTTTCTCCGCATTCTTTACAATATCCATCTTGCGTAACTAAGATATATTCTTTAGTATTTGGATTCTGTGATAATCCATATATTTTAAGATCCTTATTAAATAATTAAATATTCATTAACCTATTATGTGGATATAAAAAAAAATTAGTTTATTAAAAAAAAAAATAAGCAAATTATATAAATTCACATACTTTATTTAGAATTTCATCAATTCCATTTTGTGGATTATCTAAACATTTTAAGGCAACTTTCTTATTTGGTTCTCTCATATATCTTCTTTTAAACATATTATAACGTAATTGACCATCTTTCCATATTGCTGAATATATTAAAACAATATCATCTCTACCTATTCCTTTAATATCATCTAAACTATTATATGGTATCCATTCAAATATTATATCGCGTTGATTTTTAATTTTCAATTGCTTCTTTCGAATAAAATAATTGATTTTTTTATTTCCACTGGTCCAAGTTTTAAAATTTTTTCTAAAATAATTTAATTGACATGATTTACACCATATAAAATATATTCACTATCTTCACTACTTTTCCTGCTAAAGAACAAATTACACATTTTCCTATAGGTCCTTTATTTATTATGTTTTTTTTTGATATGGCATTATCGTTATATCTAAAAAAAAAAAAAAAAAAGTTTTCGTTAAAATAATTATATACTCGCAATTTTATATAATTCTGCACATAATACAGTATATACTGTAATGTATATATTCTGCATATAATATATATAAAAACATTTGATTGGGTTAATGAAGCCACTTACGAATATTCTTTACTTATTATGCTATTAAAATATATTTATTTGATTAGACGGAAATGACTTTTTTTGGAATTTTCCATTTATCCGTCCTTAGAAAATGTATTATTTATTTCCGTTATAATAAACTTCGTAAACATTGCTCTCCTTAGGCTTAAAATGATGACGATGATGATGCATTTTTTTTACTCAAATAATTGCTTAGATGAAAACAATCTCTCTTTCTAAAAAGACAAATAAAATTTTATTCCAGTTTCCATTCTATATATTACTATGCGTAAAATATTTGTAAGTTCGTTGTTTTACATACTTAAAAAAATATTGCCTTTTTTTTCAATGCTAATTCTTTTCTTGGATTTGATATTTTAAAAATTGTAGATATGTTGAGGTGTTAGATAGTTTTGGGAAATATATAAATTGTTTATAGTGGAAGAAGTGTATCATAGTATTTATTCTATCTTTAAATTAATGTATTTTAAACAAAATGTGAAGGTGTAAAGAAAATTGTCTCTAAATGATTAAAAATGATTGATTTCTCTTTTTAATATTAATTATTACAAGTCAAATAAACTTGTCACATATATTTAAAATAAAATTATTATTATTATTATTATTAGGAAAAAAAAAAGTAATAAAAATAATTTTTAAAAAAAATTACAAATTATTGAGTAATACAAATTATAATAATGCTTGAGCTGCCTTAAATGATTCATTAGTAATTTTGTTTATAATTTCATCCAAATTCATTGTAATTTCTGTGTGAACGAATCCTGGAACTTTGGCTCTTTGAACACCAACCCATTCTAATGGAGGCGTGGCATCTCCTAAAATTCTTAATTGTGGTTCCAATTTTACTTGTTCAACTGGATTAAAAATTATAAGATCTTCCTTTTTTGTTTCTTTTGAATCTTCATTCTCGCTTGACTGGACTAATTTTGTTTCTGTTGTCGGCGAAATAGGTATTGCTGGTGGTGAACTGGGTTGCTGAACTTGTATCAAGGGACTAGATTTGAAGTAATCAGAAGGTGGTGAACCTGGAGTTGAGGGAGAAACAATTGGTGATTTGGGAAGATCTCCAGCTGCACTGACTGTATTCTTTCTTAATTGTTCTTTGTATAGTACTCCTAATTCTTGAAGATACCTTATTAACCCAAAATTTAAAGCTACATCGACTTTACCTCTAAAGTCGACGGCAAATTTATGATCCACAATATTACTTCCGATGCCCTGTGAAGTATTCATTATTAAATGTGTACTTGGAAGAGTGAAAATGTTCTTTGAAGAGGAATTATCAACACGATCAAACCAATCCTGAAATGTGAGTGAATCATTTTTATGGTTTAGTTTCTTGCAGCTACTCTTTAATAGTGCAATGCTATTAAGTTGCATTTCAAGCTCTCTATTAACACGATCATCATCTCCAATTGATCTTTTCATATCCACGAGAAGTCCATCAAATCTTGTCTGAACACAATCAGTATCGTGAAAGTGATTTGGGAAAATAGTTAAACATGCTTTCTCCATCGCTATAGTAATCTTTCCTACTGGGTGAACTAACAACCCACCAATTAATAATTCTTTATAAGGAGGAGAATCATTCGTTGGATGTGGTGAAAGTCTATTAGGTTCCATCGGTGGTGTCGAGGATGTTTGTGACTGAGAATTTGGACCCAAATAAGGTGATCTCTTAGAATCTGAAATTACATTAGATGCAGAAATTCTTTTTTCTTCTACCAAAGCTAAAAGTTTGTTCGTCATATGAAGAAAACTTGGTATCGTTTTTATAGCAACAATTGCTTGAATACGTTTAACAGAAACATTTGCATGTACTAAAACAGATGCTGTTTCCGGTGAGATGATTGTCCAATAGTCTGTTAGTTTAAATTGGATTGGATCAACCTCCAATACCAAAATTTTTTGATATTCGTATTCCAAAAAAGATTGAATTCTTTCGGTTTTAAACAATAAATTTGTCACGCAAATCGTTCCATCGGTCTCTGATTTAGGAGGAACTCCTAAAATTGTTGTAAATGTGAGACCCTTCATGTTAGCAGAACCGGAAAGACGACCTTCGCATTTAATATCAAGACAATCTGTAGATGCAGTAGCTCTTTTCAGCACTCCTGGAACATTTTTTGTACGAACTTGAATGTTTTTGGTGGTAAATTGAACTTTTCCAATAGCTTGACCCAAATCACAGGATAAATCTAATTGATTCAATCTAACCATTATATATACAGAATAAGGTTTGACCTTTGTTTCAACATCTGATAATGGAGTTGCAGAACGTGACAGTGAAGCTGGAGATAAAGATCTGTCTCCACTAATATATTCGACGCTTGTAGGCCTAGAAGATTGTTGAGAATTCAAGCTACTAACTTCATATAATTTCGTAGCTTGATCAAACCAAATTTTCTTTAAAAGTAACAAATCTTGAAGATGACGAATATTCAAATCTGCTGTAATTTGTGGTAATTCAACGATAATAGAAATAGAATCATCAGAAACACTTTCCGTCCTTCTGCTCATTAAAGTTACATTGAATGAAATATTCTTGGTTTCAGCTCTAACACAATCTTCAGGAGAAAATGCATGACGAATATTTCCAGAAGCACCTCTAATCTTTCCAACGCATGTTATACTTTGAGCTGCTTCATCGGCAGCATTAAATGAAATTAGAAAATTTCCTTCTTCCCATTTCAGAGAACAAGCAACTTTAGAAGCGGGTTGACAACTAAGGTCAAACGTCGTACGTGAAAGTCTGAAATAACATGTAAAATTAATTCCTTGAATTGGAGATGAACTTTCTTGAACTGCGATTGCTTTTTTGTCACTAGATCGTTGTACTCCAATCTTTAGACCGTCAATAATATCTTTGATAAATGGCACTAATGATGGGTAAAATATATTTTCACTTGGATGAATTATAAGTTCAACATGAACTCTCTTTGTCGATGTATCTAAGGAAGATATAACTCTCTGCCCAATTGTTGTACGGTAAAAAGTATTTAAACTAAGACCTGGTATCACTATATTGTCTATACCATGTTCTCCTTGTCTTGTTAAATCGTCCAAGCTCGTAGGAGTAGAATTGGGAATTCCTTCTAGATTAAGACGCGGAAGAGAAATAGATGCAATGCTTCCACGGGAACCACGTACTGATTTTGAACGATCATTAACTTTGTTGTCGGTCGGTTTTCTGCTATGAAGTTTTGTAAAATAGTTCTTTGGATATAATTTTATTGTGCCACTCTTGGCTGTAAATGTCGCCTCTATTTCAAGATCAACAACATTAGAAGAGCTTGAATCATCATTTAATTCTTCATTATTTGAAGATTTCGGTGGTTGATTTTGAGATCCAAGATTAAAATTAGTCTCAGCGGTGAAAGTTTCTAATCTTTCTCGACTTGCAGCATATATTTCACTAAGACTATTTATATGATTGACAATATTTCCTCCAACATCTACTCTAAAACCTTCTACTCTTGATTCAACATAAAACTTTTTCTTATCTATTGTACCAGTAGTTTGCCCTTCGCAAGAAATTTCAGGAACAAATATTCTATTCATATTAGGATGGAAATGCGATGAAAAATGATTCTCATTTCCCTGATCGAACTGAGCAACGAATTGAAGGCTCAAATCCTTGAGAATCGCACAGTTAGATTTCAATTTTCTTGTCAGAAAATTCATCGATGATATTGAAAAAAGAAATGCAGGAATTTGGGGGACAGGTGATGAATGTTCGCTTGTGGCTGTAGATATTAAATCTTCATGTAAATCAAGAGGAAGTGCAATAGCAAATCTTGTTATTTCAAGTGATAAAACTTTTTCATCCAAAAATGATTTGCTCTTTGACTTATATTTAGGCATTTCAACATCAAGTGAATTTAAAATTCTCTGCGCTTTAATGGTTAATTTATCAATTTCAGAGGCTTTCATCTTCTTTCTACGCTCTAATTCTCCACTATAGTAAACGTACAAATCCATTAAACGACCAAGCGCAATTGGTTGCATTACGGCATGAACTTTTAATAATTTGAGGAAGTACGATTCAATAGATTCATCACCTTCACTAGATTTATTATTAAATTCTTGCCGACTTTTGAAATTTTGTAGTGCTAAATCAATCATGATATAAGCAATTCGATATTTACGAATATCATCATCAGTATCTGCCTGGCTCATAATTCCAGTTTTATGATTTAATGATAAAGAAAAGTTTTGCGCTGAAAATTTCCATTGTACCGTTGGAGGCTTGTCGAAATCTATAGGAACATTCGTAATAAGCCCATTAAGAATATTTGTCTCAAAAAATCCTACAGCATTTGGACTCATTGCTGATATTTTAAGACCTCTCAAAGATATTTTAAGATTATAAAATAACATATCATTATCTTTAGACGGAATAGAGGTTTTCTCTTTTGAAGCATCCCCACGTTCTTTAAGTTTCTTGGATGAAAATAAAAATACGTCTAATATATCATTCAATTCACTTCCAAGAGTTGAATGCGCTGTCAATAAATTGTCAATAATATTCACATTCAAACTTAATTTAACAAAATCTAATGTTACTGAAGATTCAAGTTTTGAATACTTATAAGGTGCAATTGAACTAGTAGAAATTGCAGCTTTCTTGCTAGACATGCCAGTTTTTCGAGGCTCACATGATTTAATGTTACCTGTCGCCCTTATCGCTGGGATGGTAAAGGCTCCTTTTTGATGATGACTGTCATCAGTTTCATCGTCGGTAAATTTTTCGAACTTATTTTTGTGTTTTTGTCGCGTAACAAAATGAATGACTTGTTTTGATAGTTGTCCAGAATAATTGATCAAACTATCACCAAGAACTGTAGTACCTTTTTCTAACATTATAAGTAAGTTCCACGCATCGTAATGAAATTCTAAAGATGGCAGCATATGAGTTTTGACTGAAAATTTTTTCATCAGGAATTGAAATTTAATTTCCAAAGAATTTCGTACATTCTTTTCTGTTGATGTACGGATTTCACGAGTGCCAGAATGAGAAGCGGATTTTGGTGTTGCCTTTCGTTGTTCTTCCAATTCATCTAATAACTTTTTATATAAAAAGTCATAGCTTGCTAGATTTTCAGCCCTCCATTCTTCAACAAAATTGTATAGTTTTAAAAGACTTTGTGGCAATCTAACAGATATTTTTTCAAGTGTCAATAAAATATTCAAAACTTTACGTGGTTCAATTTCGATTTTACCCTTTGGTCGTCCCGTAGATAGTAAACTAAGTGACGTATTCGAACCTATTTTAGACAAACCTATTGATAACAAAGTATTGTTCCCAGATGAATTACTGACACTTGCTTGTATATCTTCAATACCTAAAATAGTTGAAAAGATCAAACTATTAGATCTTTTACTACCACTGCTCCTCGATCCTGGGCTTTTGCCAACTGACACATTTTCTAAATCTGACTTATCGACAGAATTCAAAATTTGAGGATTATCAAACCAACTAGATATTTTAAGATTTGTTAATTGAGTTTGTGCCATAAGATTTTGAGCTGATGCCTTAATAATGATATTTTTGAGAACAAATATTCCACGCGCAATGATGTTAAGACGGGATGAAAAATCTTTTATCGGATCAGATGAAATTGAATCCGTGATGGCATCTTTACGTTTCTTGTCTTTTGTTCTTGATTTTAAAACATCATGTATACTTGTGATTGTAGGTGATTGCTTATGTTTATATACTTTTGTAGAAGGAACGACCTCTTCAGGATGAACAACGGGTTCTTTACCTGATAAAGATCGAAATTTCGAACTAAATACTCTGTGTACCTTGAGCCAATGTTTTGCAAAAGCGAGCATGTCCGGATTTACATCGAGACCTATTTTATCTATTCCAATTCGCAGCATTATATCCAAATTTCCGGTGAGAATAGCTTCAGATGGTGGCAAACTATCTTTATGAAATTTTGTTTCAAAATCTAACTCGATAGGAGAAATAGCCACAGAGTTCTCCTTTTGTCCATCCCAGACAGATAAAGCTATAATTCCAACTCGCACTTTGGCAAAATTCGTCGATGTTGTCAAGAATCGATAAATATCATTAATATCATTAACGGATGATTTATTTGAATTATCATATTGTTGAAAAAGATCCGTAAATAAATGACAATTAGTTAAATTTTCCATTTCCCAATGTCTCCATTTCGAAAAAACAGACAAAACTTTTTCATACATCTGACTTGGACGCGCTGATAATAGGTGAGAATTATTATTTAATTTGGCATGTAATTCATCAATTCGTTCAGTTTGCATCAACGTCTTACAATGTCTAACACGACCAAGAATTTTCCAACCATCATCGTTTTTAAAATTCCTAGTTCCTAACCTTAAAACATGGGACGGTCGCGTTAAATAAGGTGGATCGTTTTCAATTGTGGTCTTTTCTGAGAATATAGCAATTTCATAAACTAAAACTTGTAACTGCCGTGTTCGATGCGTCTGGAATTTCTTTAATAAATTCGCTAAATCTTCTGCAAAAACCAACCACCAATAAATACCACCTAATAAAATTTCCACAGATTGACTTATAAAAATACCAGCAACTCTCTCTATATCAAAAGAAAAATAATTAGGTTGCATACATCCCATCCACTGCAGTTTAAGCTGCTCTAGGGCAACAATCAAAACAACAGGTTCATTATCTAGAGTATCGGATGGCATAAATCCGGATTCTTTAAAATGATGTAGATATTCTGGAATTCCGAAGATAGCAATAGAATTCGAACCAGTGACAAATCGGACGCTAAGCTTTAATGTATCAAAATCAATATTAGCCCGAGATTCAATCAACTCTAAAGATGAACGATCGTTTCTTATTTTATCCTTGTTATCAAATTTTTTATCTTCAAATTTTATTAGACCTGTTAATATAGCCTGATCCAAAATCAAGTCTGCAGCTGCGCATAAAATGGTATCTGTTAAGTCATATCTTGTTCTAATACCAGGGTGTTCATCATTTACGTTTGTTAAATCGTCAGGAAGAAGAACATCTTGTATGAAACGAAGGTGCACACGGGGAATTGAAGCAGCAAATCTTACAGTTGTATATTTGAATGAAATCAATTTGGTAAGTTCTTTGACGTAATCAATTTGTATCCTATCGAGCATAGCTTCTAAATGCCAATTCTATAACGAATAGTTTATAGAAGCAATTAATTTATGTTCTAAGACCTCTCTCAAAAAAAAAAAAAAAAAAAAAAAAAAAAAAGAAAGGTAACCTTTACAAACCTTATCTATTACTGCTTCAAGAAATTCTTCAACAATCTTCAAGAAAATTGGGGTCAATAATATTTTAATACACTTTGCTGTTTCAAAAACTATCGTAAATTTTTCTTCAATATCATTGTTCATAGATGACGTCATTTCATCTTCAGGTTTAAGATCGTTGAATGATTCGGTACTTGCACTCCTTGTTTTTGTAAATGGGAATTTGTAACTTTGGCTGTTTTCATCATCAGGAGATAAAACTTCATCCTTTATAAAATTTCAAAATTAATGAGTAAATTACTTAGTTAAGCTCGAAAAATAATAAAATGACGGATACTTTAGCTGGAATAAATAATACGCGTGAAGGCCGAAGAAATGAACTTGAAAAGGAAGCACCATAGGGTCTTTTATAAGTTAACCGATATCTTTTCAAGTAACTTTCGTAGGGAATAGATCGTGGCGTTAGCGGTGACATTGGATTTTGCTCAGCATCAGCAGTAGGTGATTGATCTGATTCGTTTTCTTCGTATTCACTATCAGAATCTCCACTGATTTTAATGTTAGTATTACGAAGATTATCAATGTCACTTTCATCGCTGTATTGGGAATCATCGCTTTGGGCAGTTACAAATGAAGAATTAGACACACTAACACCAGATCCAGTAATTATACTAAATAAGAAATTGATTTTTTTAGAAAAGGAAAAAAATATTAATTTGACTAAGGATAACAACTATAAGTAACTAAGAGACGAACCTGTCACCATCTGTTCTCATATAACTTTCGTCATCGTTATCATTATAAAAATCAAATCTATTACTAAAAAAGTCCATCATATTTTTTCTACCATTATTTGCGGTAAGATCAACCATAGATGAATTCGCACTTTCGTTATATAGTACAGAATTGGCATCTATATCATCTAACAAAATAGTAAATATTCTTTTAAATCTCATTTAAAACACAGTAGCTGATCTGATGAATAAGATTTAAACAATGAATACCTGGTAATGGCGGAGGCATTGGTGGAGTGTAAAGAGAACCAAAGTGATGACCATCAGATCCTAATAAATCTTGATTCCCTCCGTAAAGGAATGGAATCCTTAAAGTTTCTCGGTCTTCTTGTTTTAAAAATGCTTGTTGGCTTTCAATTCTTTCACGCCATCCAGAAGTTGTGTGATACAAAGTGATATTAAAAGCAGATTCAAAGCTCGCAACTTCTACCCAAGGATGATTTTCAGAATCCTTTAAAAAACTAATTGATGATAAGGTCGTAACTGACTTGGCTAAACTTCTTATAATTAAATCCGGTAGATTAAACATTACTTTTAGTGTGTATTTCTTGTTTGCTAAATCATCAAATTTAATGCTCAACCCTTCTTTAAGCAGAATTTGTGTTACGCTACCACCGCCCCATATTGACACGTCGACTTCTTTGACATTAACAGATAAAAAAGTGACATCTGGATCAAGGGGGATTACATATTTTGCAGGTAACGCGTTTTCTTTATCAACAAAGTGATAAGCAAATGCATTTGCAAATGAAATCGCACTTAGTAAAAATGATGGTTTTAATTGTCCAGATATTGTGCCGATATTTATATCCCAATTGCAAACATATGTTGCGGTTTTAGGTAATGGACCAAATAATCTATGGGCATAAATATTCAAATCTAAAAAAAAAAATTTTTTTAAGGATAAATCTATCAATTGTGTACGAAAGGAAATAAGCTATTATATATGCATACCATCAATATACAAATAATTATAATTATCGTCCCTTGATGATTTTGACTTGATTGTGTTCTTTCTAACACTAGCATCTGGACTAAGCGTCCACGTTAATGGACTAACAGTAACGTCCATATCTAAAGAGTAGGGAATAATGAATTATTTTTGCATATTTTTACGTCTCATTACCATAATTGATAATAACTTACCCATATAAACATCGAGATTTCTTAATTCTACCTGAAGTTCATGAAATTGCACCGTTGAGAAATTATCAGCACTATATAAATTCTCGGGCAATATTAAAGTACCATCTTCAATAACCAATATCATATACACTTCAAAAGGATCTGCTGGAGGCTAAAAAATATGATCAAAATTTATTATTTTTTTTCGTAAATTTAATGCATATTAATATAAAATAAATTACCTTTATAATTTCTTGTGATATATTATTATCTGCATTTTTTGGATCGTGTCTAGTAAGATACTCATCCAGTGTCATAAAATTAATATAGTTACCGAAATAGTTCATTTGAAGGATCAAGAAGTATCGTATAACAAATCCAAAAAGCTTAAAATTAACTTTTTTCCCCTAAAAAAAAAAAAAAAAAAAAAAAAAAAAAAAAAATAAAAGAATAAGGCATTTGCATATTTAAAAGAAATCGATTTTTTACATATAATGCATATACTATGCCTTCATTATTAATGACAGTGACTCCACATGGCTAGGATCAACAAAGCTATAATATTGGTAGTTTCCTTCGATGGTGAAAGTTGACACATCTACAGCTTCCTTACTATCAGCTGTCAAGAAAGCACCAAGAGTTTGAGAAATTTGAGGCGACATAGCAATTTTACCATTAGTAATCTACAAAATTTATTTTAGAGCGATTAATTATTAATAATATATGCAAAATATTATTAAAATCCAAACCTCAATATCAAAGCGAATTTTAGTAATTTCTTGGTTATATTGTAGTAACGGGATCACGATATCTGCAACCAGTTGCCGTCCCCTTATAATAATGAACGCTTATATAAAAGAGAGAGAGAAAATGAACAAAGCTGAAATCGTAGAAATATTATCAGTTGAATATTATTTATACCATTGTCCTCAATGTCTATTGGGTTATTGATTATATTGTGTTCATTAATATAAAGAAATAATTCGAAATTTGTGAATCGCGGTTTAAAATAATATTCCATAGGAATAAAATGTAATTGATCTGGAGAAGGTCCAGATGCCCAATCCCTTATTAAATCTTGTAATAATGTGATATGATCTCTTAACAAATAAATTCTTGCATCTGTAAAATGCATATCAAAATCCCATCTACGGGCTTGATTCCATATTATGGGGTTTGGTAAATCACATCTTATCTATAAAAAAAAACACTATGAGCATATAAATGACGAACGTATATTATTATTTAATAATATAAGAACTTACTCTGCACTGTCTAGCGGTTAATAAGTTAGAGAAATTAACACTCGACTGAACCACAACATTTTCTAGTGTAATGTCCAAGGAGTTAGAATATCCTTCTTCTGTGAATACCATAGGCAATGTCATATTAATGACCGAATCCTCATCAACTTTGAATTCTAACCATCCATAAGGTCTATTATTCCCAAGTGGGTGTGATTCGTCCATCCTTCCCTCAGAATTAGTATATTTAAAATCCTAACGTATATGAATAAATAAATGAACATGATATATAACCTAAAAAAAATTATACGTGAAATAAAATAAAAAAAAACCTTTGATGACTCTCTCGTAGGAATTCTTAATGCAACTTGTTCATCGAATTGAATTAATATTTTAAATGTGGTATGCACCCTATCCTGTCCAGGACTTAGTCTCTTCGTTGGATTTGCGTTACGATATACAGGTGGAAAGAAAAAATTCTGTAATATACTCCTATTTAGGTGATAAAGTTAAAAAATTTCGAATATATTCTACAAAGACACTAATACAATAAAATTCACCTTTGACGATCTGCCCAAGGCCCATAATCCAAGTGAACTCCAGTAAATACTAAATCTACTCCCCATTCTGGCGACAAATCTCCATTTCCAATATCTATTTCCTCGGAATCGGTAATCGGCGAAGGAACACGAGGGACTTTGCCTATAAAATTTATTTAATTAAGTTGAATTCTAAGCGTAAACAATTAAGTCTCTATCATTCATACCAGCTACATCAGCATAGTAAGTCATCTCCAATAAAGGACAAACTAGTATAGTCGAAACTTTAGCATATTCGTCTGTAGCTTTGTCTTTGTTATTCAGTTCATCATCCGCTCGATATGTGTTGACTTATTAAGGGTAAATTACATACATTTATAAGATTAAATTAAAGAAAACAAAAGGATATCTAGGAAGACCATGCCATTCTGTGATGTCAGCGGGTCGAGATTTTTTCCAAAAGCTGATATAATTCGTATAAAAGTTTTTAAGCTCTGATAAAAAACTTTTCTTTCTTGCTAACCTTATATACAAGAATAGAATGAATTTAGTATTTTTGCAAATTTCAAATCCTTATGCGACTGATTTTTCAAAATTGATACATGCTCTGATGATATATTTTCTGGCTCCTTATAATCAATATTCGTTCTTATATGGATTTTAGGCTCTCGAAATCCAAGATCAAGAACAGATTTGTAATAATCAAATCTTGAGCGCGACTATAATAGGAAATAAACTTGTAAGAATATCAACTCCCAAGATTAAATTAATTTTAGATTAATTAGTTACTTTTCTTGCAGCATATATGCCACTAGCTTGAGAAAACTCCGCGACAAGAAGTGAAGGCGTATTTGTATTTCCAAATATGATTGCTCCCCTCTCGAGATCTATCTGAATCGGCAATAACCTCTGAAAAAATGACTCCTCGGAATAATTTATTTCAGGTATATCATTGCCATTGAGATTAACTTAAAATTGAATTGTTTATCAACCGAAATGAACATTTCAAAAAGGCCATAAAATATTATGATGATTTACCAACAATATCTTTAGCTCTATTTTGTGCCACATTCGAAGAACTGTCGCTATCAAATGTTTTGATGATATTTTCTAAAGCATCATACGCAGGTGTTCTGTTATATGCAAACCATTCAACACCATCGAAGTGACATACAATTCGACAAGGCAAATCCTTATCTGTGATTAAAAATTAAAAGTCAAAAATATAATTCATAAATACTTTAATAAAAAAAAATATTATTACCGGTAGCGATGCTACCATTATTATCTTGGCATTGATACTCTTTACGAACATTCCATAGCCAATATTGAACGGTTATATGTCCTTTCAATATTGAAAATGATTGATTTATTGACCGATATTTTAAATTTTTAAACAATATTCGCCCAGCAAGGGGAGAAAATTGTATTGACTCTAATCATAGTGATGATAGTAACAGATTAAAAAAATATTGTATTGTTAATTTAATTACTTTATTAAGTTTAAAAAAACAAATACAGAAATAATTGAATACAAAAGATCATGGAACTTTTTGCAACTCCCTATAAACCCTCACCAATTTCAATATAAGCATGATACTTTCGCCAAGTATATACTCGTATCAACCGAGATAAAAGGATTGCAAATATTCGATTGATATAAAATAGAAAAAACAACACTAGGAATGCTACCAACAAACAAACAATCAAAAAAGCGACCCTATAATAATTTAATGATATTAACTTATTAACAAATTAAAGAAAGTATTTGCGTTCTATATCGCACTTACCAGTTTCTATCTTCCTGTGCCATACTTCCCGATATATACTGCAAACATGTAAACAATAATATTACCAAGCCCCAAAGTCTCTTTATAATAACTGCAAATTCCAATGTAGTAATGTAGCACAAATTTAGTTTGACGTTTAAATGCACGTTTAAATGATCAGCGACTATCTCTTGTATCACAACGTCGCCACACTTTTTTACCGTTTCGTTTTTGGAGATTTCAAAATTTATCAATCTACCTCCTTAAAATGTCAAATTCTGTGCACATTGTCTCTTCAAATAATGCTACTCTACCAACTGAGATTTTAGAACCGCTAGAAGATACTGATAAAGCTTCGACTAAAAATTTACAACCGTAAAACATTTATTTGTTAAAACAATAATGAAAAGAAAAAAAAAAGATAATTTTATGTCGCTAATCTAGATTCCTCTTTATATGTAGAAAAGACAAATTTGTAAATACTATAAATATAGATTCAGACGCGAAAAACACGTATGTACCAAAGAATTATTTTATAATAGTATCTGTTTATATATATTGATATATATCGAAATCTTAATAGGGAGTCTCGAAATTTAGAAAATAATGAATCTATATCCCCAAAAACCGCTGAACCATCACCCATGAACGAATCTCAAAGTGACCACGTATCTAACGTGGTTGCTATATATATCGTTCGATTCGATACGAAGAAAGGAAATATGGTTGAGTGGCAATATCCAGAAGGTAATGGATAATCAAACATCAATTTATTTATGTTTAATGCAAATGAATTAATTCGTTTTACTAATTATAGTTAAAACACAGATTTTGATCTTAAAGGAATTGAATTTCAAGCATTACCCAGCGGGTTACATGCCGTAAGCAAGGATATAATGTATGCGTTAAATGCAAGGATTGGTCATGTAATTTGCCAAATAGTATAATAATTGAAATTCTCAAATTGTCACTATTTGTTTGATACAGATATTTTACCAGGCCCCCCTTTATTGGGGTATGCGTATTTCGGAATGAACCTACTTTTGATCAGTCATTAGACCGGGGAGCTCATATGGCCGCTGTGGGCGTATTAGTAATACCAACAGCCGAAACTGGCTTATGTGGTCGCCCTTGGAATCATTTGTCGTTTTTGAAAAACGAAATATTGTATGTCTTTTTAACTAGTGCAATACATAGGCATAGATATCTATAATTTAATTTTCAAACCGTTTTATCTATACAGGCAGCGTGTCAATTCCTCAGATGGTTATTCAAGTCTTGTTGATTATTTTGAAAAACGAGGGATACGATTAAATTCTGTAGATAATGATTTGATATCGCTTGAATCTGAAAGTGGACCATCTACTTTACGGCGACGTGCTTTATCGAGCGGGTCAAATAGCAGACCTCAATATTCACGAAATAGATGTTTATCAACTTCTGAAATGAGCACATCTAGCTATCAGGTTCCTGTTACAGTAAGTTGAATCTCAATTATTTTTATTCTTTATCATTTATTGCCCTTATTGTTTTTTTTTCTTTTTTTTTCTAATAATTTAATTGAAATATTTTTTCTTTTGATAAAGTCTGTTCATCCTGCTCATCATTTTCCAGATTTCGTTCGTTCATGTGGTCCTACTATTTTCTTACTGTGGAAAGCTGCTTTGCTTAAAAAACGCATTTTGTTCTATTCTCCACCCCCAGTTGAGGAATCTTGTTATTCTGGTACCTCGCAACTTATAATTCATATTTTTTTCGCGGAATTTATCTATTTATCTATCTATTTATCTACTATTTGTTTTTAAAAAGTTTATGGGACGTGTTTAATCGCCAATATACCAACAGCCATTAGTAGAACTTTACGAAACAAAGTTGAAAAGATGAGACCGCTATTCAATGTTAGTGTCAACGATATTACTATGGTCGAAGCTACAGAGGGTGGATATGTTGCATGTAAGTTTTTACTATTCTCATTATCATCATTATTCAGCATTGTATTAATTTTGCATATTTAAATATTTACAGGCACAACTGACCTGATTTTTGAACACAAAAAGAGTCTTTATGATCTGTTTGTAATTTTGCCACATGAAGAAAATCTACATCAACATCCAGAATTGATTACACCACCTGGCTCACAATTATCCACTAAGATCAACGCGACAGATATTCGGCGTTACAGAGTTTTACTCAAGTTATTAGCATCTTATGGCGTAAATAATTATAATGGAGAAGAGGACGGTAGTGATATTACTGACACTTGGCGCAAGATGATGTTTGGTGGATGGTTCTGGTGGTATGGACGTGATGGTTATCAAAGACTAAATGATGATGAATACGATGAAGAGGATGGAGAAAATAGAGAAGAGATTACGTTAAATAATCAGAACGAATCATCTAGTGGTAATTCATCAAACGTTGAGCCTTCAGAAATTGAAGTAGAAATGATAAGGTTTGAAATTAATGGAAAAAATTTGTAATATTAATGATAATTCTATTAATCCTTTTCTCTATAGATTTTTTCAGGCTTTAACAACGAATCTTTTTAACACTTTGCGACCGATGGTCATGCCTGATGAAATAGAAGAAGAAACTGTAATTCTATATCCTGATAATTTAATTCAGCTTGGTCTCGACCCATACGATGATGGTGCCTTTGTTAAAGAATTGGCCGATATTTATTTTGGGAAAAAAGTTGAAGTGGTGGGAAAAGGTTGCAATATATTAATTCAATCTTGTTCTAATTTGTTTTCTTCAATAGAAAATACTTGTTGTTGCTTTCGGATTTAATTTCAATGGATGGATGTATAATATTTTAATATATCTATATATAGGTAATCGCATTCTGCCATTGGAAGTGAAGAAAACTTGCATTCGGATAGTTTATAATATACCGTCCATCTTATCCTTTTTACTCACAAATGTAATTAATTTATTATACCCCTTATATAATTTGACTCGCAGAAACGAAAGATGATCTTATTTGTATATAGATTTAATTTATTATTATTGTTAAATTAATTATTTTCTATTACTTTAGACCCCAATATAATTAATTTCCAAACTCTGAAGATTTAAAATTTTTATTATTTTTATTCTTATAACATTGATATTATATAACAACGGATAATATAATATTTAATTATCAACTCAAAAAAAAAAAAAGAATCTCAAAATTTATTTGTGCCACTTCCACATATTTCAACAAGAAAGTGGGTGTTATTGGGGAAACGTCGAAACGCCAATAAACATCTGTCATGATAATTTATAAAGGTTTCGCGGGTGTTTGTGGTAATAAAATCTTGAATCGTTTTTTTAATGTAACTCGATGACGAGAGAATTTATCGTCTGGTGAGAATCTTGCAGGGTGAGCTGATTTTGTGATTCCACCATACTGGTTGAGTTTCTATGTTAATAGTAAAAATTATTTAGGTTTTTTTGTCTGTAAACAATTTTAATATGAGAATACCTTTAGAGTGTAAACACGGTTCCCTTTGTCGTCGATATAATACATCAAATGCATTTCTGCCAATATTAAGAATGGAGGGCAATTTTCGTTTGATCTTTTTTGGTCAAACAGCTAATGCTTATATAATGTCAATCATGTGCAAATTTTTATAGTATGATCTGCATGGATCAAGAAAACGGTGTTGATAAGATCCACTGTACTGTCGCTAGCGTTGTGAAATAAGTGCGAAAAACTTTGTCAGTGTGTAATAATATATTATACTTTTTGTTCTTACAAATGACAAAACATCAACAATTTACAAGACTTGCGACAGATAGTGAACATAATCTTACGTCACAGCCAGCTATACCTTTACAGGCAATGACATCTGCCCAAGCTACTACTTCTAACTCGATTACTAGTCCCGTAAATTCTGATGTAAATCCTCATGTAGTCAATTTTGCTACACTGCCTCCAATCAGGAGGGGTTCCATTCCAGGCATTGGCCCTGAAGATGAGTGGCCCCTTACCGAGATTCCACAAGAACTTAGAACATCAGCTGATTATGGCACAAATGCGGCTAACAATACAGAAGCAAATTCAATGCGAACCGATTGGAAGAGGAGTTTATTCCTTTTATTGGAAGATCCTTCCTCAAGTAACGCTGCTTTTATGATGAACGTTTTGGTGTCTTTTTCAATTGTACTGAGCGCAGTGCTAACTACAATTGAGACGATACCTTCATTTAGGTCCACATCGAGTTCAGTGTGGTAATAGATTTATTATATTCTAAAATATGTGATATTGAGGTTAATTCGTGATTTAGTGATTTCGTTGTGTTTTTTTTTAAAAAAAAATTGATTAGGTTTAATTTCGAAACAGCCATTGTCATTTTCTTCACGTTAGAATACTTATTGCGTTTAGTCGCACATTCTGATTCAATACGTCAATTGTGGCGCTTTGTGAAAGGTAAAAGAAAATAATACGATTAAGTTCTTTTTTGAATTTTTACAAACCGGAATTTTCTTTTTTATGGGTTTGAATTAGCTCCTCTTGCTGTCATAGACTTTGTTGCCATTACACCTTATTATGTCGAATTGGTGTTTCATCATGATACAGTAAGTAACTAAAACCTCTCTTTCAATTTATAAATTACATCTCTATATGAAGAACTCTTTATTTCCAATTAGACCTATGACTTTCGTTTTACTATCCTTCGTTTGTTTCGTCTACTTCGTGTCTTCAAAGCATTCAAATATTCTTCCACGATCATCATGACAATTGAGGTGATGATAATTGCTGTGAAGCGAAGTATGGATGCCTTAGGTGCATTGTTTTTCTTCATGGTGACTAGTATTGTGCTTTTCTCAACTTTGTTATATTTTGCAGAACGTGGTATGTGATTCGTTTTTATAATTGTTTAGCAAATTGGTTTAATTTTTAATTTATTTTTAACGATTTACAAGGTACATGGGATCAAGAAAAACAAGTATTCGTTGATAGTAAAGGATATCCTAGGTATGAAAATATATTGGATATCTACAATCAGGCCGATCACAAATACATAGTAAAAATGATTAGTGAAAATTTTTTACAGCAAATCTCAATTCCCAGTTTATTAAAAAATTACAATTTAAAAATTGTCATTGCGAAAAAACTAATTTCCTCACGATATATTAAGTGTTTTCCTAGAAGCGATTTTTGGACTTGTCTTTATTAGGTAAAAGTGCAGATTTGAAAAATTGCTAGCAATAAATAATTTATTTGGAAAATTTCTTAGTAATTTTTATTATCATTTATTTTAGGATGTCAGACCAGAAAAGTATTCAAAATAGCTTGTACACAAAAAAATCTTCACTAATGATTTTAGTAATATATTTGTGATTAGCTTGATATTAGATACTCTAAAATATATGCACATTCGTATTATTAATGTGTAAATGTTTTGATTTTCTTGTTTTGTGTTTACTTAGCTCCTTTGATAGTATTCCATCAGCATTTTGGTTTGTAATGGTTACTATAACTACTACAGGATATGGTGATATGGTTCCTACAACATTTATAGGAAAATTAATAGCTTTTCCTGCAATGATGTGTGGGATTCTTGTAAGTAAACTTATTACGAAAATATAATATATATATATTTTTTTTGTATTAAAATATGAACTGTTAATGAGCTATTGTTTAACACGTAGTTAAAATTATTTAGCTAATCGCGTTACCATCAATTATTGTTGGAAGAAATTTTACACTGGTATGGGAGGCAATGAGACAATATCGTCGCTCAACTGGTAACGCTCAGGTAAATACTTTTTTTAATTTTATTAATCCTACATGAAAAATATCAACTAATCATTTGTAATAACGATAAAGGTAAACAGCAACACAAATGAATCTGAAGATGACAATAGCGGATATACAATTGGTAAGTTTTAATTTGTTATACATTATTCGAAGTTATTGATTAATTATATGGTATGTTTAGGTCCTGATTTGCGACCAAGTTTTGAAAGTACGCGTTCTTTTGTGTCTCATGGGCCTCAAGGATATTCTTCAATGAACGAAGAATGGGCTGCTAATCAAGATGTATTATTGCAACAAATAAGAACATTAATAAAATTATCACAACAAAACCAGGTTGCATTAGATAGAATTCAACAAGCGTTGGAACAAAATGGAATTAAACTAAATTTGAATCAGGAAGAAAAAGAGATGAAAACTGATCTTACGATACCAGAAAAGAGTGCAACTGGAGGATCTTGACACAATAAAGTAGTTTATTGGATAGAGATGGTTAATCCTAAGATACATTGAAATACGAAATGCCTTATGACCTTTCTTTTATAACGCAATATAACCAGTCATCAGTAATCTTTCTGAAAGAAACATGATATGTTTAATATGTTTCGATAAAATAAAGGTAATACTGTGTAGATCAGACGCGTTGAGAAAAATTCTATAGTTAACGGTCGGTTAGGGATAGGTATATTGTTAGTTTTAAGCTTCTTAATTAATAATTCAACTGGTATTTATTTATTTATAATTAAAATATTATAATATTTTTTTTTTTGTTTTCGTTATTATTTGTAGTATAATATGAGTATATAATTTTATTTTTATAGTTATAATCATTATAGAAATTATTTATTGGAATTGAAATCAATAATTATATTATATATAGTGTTTATATAGTGTGATTATTAAAGAAATTATTTATTGAAGTTGATCATGTTGGGTAAAAAATGGGATAGAAACAAACATTAAAATTCAGTTAACTTTTTTAAGTTGCATTCATATAAAAATTTTACGACTCTCGATTAGAATAAAGAATAAACCGTGCCTTTAATATCTCAATGTTCTGTGACTTATATTATTACAAAAGAAATAATTTAAAGAAAATCGTAAGTTAAGAAATTTCCAAATCTAACATAAATCACCATTATCTTCTTCTATGAAAGTATTTTGATTGGAATTTAAATGAGATGACGGTACAGGTGTAGTTGAAGATGAAGATATGTGTATTTGATTTCCTGTTGGAGGTATTTCAACCTTATCACTAATATCACTAATATTGGGTATTTCAACGTTAGCACTAATATCACTAATATTAGGTATTTCAACCTTATCACTAATATCACTAATATTGTATGGCTCTGTCTCATCGGCTTCTTGTTTATCATTTTTTTGTAACTGATCATGTGAAGAATTACTTTTCTTTTCTGCATAATCATTTAAATTTCCTTTTTGTTCTTGACTATGTAGGAAATAAGGATCATTTTGATGTTGATTATAAATGGGGAAATCGTTCTTTTGTTCATGGCCCTGAGGTCTATCATTATTTGAGGTAATGGGTTTTGGTGGAGGAATATAAGTAGTTGGAGGCGGCCGACTTAAGCCTCCAGGAACTTGTAGTTCTCTAGAGAGTTTAGCAACATCATTATCCAAATAAGTTACAGTTGGTCTACGTACAAGTTGATCCAAAAGGTCCTGATCACCTTGTTCAAAGGCATCCAAAAGCGAATTTGAAATCGCTGATTCCTCTGATTGGACAAAAGCATTTCTGAAAAAAATCAAATGCATTATGTAAATAGTCGATCATTCTAAAAATGTAAAACAATAATTATAAAAATTAATTTAATAATCACTGGCAAAACGATTGAAATTGTTTCTTCGCTTCAACTTCATCTTCTAACGCTAATAAAGTTATGATGATACTTAAATATGTTTTATTCAATGCCGGTTGGTTATTAATGCCTTGATATATTTTAGAAAGCCGATGCATAATATCTACCGCTTCTGCATATCTTGATAACATTAAATTTTGATTAGTTGAAACATTTAAAATGCTCTATAATTTCTTAGTAAAAAATTTACCGTTTATTTTTAATCATGATTGCTATTGTTTTCTTAAATGTATCAACTGCAAACCTTCCACGGTCTTCCGATTCAAATAAGTTACATGCAGCAACATAATATTCTATGGCGCCATCAACAGAAACTGGCTCCAAAGCTCTTTTTAAATAATAACGTTAGATACCTTGAATAAATTAATATTAAGCGATGTAAGAAAAATTACCTTGCGGCTTTTTCCAACATTTCACCCGCTCGATCTGGAGTCATATGAGCTTGATATAGATCACTAGCTTTCTTGTACATTTCACTAGCTCGTTCAGGTTGTTTAAGTTGCTGAACTGCAAGGTTTGCAGCAGACTCCATCGCTTTTGCGGCCATATATAAACTAAATATAGGATGATTCTGTAAAAAAAGAGTGTAGACAACTCGAAAAAGATTAATTATACATACGAATCGGATTTAAAAAGCGCGTCGGAAGCCTTTTGAAATGCTTGAATAGCTTGATCATATGAGCGAGCCGCCTTGAAGCATGAGGCTTGAAATAGTAATTTATTTAATTTTAAAATATATTAAATCAAAGAATTGTTAAAACAATAAAATATTGATAG
This sequence comes from Rhizophagus clarus, assembly GCA_015698045.1. Taxonomy (NCBI): domain Eukaryota; kingdom Fungi; phylum Glomeromycota; class Glomeromycetes; order Glomerales; family Glomeraceae; genus Rhizophagus; species Rhizophagus clarus. Next base: position 411,818 of record BLAL01000304.1, on the reverse strand, counting down.
ATACCAGCTTTTTCGTAATTTTGCCCAGCTACATCCCATTCAGGTTTTTTGAACCAACCCTTTCGAGTCCTAAATAGAAAATCGAATAAGTTAACGTACAATAAAAGGCTACTAATTAATAATTACTAACGCCTTATCGCCTTCTGACAAGAATTGAACCGCTTCTCGTATTTTATTATCTTCCATTAGTTGGAAATAGATTTAAAATGAATTAAATAAAGTTACTTTGAGGGTTTTTAAAATTTCTAGTACTATATAGGAAAGGTTTCGAAATTTCGATCTACTTCGGATGATATCATTTTCTAAAAATAGAACTTCTATCACATGGTATGGTTTTTCCGAAGCCAATTTTTATGAACAATATCCTCCATCTTAATTCACCATTGATTTTACCTTTCGATTAGACTTTTTTTAACAATTATCAATGGCTTTCTCGCCTTTTTCTTTACAGACTCTCGTTAATGCATTACACCTCGAAGATAACCAACAGGCTTCCCAACATTCTGGAGGTGGAAGTAGATTATTTGGAACGGGATGGGGAATTAAAGATACTCAGATTACCGTAGAGTCAGTTGAGGCCTGGGGTAAGTTGAAACATATTCTAACGTTCAGGCATGAAGTAGGAAAGAAATGTTAACGTTGTTTAAAGTAGCTTTTCTAATTTTATTTAAAAAGAAAAAAAGATAAAAAACTTTTTAACTTTAAAATATTTATTTAATAAATAAACTTTACCATTAGATAAGTAATTTTTTTTTTCTTGTATATTATTATTGTGCCAGAAAATAATTTGTATTTAGGCACTTCGGATGGACACTTAATTCATTATTGGATCGATGATCAAGTTTCATCCGTAAATGTATGTATGGGATAAAACAAATTCAATAATAAAGAATGATATTTGTATTTGTAATGTGATAGTTTATTTTTTTCTTAAAATTTCAATAAAGAATGTACCGAGTAACTTTCGTATTAGTAAACAACCTCTTGGGAAAAGGATAGTTGAGCGTATAATGCTTTTTCCTCAAATCAGAGTTGCCGTTATATTGTGTGGCAAGTAAAAAGTGATTTATTGAATTTATTATCAATATTTTTGTTTCTTATTAAGTGATATTTGGGATAATTAGATTCGACATTATCTTTCTACTCGCTTCCTGAGATCATTGCATTGCCGACACCAGACTTTCAATCTATTAGAGGAGTTACATGTTTTTGTCATGATATTTCGATGGAAGGAAAAACTGAACAAGATGGATCAGTAAGAATATGTGTAATGAAGAGAAGGATGTTACATATTTACTCGTTGACATCAGAAAGTTGCATTGAAGTGATGGTGAGCTATAATGGTTTCTATGGTTTTATAATGATTAAATATCTAATCATCAAAATATCAATAGTCTATTCAAGTTCCGGATGGTGCAATTACGGCATGTCAATATGGTCCATATGTATGTGTAGCAGACACACGTCGTTATAAGATGATTGATTTGGTAGCCAAACGGATGGAAGATTTAATTCCGTATGAATCATCTGTTAATGGTGATATGTTTAGACCCATAATTACTGTTATTGGAGAAGGAGAATTTTTGTTGACCGCACCGGCTAATACTGATCATATCCTTGCTTGATGATGTTTGTCCTTTTGAAGAAGCGATTCCGTTTTAAATATCCTTAATATGATTTCGATTCTACAGGTGACAATTGGACATTTTATTACAAACACAGGTGATGCTGTTCGCGGAACATTACAATGGGAAAATTTTCCAAGAGCGATCAGTGTTGAATTTCCTTACGTTGTTGCATTATTGCGTAACAATGTGATCGAAGTTCAAAATATAATTGAGCAAAAACATGTTCAGACTATACCGTTTAAATCAAAGTTAAGAACAATTTCAACTGGACCTGGTATTAAAGTTCAAGTCGCCGGATTGATGGATAGGTTGAAATTGGAAAGTGGATATTTATTGAATGAATATAATCCCAATTTAGATAATAATGTTTCTTCAAATGTAGATAATGACCAATCCAACTTTTTAGCAACTGTTCCCACTCGACTTATAATTGCAGGGAGCGAATCTGTTGTTGCTTTGGCAGCAACACCTTTTGCTGTTCAGGTTTGATAAATTGTATGATTATTTATTCTCCTTATATAATATATTCTAAAGTTGCTTTATTTGTTAAGATTGACTCAATGCTCGATGCTTCCCGCGTAGAAGAAGCTATTGAATTGTCTAAACGAATGATGACAACAGCAACTCCGGAGAATGTCCATAGTGAGAGAATGGTAAGTGATCGTATAATTTGAACGATACCATTATATATACATATGTCTATTTACATAATAGATTTCGTTTCGGATACTTATTAAATGATACTATATAAAATGTTAAAACATGACCAACCCTTATCTTAACCCTTGGTGGGTGTAGACCGTTATTTATTATTTATTTAACAATTTTCATAACTTTCATGGTATATTTTATAGCGCCATGAGTACAATTATATTCAACAAAAGTCCGGCTTTCTTTATCTTGGAGAGACTTTTTTCGATATGGCTTGTCCGCTTTTCGAAGAAGGAAATACTGATCCTAGGTTATTAATTCAATTATTTGGGGACATGAGAGATATTATCAGAAATGATGATAATTTTACCGTCTATTCTGGTGTTAAAGAGGTTGTCGAACGTCTCGGCAGTATCGAAGATATTGGTATGTGTGCATTTGTTTATTTGATTAAACTTGATCGAAAGATTGAAATTTTTTTTTTTTTTTAAACTTATTTAGTATCGCGTGATTTGCAAAGTCTCAGTGAAACTTTAATTACGAATGCAAAAGAAATGCTACAAAAGTTTTTAACAAAATGTCGTGAGCAGCGAGTAGTTAAAGGGAAAGCTTTGAAGCCGGATGAAAGATGCGTTTTGAGGGTAGAGATATTATTTGACTTGAAAAAAATCAACTTAATTTAATTTGTATGTCAATTTAAAGTAATTTTTTTAAATGAACTTGATAGGCTATTGATAATGCTTTATTAAGGTTATACGCTAGTTCTGATAAACCTGAATTAGATCAGCAATTAAATTATTTACTAGAAAATCCTAATGAATGTGTGTTAGAACTTAGTGAAAATATTCTATTGGAAAATAAGGTTCGACTTAATACAATAAGTAAAATAATAGTTGCTTTAATAAGAACGAGTAATTTTAATGACCTTTTGTTTATTTAGAAATATTATCCGTTAACTTTACTTTATAAAGACAACAAAGAATATAGAAAAGCTTTGGAAATATGGAGACGGTTAGTATTTATAATGTTTGCAGAAACTAAATGATTTTATTATGTGTATTCATAACTCTGTAATACAGGATTATTGAAGAAAATAACTCAGATCAAGACGTTCCGTATGGTTTACAACAAATGGCAAATATACTCGGAAAGTTGGATGACCATGATTTAATATGGGAATATGCAAGTTGGGTTGCAAAACTAGATGAAGTTGTTGGAGCTAAGGTATGTGTTTGTCTGGATATAAGTAATATTCATTAATTGATAAACCCATACTTAGATTCTATTTATTTAGATATTTATGCAACCAAATTTAAGACGTCCTTCGCTAATCGATCCTAATTCAGTTCTTGACCATTTGAGATCGATTGGAAAAAAAGGGTTAAGAATGTACTTGGAATACCTGGTTACACAACGAAAAAGCCATGAAGAAATGCATCATACAGAATTTGCACTCTTGTATATAGAAGAATTAAAAAATTTATTGCAATCAGATGAAGTGAAAGCGAAGATTGAAGAAATAAGTAAGTGTTTATAGAAATAATTAAATTAATTAATTTGAAAAATGAGCAAATTATTGAACATATTTTTTTTTTATAATAGCAAATGAATTTATGAGATTGAAAGATTCGAAGAAGACATATTTGTCGTTCTTACAAAGTCAACCAACGGAAGATTTATTATCTCACGAAAGAGCAAAATTAATAAGTTTCTTACAAACTTCAATAAGATATAATGCAGAAATAGTTTTGAATAAATTGCTTGAAATTCAAGTGTTAAAAGCTGAATTAGCTATTGTATATGGGAAGGTAAGTTTGAAATAATTTAGTAATTGAAATAGTTTATAATTGCACTCTAACATTTAATATTCTATTAATTTTATAAAGTTGAACGAACATGAGAAAGCTTTGTGTATATTGATTAACGATTTAAAAGATTTTCGTGGAGCGGAATTTTATTGTTTTTATGCTGGTCGGATGGTCAGTAAATCATCATCAAAAAAACAAGTAGATAATAAAGTCATTGAAGACAAGAATTTGGTCGCTACAAGACGTACTTTATTTCTAATGTTATTAAAAGTTTACCTACAAATACAAGATGAGTAAGTATAAAATTTATCTATGCGTATATTATTTTAATTCGTTATTTATTTACTAAAACAAATTATTAGGAGTGGAATGGTCGAAGAAATAATAAATTTGTTGAATGCGCAAGCGGTGTATTTAGATATCACAGAGGTTAGTCAGAGTTAATATAACACTCTAAAGACGATTTTTAAATGATTTGTTTTCTGATAATATATGCAGGTTATGGGATTGTTACCAGAATGTTGGTCAGTTGAAATGTTAAACGAATTCTTGGTTCGTTCATTAAGACATAATTATCATAATTATAGAGAAGGACAAGTTCTGAAAGGGTTATGTCGCGGTCAAAACACTATAGTAATTTAAATTTTTTTTTTTTTTCTAATAGAAATATTAAAATTTTCTAATGTCATTCAATACTTAACTGATTTCAATTTTCTTAATTTTCTAGACAAGTTTTGAGTTATATCAAGCATACGAAAATATTGGACCAACTGTAATGGATCAAAATACATTATGTTCAAAATGTAAAGAATATATCAGCGGATCAAATTTCATGAGACAACCAAATGGTGATATTGAACATGTTCAGTGTAATCTTGAACAGAGAGAGGATGATAATACTAGTGGTGTTAACAGTACTGCAACAGTTTCGGATCCCTTAAGCAATCATGTTTGAAAAACAAAAAACTATACATTATTTATCTGTATAATAATAACTTAAAATAGATTAGAAAAAGTTTTAATTATGTATTGTATAAATAAAATAAAGTTAAAGTTTGAGAATCAACAGTTTATGTCACATGTCATTAACCAGCTTTCTATATAATAACAAAAATAGAAATTATAGAAAAAGATTTGTGTTTCATTGTATGTAGGAAAAGTATATATTAAACAAGTAAATAAACGATAAAAATATTTATTATTCAGGGAATGATAAAGTTTTGTAAATTCAAATTCATTATTTCAATTACCAATTAAAATTTTACGATTTTAATTCATTTTGGGTATTAAAGAAAATCACTCATTTAACTCTTTTTCATGATGTTTGACATCAGCTATTGTAGTACACCGTAAGATTCCATAAAACCTGTCCATATCTGCTAATTTGTTCGTTGTTACGTAATCCATTGTATCCTTTCAGGAAAAAATTTTGAAGCCATTTTTAATATTATTTATTATTGCTCGACATCTTTCTCCAGTATTTTGCAATCTTGAGAATTTCTATCAAATTATTAGTCGAAATTGTTATTCTGGTCAAAAGCTAAATTAATATGAAGGAGGACTGATATCAGATACAAAATTGATAAATGATAACAGTAAACTTAGATTTGGTGATTTCTTCGATTAAAGCTTTTGGCCAATTGATTAGAGTCATCAAGATGATAAATGCTATTGTTTTGAATCGATCTAATAAACTAACAATCGAGCAATCATTACTTATCAGGATTTCTTGTTAAGATTAATTTAGTTGTTTTATTTCCATTGGGTACATTTCAAATTTTCTATTTCAAAATGATGAATAGCATTTGAGCTTTAAATTTTATCTACGCGATCAAAATTAGATTTCGTTATCTTATTTAAAATAACCATTACGGTAATTCAGAGACAAATTTAACTAAAACGATTCTTAATTCTCGTAAATAATCACTGATAGCAATTATTATGTAGCCCTAAAAAAAAAGATTTTTTTTTTTATTTCTGAAAAATTTTGGATATAATAATAAGTGGAAAAAGTTGATATCATTTAGAATTATTATTAAATCTTTTAAAAAAGAATAAAAAAATTTATAAAAGTAATATAGTAAGATTGTTAAGAAATGATTGAGCATCTCTTTCATAATTGTTTAACGATTTATGCCAGATAAAATTTTTTACTAATTTCTCATCAAATAGGTAGATAAATATTTATTCGCTTAAATATATGTCGATGAAACGAAAATCGGTTGTGCTTGTTTCTGATTTTCGAGAAATCTCGTATATTGCGTTGCGAATTTACTGTAGCTAGAAACGGCACGACTACTTGATAGAGACTACATTTTCACTACTAACAAAGGTAATTAAGGCGATTAGTTCTGACAATTGTATATTTTTAAAGTGATTTCAGTGATTCACAAACATGAATCTGACTATTGAAATTTTAAGATTATATTTTTACGAACGTAGTACCTGCGAAGAATATATGAATTCTATGTGAATTCGTTACGGAGCGCGTTTACTTGTCAGTTATCATCCGACACAAGTATGAGACATAATAAATATACCAGATATTAACATATTCAACATGTTCTCATCAACTTCTACAAGAAGTTACGAATAAATACAAGGCGATGTGAACACTAGAACTGCAAAGATTATTAATCAAACATACTGGCACCGCGAATATTACAATTTGTAGTTGATGGTGAAGAAGTACTGACCATGTTCAATTAAATCATTTGAGCTATTACAAATACATCACTCAGTGTTTCTAATTCTATCTGTTTTAACGCTTATAATCTATACGTTTTCTTTCAGATTATGGTGTGTTATATTGACGTGCTATTACCAATCCCGTATCAATTTGTTCGGTAATTGTCACATAGATCCCAACGTTTCTCTGCAACTTAGTTATCAGGTAGTATGCATAGAGTAGCAAAATTCCGAAAAAAATATCATTAATGAGATTTTTAGTTAATATATTTACGACGTTATGTGATGTGCCAAACGACAATTTCGATTCTTTTCCTACTCAGAGATGCATATCATAAAGGAATACTGTGACGTAATTGACGTCTAAGTTTGTAAGATGAGTTGATTTGATAAAGAAATCAATTCGAGTGAACATAGTAAACTTATCTTAATCGTGCAGTTAGTCGAGGGAACAGAATAAATCATGTGAATCTATTAATCTATATGATACTTAATATGATCTATGCATAATATAACAGATACATGTTCATTATTGCACTCTTATAATCAAAAACTTAAAAGGTTTGTTTTTTTTTATATTTATTTTTGTATTTATAATACAAGCTCTCAAAAAAAATTTGATAAGGATGCATCATAACATAAAAACATACAAAGTTATTTCATGTTTTTTTAAACTATAGTAGGTAAATCTGGGGTATTTTAGCAAAATTTATTATAGCATTATTCCATAATTTTTTGAAAATGCACTTGAATCAAGGTAAGTACTAGCATTAATCCAAGCGGTACAGAACGACGCTTTACAAAATCTAAATATTGAGTTTGTATTTATTGAAAGATTATTTTTTCATAAAATAATATGATAAAAGTTCCTTTAATGTTTTAAATATTTATATTTTATATCTATTTATTTCTATCCTTTAACAAACTCCAATTCCAGATTTTGTAACAGGAAAATTCAATTAGATTTACATACTGGTACTAGTATTATGCAAACTCAAGAAATAAGAGGTATTTGGCTCTGTGAAGGAAAGGAAGAACACCTCAAGTAAATTATACCTATCATAATCTTTTCAAATGGATTTAGGTTAAGTGAATGTGATAATAGATTAAACTAGATAACTGAGATCCAGAAATGTCACGTGTGTATTTTTCTAACAGATAAGTTCTAATCAAAATTACTTTCGTATATTATTCGAGTAAATAAGAAATTTAAAGTGCTATTAATATATTTAATAATAAATAAAAATAAATTTATCAAAGTTTGCATTCACTGAGACATAGGAATCTAAAATGTAACTAGCCTATATGGATGAGGCGAGTCGTTAGTAAAAGGAATTTATCATCGCTTTATTGTTATTGTTTCTAATACGTGTTAAGCCTTTAAAAGGTATTATAACTTAGTTATAAGGATATTGGCTTTATAATTCAAACAATGAAAAACGACATTTTTTGAATCCGAATTACATCGCAAAGTATATGCAGCTGAAATTGCTCGTAATGTTAGGTTGATGTCTTAACAATTGTAATAGGCCGAGTTTTAAATTTTTTACAAAAAATTGTTGTATACATGGAAGAATACAAGTACCACAATAAAATATGTGTATTCTATCTAAACGTTTACAACGACACGCTTTCCGTATGAAAAAGATCTTTACTGAAATAGAATATTTCAAACGAAAAGACGTAAATTGTGAACGAAAAATACAGTTATAACCGGAGCAATGAATTTGAAAAACATACATCGGTCTTGAGAGGAATGCATAATTGCTCGCAAAGCGATTGATCGCGGTTACTAGTTGGAATTTGTTTCAATTTCGTTAAACCTTAAAAGAAAAAAATAATTGACAAACATACTGTAATTCGATATGTTCAAGAAATAAGTAACAATTTATTGATTATTATTACATAAAAGTGAATGTAGCATGATATTTATTGATTGTTGATTTAGAAATTAGGAAAGCAACTAAAAGATCTATGTTTAAAGACAATTACACGGTAAGACTTAAGAGAAATATTTTCGAACAATCATTACATACCATATGGTAACGATTACGCGAACTTCTTTTACGAATAAAAAAATTACTTTTTAATTGAAAACAAAATTAGTGAAACAAATATTAAATTAATTTCCGATATTCAATTAATTTGGGTTCATTTTATCGAAAATCTCGTTCTTGCCACAGTTGTGGAATGACAGAATTTATCATTGAAGTGTTTAATAGGCTAAGTCAATTCTAGAACGCGTGAGTGACTCAAAACATAATTCTCCGATCGCAATTTTTAATTATTGCATATACTGTACGTAGATGATTAGTTACATCATGTGACGATAAAGATCGTCATGCTTTCAACGAGAGAATAGAAGAGAAGTTAAAATTGTAAAAATCTCAAAATCTCAAAGAATGTCACACGACTAACGAATGATCAACATAATTACGTACTATGCGTTTTGTGAAATGTAGTATCATCTTGAGTACAATATTTTTTTTAATAATCATCAAAAAAAAAAAAAAAAAATTTGGATGAAAACTTTTATCCTTTAACATTTATTGCAGGTTTTTTTGATGCACTTGAATATGTATGTATGATAAATTTCGGCCGTTTTTGATGCGAAGAATATATAATAAAGCTTAGTTTAGTTTTTTTTAACAAAATATAATATTGTTTGAAAAAAAAAAAAAAAAAAAAAAAAAAAATTATTGAAGTACTTTGAATTTCAAATTATTTTGAAAATCACGGATTTTCTGAACGAAATTTTTCGTCAGTAATATTATTTCCATTTTGTAACAATAAAAATAATATATAAAAAGGGGTTGATTGTAATAATGCATTATTTTTCATAATGTAAAAAAATAAAAATATGACTAAAAAAATAAAAACATTTAAAATCGTTACAGTCGTCCTACTATTAAAGCGCCATTGATTGGATAAGTTTTAAATAATACAAACTTAAAAATTCAAATTATGCGAACGTGAGTAAACAATTAAAAATTACTGGATCACTTGAGGTGACACCGGACAAAATTGGTAATCACGTGGTATCATGATTACAGAAATCCTCAAAGTAGAATTATTGATGTACAAATTTTGAGTAGATCTTAGTAAAAATACTAATTATAATAAAAATAAAATGACTCTTTTATATACTATAAATGTATTCTTTAGTTAATCTTTTATTTATTCATAAAACAAACGTGCTATAGCCAAATAGGTAAAATATGGATTTGGTTGCGGTATTTTTTTTTTTTTTTTTTCATCATCAAAATATTTAGATCTGACAATTTGTCGCGTTTTGATTGGAGTTGAAGATTTTAAAAAACAAAAGAAGTAAGTTTCGTGCATTGTAATGCTTAGAGTGATATTTTAAAAAGAACAATGGTCAATTGTATGAAATGATTTATTCAAAAGAACGATTTATTTAAAAGGAACGATTTATTTAAAGAACAAAGGACGAATTGTTCAAGAACAATGTAGAAATTATTTTAAGAACAAAGAATAAAAAATGGTTTAAGAACAAAAAGAACGAATTATTAATTTAATTTATTTATTAAAATAACGATTCATTAACGATTTTAATTAATTGATTGATAATGTATAAACTGTATGTATACATTTTTTTTTTTTTTTTAATATTAATGTTGATCCCATATAATCGTTTTGTATAATGTTTTATCAGATTTCAATTGTTCTTAGTATGACGGAAGAATTTTTAATTAACATTTTTCAGATAAATCTTTTTTTATAATTAAAGTTACCTGACTTGATGCTGTGATGCAATACGGCGTTCTTGTGATTTCTGTTGGCGTTTACTAAATTTAGAGATGATTGACGAAAAAAAAAAATATCTTTCCGAAATATAAGGTTACGTATTAGAATTTTAGGTTTTCGAAAATTATTAAAATTGTTCGAAAATAACCTTTACAAATTTAAATATCCAAAATGCTTAGTATATTTGGAATATCAAAAAATAAATGTACGATATGTTATGAAACGTATACAAACGAGCAATATAAATGGTGTAAATCATGTCAAATAAATAATTTAAAAAAAAATTTTCCGAACTGGTCAAGCGGAAATGAGAAAATCGACAAATTAATTCAAAAAGCACAATCAAATATAGATGACCCAAATAAACCAATATTTGAATGGATATCATACCATCAATTTAATATTAAAGATATGGGTAAAGATGGTCTTTCTACGGTATATTTAGCGATATGGAAGGATGGTCCTTTATACTGGGGTAATAAAAAATACGCAAGGGATTCGGGCAAAACAGTTGTTTTAAAGAGTATTGGTAATTTTGGTAATTCACAAAATATGAATCTAAATGAGGTATGTGTCACGTCACATTTTTGTATTATTTTATGTATGTGCTACGTATAATACGTATAGTAATTCTATATTTGTATATTATTGATAGAAGAATCATTCAATGAAGTGGTATATCGATCTTAAGATATATGGAATGACTCAAAATCCTGATTCAAAAGATTATATGATGGTTCTTAATAATAAATATTTTGATGATTATTTTAAAGGATATTGTGTGAAATGTGATAAAATGTTTGAAAACATACAATATAAATGGTGTAAACCATGTCAAATAGATTACTTTAAAAAGAATTTTATATCCAGTAGAAATGATGAAATTGATGATTTAATTCAAGAGATGCATTCAAAAATCAACGATTATAAAGATATAGTATTTGAATGGATACCATATAATCAATTCGATCAGTTTGATATTATTAAAGATGTAGGAATGGGTCTCGTCAATTTATATTCCGCAGTATGGAAAGATGGTCCGTTAGAGTATGATACAGATGCGAAGAAATATGAAAGACGTTCAAATAAATTATTTACTTTGAAATTTTTTAATACCACACATAATGTGATTAATGATTTATCGAATGAGGTATGAAAAAAAAAATAATTTTTTTTTTTTTTTTTTTTTTTTTTTTATTATTTTGTCGAATTTAATTTAAAATAACTTTTTTTATTAACAATATTTATTAATGTTTTAATAGATTAGGGAATATTCGATAAATGCTGATAATAACGTTCTTAATATATACGGAATATCTCAAAATCCAAATACAAAAGAATTTATAATGATCTTTGAAAGTAATTATTATGAAAAATATTGTGAAAAATGTGGTAAAGTATATACAAATATGTATAAATGGTGTAAAAGTTGTCAATTAATGTATTTAAAAGAAAATCTTATTTGTGAAAGTGAACAAATTAGTGATTTAATTCGGGAAATGCAATTGAAAATCAATAACCCAAAAGATATGGTATTTGAATGGATACCATTTAATCAGTTTTATAATATTAATAAAGAAATAGATAATGGTTTTTCTACTGTATATTCAGCAAAATGGAAGGATGGTCCATTATATTGGAATAATAAGAAATGGACGAGAGGATTAGATAAATTATCCGATATTCAAATATCCAGCAAGAGTAATAAGAGTAAACAAGTTTCTTTAAAATGTTTAGGTAATTCTCAAAATATAAATGATGAATTGAATAAGGTATGAAATTTCTTTCAAATTTCTTTTTTGAATTAAAAATAATAGATTTTTTCTTTATTTAATAAATTTAAATTTTTTTTTAGGTTAAGTTGTATTCGATTAATTATTTAGATAGTAATATTAAATTATATGGAATGTCTCAAATGTCGGATACAAAAGATTACGTTTTGGTCTTTGAAAGTAAACATTATGAAAAATATTGTGCAAATTGTGACAAATTTTATATAGATAACTATAAATGGTGTAAGGCTTGTCAAGTAGATTATTTAACAAAAAATTTTACGAATTTGAATATTGGAAATGAAAAACTTGTTGATTTTATTAAAGAAATGCAATTAAAGATCAATTACCCAACTGATATAGTATTTGAATGGATATCATTTAACCAGTTTAGTAATATTAGAAAAGTGGGAAAGGATCAGTATGTTACAGTATATTCAGCAACATGGAAGGAAGGTCCATTAAAGTATAATACGGATAAGAGAAAATACGAAAGGCATTCAAATCAAGTATTTGCTTTGATATGTTTGAGTGCCTCCCAAAATATAATGAATAAGGTATTATATTTCTTTATAAATTTTATTAATAAAAATTATTTTTATAAAATAACATAGTAACCATAATTTTCAATACATTTATAGGTTAGAGAATATTCAATAAATTTTAGTGCTACTGCTTTTAAAATATATGGAATTTCTCAAAATCTTGATACAAAAAATTATGTTATGGTTCTTGAGGATAGATATTGTGAAAAATATTGTAAAAGATGCTGTAAGGAATATACAGATATTAATTATAAGTGGTGCAAACAATGTCAAATAATCAGTTTTACAAATTGGAGTGGAAATGAAAAAATTGATAAATTAATTAAAGAAATACAACAATATAATCATTATTTGGCATTCGAATGGATACCATACGATCAATTTGCTGGTGTTCAAGAAATAAGCAAAGGTGGTTTTTCTACAATATATTCTGCAATATGGAAGAATGGTCCACTAAATTATAATGAGAACATAGGAAAATGGGCAAGAGAACCAGATAAGTTGGTTGCTTTGAAATGTCTATTTAATTCGCAAAGCCTCAATGATAAATTTTTAAGTAAGGTATGAAATCTCTATTAATTTTTATTAAAAATGCTTTGCTTCATTATAATAATTTAAATTTTTATTTTTTAGATTAAATCATACTTAGTTAATGATTTTGAGAAGTCTGGCAGAATCCTTAAAATGTATGGGTTAACTCAAAATCCGATTACAAAAGATTATGTTTTTGTTCTTCAGTTTACAGAAGGAGGCAATTTTAATTATTGGATAAACACTAATAATAATTCCAAATATTTTAATTGGTTAATTAAATTGAAGGTGTTAGATAATACTATTAAAGGTCTTGACGAAATTCATCAAAAGAAGATGGTTCATTCCGATTTACATACGGGAAACATATTATTTAAAGAGATTTATTGGGTTTCTTCAAGTGCGAGTACATATATTTCAGATGTAGGATTTTGTGGTAATATTGGCAATGAAGATGAATCCAAAATTTATGGTGTTATGCCTTATTTGGCTCCTGAAGTATTAAGAGGAAATCCTTATACTCAAGCAGCAGACATATATAGCTTTGGTATGATTATGTATTTTGTAGCAACCGGTAGACTACCTTTCGCTAATCGTGAACATGACCAGAATCTAGCATTAGATATATGTAAAGGAATTAGACCAGAAATAAGTGAGTCTGAAGCACCTAAATGTTATATTGATTTAATGAAAAGATGTTGGGATTCTGATCCAGCCAATAGATTGGATGCAAGTGAAATAGCAAGGTTGATTAGATTGTTCCATGATTCATATAATCCGATTGAAACAATTCAAGATGATGAAGAAATTGAAGAACAATTCAAAGAAGCTGAAAAATACAGAAGAGCAAATAATGATAACCAATCACCTGTTCATCCTCAAGCTATTTATACATCTAGATTGCTTAATCCTTTTACAAAAGATCTTCCAAGATATATTGACGATAATGCTGAATCTTAAAGCATTTAACGGGTATGCTCAATATATTCACTTTAATCGGTTTCTATTTTTTTTTTTTTTTTCTTTTTTAATATATTGTTAACTAAATACTTATTAGGTTTGAAAAGTATTATGTTTTGTAAATCTTGTATGATAGTAAATGAATACTCACGAACATTTGATATGTAACAATATTGTTTTGTTTTCTTTTTATGTATATGTTTTATTCTTGTATGATAGTAAATGAACATTCATGAACATTTGATATTTAACATATCGTATTTTTTTTTTTTTTTTTTTTTTTGACAGTTTTTGTTCAACGCTGATATAGAGTAGCATGTAAAAATTTACTTTTACATAAATAAAGTCAGTCTGTAATTGAACAAACCACCAACAAATTAGAATTCGTTAGAAATTTCTTAATCTGAAATGATGCACTCATATTTTTGTAATATAAAAGTTTTTTTACTTAGACATTAATATATGATCTTGAGCAATTTTGCGTTTTGTTTTATTAAATTGTTTTTCTGTATATCTGTGATCGTTCTCTGCCATCTTTCGATATTAGAATTTTAAAATCAATTTTGATAATCGTCGCAATTGATATGATCCCTTCATTAAGTTTTCTTCTGAAGAGAAATTCTCAGTCATATTTGTCCATAATTTTGCCTATAAAATTTCCCACAGATTCGATTCTGTGTAGAAAGTGAAGAATACCTTCCATCTTCCATTTAGTAAGAGCGTCTTTAAATTTCGTAATACAGCCTAGTAATAAAAAATTGCGAGTATTTACGATGCGCTGTTAATTGGCCGCGGTTAAGGAGAATATTGTCAATGAAGGTTGTAAGAAGAGCGGATTTTTATCTTTTGAGCAATATTATGGGTGGATTCACAGGAGATTATATAACACGACAACGTGGTGTCCAAATACTGTATACGCGAAGGCTCTTCTGAAATTTAAGCAGCAGATTGATCTCGGATGATTACTAGAGAACAGTCATAAATTATAATATATGTGACGAAGTCAGAAGTAAAATCGCCAATTAAGTCAAGAGCAATAATTTTCGTGTCCGAAACCAACATGTAAGGGCTGAAATGGTAGACATGAAATCATAAAGAATATTACTATTGTCCGAATTTTTAAATGTATAAACTAATGTGTATTTTAAATTGTTCGGAATATTTATTCGAAATTTGTCTAAGATTTATGTTATCTTGGAGTCGCAAAATTTGTTGCCAAGTGTTCGATTTCTTGTTAGGATTTAGAACCGGTTGCGATAAAATCGGGTTTAACCCGGTTATCGTTTAGACCCGAATATCAGTATAGACAGCTCAATATCGTTTAATTGTATTTTCTTTAGATACATTTTTATTATAAAACAATTTATCGTTCTTGAAGAAAATTATAAAATCTATAACAAAAGGTTTCCTGTAATTATGGAAATTTCCTACGTAACAATTGGTTTTTATTAAATCATGTTAAAAGACATTTTTATAAAGGACGATTCTTGTTGATTATTATTTTTTTAATCGCTTTTATAAAACAAATTTTTTTTTTTTAATCGTTTTAATAAAAAAAAAAAAAACAATTTCGTTTTAATCGTTTTAATTAAACGATTTTTTTTTTTAAATCGTTTTAATAAATAGGCAGAACATTGATACGAAAATCAAAGACCACGGTCAACCATAGAGTCATGTAATAAACTCAATAAAGAAGAAAATGAAAATAAACTAATTATCCTCAAAAAAAAAAAAATAATTTGCATAAGTTTTTAAAGGAGATGTAAACTTACATAAACTTACGCAAATTTACTAATTTTCCATAAATTTACGCAAGCTTATAATCCATAACTTGATATATTTGTGCGTGTCGATTTAAAGTACTCTTTATTATAAGAGAAGAAATCCAATATAATAAACATTACTAGAACTATATTATAAATTGGACCATAAAGTTTTTTCAACCCGTAAAAATTTATATTCATATAGTTAGTTTGATACTATAACAGTACATAGCTTTCAAGGATTAGGTGATGTTACGTATTACAACTTTTTAATAATGGTAATTCCAAGACTTTCGGTAATTAAGGATTGTTAACTGTTAAGTTTTAATGTGGTGCAGATTTAAAAAGTCAAAATTTAATTTTAAATATACACTTCCAAATGACAAATCCAATCTTTTACTTTGTAAAACTAACGAACTTTTGATAATTTAATGAACAGACAGACAAATATTACTAAAACATATTAATTCCTTGTATTACATCCAGTATTTGAATTTTGGTTTATTGCCGTTTTCAAAATTATTGAGTAAATCAGGTAGAGGTTATGTGATTTCATATTGAAAAAATGAATCACTTTTTTATACGAATTTTTAATATTTTATACCAGATTTTTTTTTGTGAATTATAAAATTCAATACATATAGTATATTTGATACTGTGAATCACTTTTCTGCATGTGTTTATAATATTTTTGTACCAGATATTTTTTGAATCATAAAATTTAATGTCAGAGAATATTTTACAGAGTTTCAACAATCATTTATATCAGTATAAAATAATCAGTTTTTATTAATCAAAATAATAAGATACAACCATAAACTATCATAAATAAATATGCATCAAAATTCTTCATAGAATATTCTGATATTGAATTTCAGGATTTATAAAAAATTCTGGTACAAAAAATATTATAAACATATGCAGAGAAAGTGATTCACAATTATACATCAATATACTATATGTATCTTAAGACAAAAAAAAAATGCAGTAAAAAACGTTTTTTATTATAAAATATATACTAAAACTTTCAATAGAATAGCATTATATATTGAAATTTATGATTCACAAAAAAAAAAAAATCTGATACAAAAATATTAAAAATTCGCCTAGAAAAGTGATTCACTTTAGTAAAAATGCAGAAAATGCAGAAAAAATCAATTTTTCAATGTATGTGCTGAAAATTTAGTAGAATAATGTGTTATAAATTGAATTTTATGATTCACAAAAAATATCAGGTACAAAATTATTAAAATTTCATTTAGATAGGTTATTCACTTTTAAAAACATAGTAAAATTGCAGGAAAATGCAGAAAAATGCAGAAAAAATATTTTTTTTATAAATGTGTTGAAATATTCAGTAGATTAACAACATTATACATCGGACTTTATGGTTCAAAAAAAAAAATCGATACAAAAATATTAAAAATTCGCCTAGAAAAGTGATTCCCTTTAAAAAATCCCAAAAACATAGCAAAAATGCAGAAAAATGCAGAAAAAACCAATTTTTCTGTATAAAGTCTGCGCTGAAATTTTAGTAGAATAATGTGTTATAAATTGGATTTTATGATTCACAAAAAAAATCAGGTACAAAATTATTAAAATTTCATTTAGATAGGTGATTCACTTTTAAAAACATAGTAAAATTGCAGGAAAATGCAGAAAAATGCAGAAAAAATATTTTTTTATAAATATGTATTGAAATATTCAGTAGATTAGCATTATACATCGAACTTTATGGTTCACAAAAAAAAACCGATACAAGAAATATTAAAAATTCGCCTAGAAAAGTGATTCCCTTTAAAAAAATCCCAAAAACATAGTAAAAATGAAGAAAAATGCAGAAAAAACCAATTTTTCTGTATAAAGTATGCGCTGAAACTTTTAGTAGAATAATGTGTTATAAATTGGATTTTATGATTTACAAAAAAAAATCAGATACAAAATTATATAAAATTCATCATGAAAAGTGATTCGCTTTTATCAATAAGTTGTTGAACTTGATCAAAATGAATTCCTTTATCATGTTTTTAATCATATAACTAATTAATTTATTGACAACTGCGACTTATATTGACTCTATATTAGATTATCTGATGATAACGTTTGATCTGATGCGTTAGATAACTATCTAAATGATTTTGTGCTTATCTTATTCTTTTCACATACATTAATATAACACTTGACATAGAATTTATAATTGAATTAGTATTCAGATTTAACGTGGTATTTAGATTTGACGAAGTATTTATACTCATGGTGATCGGTAAGTAAATTAAAATATTTAGTTATTATATCAACATATTGTTCACAATATAATTATTACCTGTATATAAGTTACTATATTCGATAAGGGTTCTATCAATAATTTCTTCTCTTTTACCACTTAATATAGATAACATAAAACTTAGACCATAATCAACTTACATTGAACTTTGGCCATAATCAACTATATATATAACCTCGCAGAAAGTTCTATATCTACTTGAAATTCGCCACAATAAAACTCAATACTGTATACATCAGATTTTTTATTAAAACTTTTTGGATCAACGTAAGGCAATACACCAAGTATTTTGATGTATTATTTGATGCTTCAACAATTTTTTTTTTTTTGATAAACCAAAATCTGCTAATTTAACATTTTTCTGTTGATGGTCCATGCTTCAATTACATATTAAACCATTATATTAGCTTTTTTTTATTTTACAATGAATGATAATACATAATAAATAAATATTACCAGATCACGATGAATAATACCATTGTCGTGCAAAAATTCTATAGCATTAGCCAATAGCGATGCTAAATGGGATTTATCAATTCCAGCCTAGTTCTTTAAAATGATTGTCTAAATAATTATTTAATATGCCGGTGACAGCATATCCTAAGACCAAAGAAAATTTTTGAATTCCGTCTGATTGAAAGAATTTTTATATCTTAATACAATTACTTATTAATGAGAAGCAAGTGTTCATTACGTTTAATGCTTACCGGTTTCTACCTTTACGATTGCATATAAAAATATGATATTTTCATGTACATCAACACTTCTAACTATTTCATATTAAATAAAAGTATTATTTGGATATTTAACTTTTAATATTTTGATTACCTTTCCAATTAGCATGTTTGACATTTCCACATGAACCACGTCCTATTTGTCGAATAATTTTGAAGTCCGAATATTTCATAGTAGTTTATATGCTCATCGATGATTGATCCCTCTAACCAATCAATATAAAGATTTAAATATTTAAGATATTCTTTTTCGGCATTTTCAAGTTGAAATATTCTTTTATATTTAATAATTGATCGGAGAAATGTTGTAACGGTACATAATTACTCAAAACCGAGGGGACGTTAAAGCGAGTATAATCACATGATCATAGTAAAAATATTTGTCACCGGAATCACACCCTCTACTTTTTATTTTTCCGGTTAGTAAAAACCTATATGTCACGTATGTTATATGTCGCATCCGTAATTTCTTAATGCCGTAATTCCGGCCAAATCTACCCGCTTTAACGGATCCCTCAAACCGGCAATCCTTATTCCTTAATGGGTGTCTTCACAAATTGCGTGATTGAGATTAAGATTGAGATTAAAGGCTAATCTCAGTAATCTGGTTTCACTAAAAACATGATCAAGATAAAGGTAAGCAAGATTGAAATTACACATGAAATTTCAATCATGATTAGCTTGAGTAAGATTAGGAATGAAAAATTAATTATCATGAATTTTTCCAATGTAATATCTTAATTTCAGTCGAATTTATAATGGATAACTAAATTCTGGCCGATTTAATACTTTAATAAATTCAATCATGATTAATTTGTGTGAAGTAAGATTGAACATTAATCTTAATCTCAAGCTAATCCTAATCTTAATCCTAATCATGCAATTTGTGAGAGACGCCCAATATAATGTCAAATACATATCATTACGACGCATAAAATTTTAGAAACTTTATTTTTAAATGATATGTATAAAAACATTTCTATAGTATTCTAATAAATTGAAAAGGTTAATCCAATAATAATTTTCTTGACAGGATGATTAAAATTTTATTTAAAAAAAAAATGCCAAGGATTAGATCACACTTTATATTTAAGTTGTAACTAAAATTTTTCACAAGCCCACCCCCTAAAAAATTACGTTAGTCGTGATGCGAACATGAATTTGTGTAACCCTTCTATAGTTTCATTTTAAAGGTATTACTGAGTGGAATTTGCATTTATTGGTATGGTATTTTTATTTTTATCTATGAATATATGTTTGGCATAGTTTGATCATTAATTTGTATAAGATACATTTTTTTAAAATACAATTCTAAGTTCAATTTTGTAGATTCACAAATGTTTAAAATAGACATAATTAATGTTTCAATTAAACCTTAATCAAAAATATTTATTTCTTGAGATGGATTCATTAATAAAAGGTAATGTTACACCTTTAAATTTTTGTTGATATATTGTTTCAACATATCATGCCCTATTGCCTGCTTGAAAGTATTAGATAAAACTATTAAAAGACAAAAATTATTTCATAAAATATTGAAATCTAGTGACGACACTATAGTTGTTAATATTGTATAATCATAATCTATTAAGAAAGGTCTTTTTTAAAATCTTTTTCTAAACTTATAAAACGAAGTTTCATATGTTCACCATTATTATGCAACATTACATCATATTAATTTTCAAAAACCATGTAATCCTATCTATTCGGGAAAAAAAATGGTGATTAATTTACTTATTCGGAATTTGATTCTTGTTAATTCTGGATATCTTATTTATTAATTTAATTTTATTTATTTATTTACTTATTTATTTTTTGATTTCATTACTGTTTCACTCTTTTTTTAAAGGACAAAATATAATTAATTCTTTGCATTATCGTTATATTCAAAATTTTTAAATAAAAGACTTATAATAACAACTATGGAGTGATGTGAAAAATGTAACCAACCATATGATGATTGGAAATGGTGTAAAAAATGGCAAATAAAAGACTTTAAAGACTGGATCTTTATCTCTAATGAACCATCATTCATTTTGCTAAAATGCACTTTAGCAAGGTCATAATTGACTATTTCTTCAAAATTATCAAACTCTTTGTATGGTGTTCATCCAAATACCATATCATAGTAGAAATTGATCTTTAATTGCATTCCTCGGATAAATTATTTCCACTAGTGACACTGTATAGGAAGAATCAATTGGAACTCTCTCCGCTGATCATCTCGGCCAAAATTTTTGAAGAAAAATAAATCACTTTAATATACATTTTCTTTCAAAAAACACACTATATAATGTCTTTAGAAAGCATAATAATGAGAGGAGTTCTCAAAACTTTAAACAAACTTGACGATATAGGAGCTTTGTCTTTAGACGAACAGATAAAGAGAGTAGACAATGTTTTAGGCAAAAGTTCCATAACGAAACCTGTCAACTTCCAAAGTCTGGCAGCCCAGTCAAACCTATCATATGGAGTTCTGATGTTACTGTTCCGTGTTAGCCAGGAAGTATTCAAAGAAACAACTGGCTTCCTATATTTTGACGTTTCTTCAGATTCCTTCCCTAACCACGAAGACGCAAAGGAACTAAAACAACAAGAACCAATAAAATTGAACGTACCAGAAAAGGAAATAATTGAAATCACAATGGACCAATCAGAGATGTCGACCAGCACGCCATTACAAGAAAATGCCAACAACCCGAAAAAGAAAAAAAGTAGGAAATCCAAAAAGCAAAAGAAGCAACCAGAGGATACAACACCTACCAAAACGGGAAAGTAAATCTGGGTAATACTAAAAAGGAAGGCAAAAAGTTTACCCGAGGCGCAGCTGAAAAAGTAATTACTGGATATCAAGTGACAGACGAAGACATAGGTAAAGTCTGTCATTTAACAGTATATGACGTTCTCATGGAGTGGACCCAGGAGCAAATAATTGCGGCATTCGCTACTTGGGGAAATCCCATAATGATCTCGACGAAAAAACAAAGGAAGTTCCAGACCATTTGGGTCAAGATACTCCTAAACAATGAGGTTCGCGCCCATTTTGATCAAGGGCTATGGATGTACACACTTCTTAACATATGGTTCCCAGAAGACTGGTCACTAAAAGAACGAAAACACCGTGAAAGATTTTATCTAGTATGGAAGGATTGCCCGGAAGCCCAACATACTCAATGCCTGGTAAACCGCAACTTACAATCAGATTTTCTCGCAAAATACTCAATAAAAGCCTATAAGGCCATACAAACACCTAAAGGGGAAAGGCAGTTGATCGTGTTCTTCGAAAGGCATACAGATATGATGTTTGCGCTAAGAACTTCTTTTGACATTGAAAACCATTCTTACAATTGGTCACGTGGAGACCCCGATAGGAACAAAATCCCTCGTAACAACTCTACCAAGTTGAGCAAGGAATCGTCTAGTAAAATGAGCATTCGAAACAGATCGATGGATCAGAATCCAACCAAATCCCAGAGGTGGAACAAGTCCAAGGGTTCTGCCGATGTCTTTAACACTTTAGCGGATGTGTTAAAGAAACTGGCATCAAATTAATCGGCTACTAAGGACGATCCAGAAGAATTTTCAAGAATTTTTGGAATTCCGCGATAAGACGACATACACAGACGAATAGGCAGGAAGCATTATCAATCTTTCGGAATCTCGTTTTATCCATAGTGAAGACCAGAAACTCAAGACTACGATTCTAGATAAAGTTCTTCTTAGCTTAGTATTCCCTTTATATTTTACTAATTGTTTTTTTTAGGGCATAATTTCGATTTCTTTTTACTTTTATTTTTTTTTTTTTTTTTTTTTATAAAATTTAGCGTAACCCAAAAAAAATAGAGATAATAACAAAAATTCAAAAAAATTAATAGGTAGATTAGCCAATTATATTGACATGTATTGTTCTATAGGTATTTTGTTAATGTACAGGTACTTTTGGTACAGATGCTTTCAAATAAAATGCGCTTTTGGCTAAAAAAAAAAAGAAAAAAAAAATTTCCACTAGTACAGTTTATACAATTTTTAGGAATTTATTTAACATGGTGCCCAAGTTCGGTATATAAAATCTGAAAGAAATAAGTTCAATTTACATGACAAAACTTTTTATGCGAACCTATAATCGGTTAATCATTACGTATACGTCAATTATTAAATATTCTTTATCTGAATACTAAATGAAGTGTTTAAATTTATGATATTAATAATATTTGTTATAACTGTTAATTTCGAATAAAAGAATAGTATTATGTTAGATGTACCATCTTGAATTTCGTGTGATCTAAATATTTAGTGGTTTACGTAACATCGCATTAAGGCTCTATTCAAAATTTCTTTATATGTAACGTTATTTCTAGATACAGTATAAATCGTGTTTAAAAAATTCAAATTCTAAATTAACATGTTTATATTATTTTCACATTCGTGAACTTTATGTCTACGTTCAGGAATATAATCCTGCTTCCGATACTACGATAGTTTAATTAATGTACTACTTCCATTACTTATCATTTCAGCGTACAAAAGCAGATATAAAAATTTTATTGGTCTGTTTGAGTTCTGCATTCTATTTTTATATTTATTTTTTTTTCCCTCCTATTTATAATTACTTTGTATATAAGAGTAATTCTAGATAATTAAGCACGAAATCATGCACACAAAATTTTTTGACAACATTTTTTATTTGTATAATTACATATGTAATTAAAAATAATGTAATTGAAATTATTTAAAACCTCGTGCCTATATAATTATGTGAACATTTAGTGTAATTTTTGGTTCGACACTTTTACCAACAATGTCATTCACTTACGGATGTTATAATTCAAAAAATTGTTTATGAATGGTTTATAGTTGTTTCAACAATTTTTATTTCGATAGTTTTTAATTGATCGACCACTTTTGACTTTTTATTTTTATTTAGTAGTTTTAATCGGGTTATGTTTTTCTATAGTTTATTCTGATAATTATTATTATAAAATTAGTTTTGATGTTCATGTCTTATTTATAATTGACAATTTAAAGAAATAAAAAATTAAAGAATTTTTATTTTAATAGGAATATTCTCTTGACGGAATACAAAAAAAATATACTGTTTCAGACCACTAAACTTTTAAATTGGAATCGTTTTAACCATGACATTTCTTGATGAAGATAAATTGGGTACAAAAATGTTACTATTTATTAAATTATTAAAACAGTTGAACGAAAAAAGAATAACTTCAATTGAAATTTATTAAATATTCTAAAGTCGATCCAAGAACTCTTTCAGTGATCTTGTTACAAGAGCTTGTGCGACAAACGGAGTTGCCACCATTATAAATTTCGTAATTTTTTGATTTTTTGAAATTCCCTATTCCCATTTCTCTTTTTCGCTGCTTAACAATATGTCATGTTCAAAGTTATTTTCGGGAAATTTATCTGAGTTAATAAATAAAATTCAATATCTTCATTATGATTACGAAACATTGCACTCATGTGTAATAGTTTATCAATTCCATTATTATGAAAAGATCCATCATTTTCAATTAAATGTTCTAAAAATTATTGCCTTATTGAGATTTCCTTAAGCAATTTAGATAATGATAATAAATCAATATTTAGTCCGTAATGATTCATTTTCTTTAAACAATAACCTTTACAAAATTAATATTTAGATCATTATTTCTAATTTTATTGAAAATGGAGTAAACTTACATAGTCTTGTAGTTACAATGAATGTGTATGCTGAAACTAACCTGTTGGAAAAGATTTTTGAATTAATTTTACAAAATCCGAATTTCATTCTTAACATTAAAGATTTGACAATTTACAGTATCTTTATCAGACGACAGAAAATGCGATAAGATTTTTAAATTTCTTTACTCTAGTTGCAATTCAATTTCATCAATTAATCTTCAATTTGAATCATCTTATGATGATAATCATCCATTATTACAAAAAAAAAAAAAAAAAAAATCTTAGAAAGATTTCACTTAGTCATAAATTTCATTTACACAATTACTATTATCATTAAAAAATTCCAATCGTTCTAATACATTAAATACAATTATATTTTATTGCGTTGATTTTAAGAATATATTTGTTTAACCAATTCATATTATCTTTGTCATTCTCTTGATTCTATATTTAATCAACAAATTGAAAATATTACCAAATCTTTAATCTTTTAAATTAAAAACTTTAATCCCGGATGGAATTTGAAAATGAAGAATTCTTAATTAAAAAATTCTGGAAATTATTTAGAAAATATTGGAATTTTGAATAATTACCCGAGACAACTACTGGAATTTATTTTAAAGTATTGTAATAAAATTAAATTTGTGAGTCATATTGATTGGCTAAATATTGAGAGTATCAATTTATTAATTAATTTAATTGAAAATATTACACCAACTCTTAATTATCTTTAATAGAAATCAATATAAGTTCAATGATATTGCAAATCTAGGACAGATTCTTCCTTGAAAAATGAAATACTTGAATTTTCATCTTAAGGCAATTAAAGAAATTCATTTAATAGTATTTTCAAAAAAAATTCTCAAAATACATTTATTAATAAATTGGGTATCAAAAATGGAAATCAAGTGGAATGTAAAAATATTTTACCTTATATAAAAAAAATATATTATGAAAGAGAAAAGGGTAAAGTACTTTTCTTTTTTTTCAGAATCTTCTTATAAAATAGTTGATTTATTCGATGAGAAAGATAAGATAAAGGAATTCGAATTACATGATATTAAAGTTTTACATCATAATGACTTGTATATTGATATTTCGATTTCGTAAGAAAAGTTTATTAAATATTTGTATTTTTCTTATATTATATTATTATTATCAATGAAGTGTAATTATTATATAAAAAGCTTATTTTTATTTAGTTTTTTTTCATCTGGCCTCATTAAATTTTCCACTTTATTTATTTTTAAACTTACCTATATTAAGGATTTAAACTATAAGCTTTAAACTGCCAAGTTAAAGAAATTCAAATATGACTTTAAACATTACCAAGTTCAAACCTGTCCTCTAATCTTCTTTTCTTTATATTTAAATCTTTAATTTCTAAAAACTACTACTTGTCAGTAGGTATCCTTTTATCTGCTTTGTAAAGTATAGAGTCGCTTTTTTTTTATCAATAAAATCATCAAACTTTATTTTTTTTTATGCTTATATTATGTATTATTTTTTGTAAAATTTCTATCTTATTATCTTGAGCTTCCATATATCCTGTTCTTGTTATCCAATGTTCATTCGATCTTCAGGGTATGCTTTTCCTTCTTATTTGAAATTTCCAGTTAAGGTAACTATACTCAAACTCTCAAAGTCAACCCTTTTTTTTTCATTAGATCTCCTTTGATCTAATGCACTCTGCTTGTTGTGCTCATTGTATTAATAGGAGTTTGTTTCTTTTCTTTTAGTACTACTTGATTATTTTGTTATTTCTTTTACTGGCGCTCCTTCACTGCATCTCTTCCCCATCACTACTCTCATTTAGGTGAGTTATTCGCCATCTATCGGATTTACCGCTTGAATTGGAGACATCTATATTCATTCTCTCTTCTACTATTTTCTTTTTTTCTTCTTCTATCTGTCTAGTCAAAATACGGCACCTTTCTTCTTTTTTATTTTACCTGTGCAATTTCTTTTTCTTATACTTTCTCTTTCAATTCTGGAAATTTACTTTTGCCCTCTTTCAAGTTTGAGAAATACCAGACGTAATTAAAATTGCCATATTCTAGACTTTGTACGTGAATTTGTAATTTGTCTTCCATACTTTTCTTTTATAATTCTCAATGTTTCACAGTATTAATTTGTAATCTGTAGTTGCATTTTTTTGATTATCATTATTATTGTTGCGAGTTGGGTAAATTCATCATCATTTTTTTTAAATGGCTTTAGGTGCAGTGATCACGTTAACTTTATTTATACTGAAGGTCACAAAGCAATACATACTTGTTATTCCATGGAGATCTGAGAATGACTAGGTTATTCACTGATGTGGGGCCCTCCCGAAGGGAGGGGTACATCAGTGAATACCAAGTTATTCTAAGCTTTCCATATAATAACAGGTTTATCTCATTGTGTATGACGTATATACTGATGGATTTTTTCTTACTATATTAAGCTTTTTTTTAAGCTTTTTTTTGCTTTTTTTTTTTTTCTTTTTTTGCTTTTTACACTCTTTCTTCTTTTACTACTCCTTTTTTATTTTTCTTTTCTACATATATCTATTTTCATTCTTAAAATTGTAATGTCATCTATTCCTACAAATAAAGAAATGTATCAAATTCAACAACTAAAATACAGATAAATGTACTGCAAATGGCTTTATGTAGTCGATAGATTTAATCATGAAGCCAATATGATAAAAAAATTGTCCAATATAATGCTTGTACAAAACTTGAAGATTTTTTATGCAAATTCATTGCATGGCTTAAAAAACAAAATGGTGAAACTATAAGGAAGAATCTGTATATACTTTTTATGCATCATTAGCAAGGTATTTATATTGAAGTAGAAGAATTTGAATACTTTCCAGGGAATTCATGAGAAAATTTAAATGATAATGATAGTGATTCCGAATTTTCAGGTAATAGACTCTCTGATAATTTCAATAAATAATAGGTAATAATATTGATTATGAGTTAATCAAAGAACATGGAAATTCACATGATAGAGAAGATTCTATAGGCAAGTATGTCGGAATGTGATTTAATACGAACAAATAATAATAAAGATGGTTAATCTAGTTTTTATTTATGTATTATGTTTCCCATAATTAATTTTGACATTTTTAATTTAGCTGAAAAATGACAAATATTAAGGGACGCTAATACCAATATTTGTAGTACTTTACAAAAAAAGAGAAAATGTGAAGCATTTTCAAAAATAATTATTTCTAGTACTGTTAAAAGATGTGCATTTTCATATTCATTATTAAATCATCTTAAACCTGAAACATAAAAAATTTTTAAAAAAAATTGTATTTAACGCTACAAAAAAAAAGAAAATTTGCATTATAAACAAATATTTATTATTGATAACAATTATTATAAACCAGTGGAATAAGTAACAAAAAAATCCATCAGTATATACATAGTACCAATGGGATAAATACCCATAACTAAATACAAATGTACTCTATGCATATCCACTATAACCAAAAAATGCAAGGAAAATGGTTAAATTTATCATTATTCATTAAATTTGCTATATTATTTAATACATCATCTAAAAAAAAATTAATATTTGTTTTTATTTGAATTAAAAGATAGATTTTGCATGGATTCTTTAGTTGTAAAAATATAAAAAGATATATTTTTTTTTGCGAAAAAAGAAAGCATTAAGTAAATTGAAAATCATTAATTATTATAATTAAATGTTCACAAAGAAAAATTCGATTTTTTTAAAAAGCTGAACACAAACATATCCGCTTTTCATATCTAAAAATATTTATTTTATTTATTTATTTATTTATTTTTTTTATTTTTTTGCGAATTGTTCCACTCCTTTTTAATTTCTCGCTCGTGATAAACTGATTAAATTGTTCTTATCGCAAAGAAGCCTTAGAAAATTACCTTTTATGATGATATATATTATGAGTTTTAGATTGTCATATATTTTCTTTAATGAAAGTTTTTCAACATTTTTATATTCCGTAAATTGCTAGTTACAATATTCACAATGTATATACTATTGTATATCTCGTAAAAGTTTAATTTATTTTTTATATGAACTCCTAAATACAGCAAACATCTAAAATGAACCATTCAAGAAACTATACAGGTGAATATACACGCTATAATTAAGCCAAATAAATGAACCGATCCACTATCTTTAAGATTAACTAACGTTAACTACTCGAAAGTTAAAAAAGACAGTTATAAAAAAAGGGAAATAGGGAAGGAGTTAATGGGTGGCTTAAAAATAAAATACCGGAAGAACAATAACTATAAAACAATTTAGAAGAAACAAAAAATTGATTAAATCTATATAAATCAAAAATATTATTAAATCCAAAACCCAAATTGTTATGATGTGTCAATCATAAATCAGAATGTAAAATAACCAATCCACCGGATGTAAACGAATTGGTCTAAATTTGGCAGGATTTAGAAACCCTGATTAAATTTTCTTCGCGTAAAAACACGTTAAATGTAAATTCTGTCATATTTGAAATGGTAAATCATAATTGTCAGTAAACCGTAATTTTATAACCAGGTTAGCAAGGGAGGATGATGCGATAATAAAAGAAGAGATAGGATTGTTGGCGTTAAATAAAGAAGTCAAAAGACTTATTATGTTATCATTAATTGAATGTGGTATGTTCGTAGTTTTGGATAAAGTAAACATCATTGTCGTCTAATATGCTAAAAGCAGTATTCAGAAATAACCTGGTCATTTGATCATTTAAATGGTTTGTCATTATAATATAGAACGATAATTAATAATAGAATCACGTGATTCGCAGAGTACGCGAATCTATTTTTCCGATATTTCCTCCCTATTATCCAGGAACATTAGGAAAAAAATATCACGTGCCATTCGGCTAAATTCTTTTCCTGGCTGACCTTTCCAGTTTTACGCTAATACTTTTTTATTTCGATTAATCACACCATTTCTGAGAAATTATTCGTTCCCTCGAGCTCACTAAATTTGAATAGTCTTCTCACATGACTTTCCTAGGCGCAGCCATCCTCTCTTTTTCCCAAGCCGTTTTATTTCGACTTTATATATGTCATAGGAATCTATTTACCACACGTTAATAACATTTTAGTATGGTTTTGTTCAGGCATGTATCTTCCTGCATCATCTTGAGAAAGTCTTTTCTGCCGAGATTATTCTATACTCAGTCTATTTTTTGTGAAATGGTGTTGTTATTTGTTTTTCCAATATTTTGAGAATATTTTACGTCTATGAAAATCTATATCTATATTCTGTTTCTGTGTTTATAACGTTTTTTTTTTTTTTTTTTTTAACTATTTTCTCCATTTTCTCCACTGAATTTTTGATATGATGATTGTCGATTAGGGTAGTGACATTTTTTTTTTATTATAGATAGTGCTTCGATCCGTATCCGGATCAATCCGGATTGATCCGAATTTTTTTTTTTCGGATATCTGAAATCCGCGGTTTTTCATCCGGTTTATAATCCGGATGACAAATATCCGGTTTGAACCGGGATCCGGATGGAAATAAATATAAAAAAAATAATTGAAGCAAATTTCTTATATTAAAG
Source organism: Rhizophagus clarus (assembly GCA_015698045.1). Taxonomy (NCBI): domain Eukaryota; kingdom Fungi; phylum Glomeromycota; class Glomeromycetes; order Glomerales; family Glomeraceae; genus Rhizophagus; species Rhizophagus clarus. The sequence goes on along the minus strand of BLAL01000304.1, from coordinate 381,447 downwards.
TGTATTAAACACTAGGGTAAACATCAAAGATGTTAAATCTACGGAAAAAAGGTCTTCGGCGTCAAATTTTAATGTTAGAAACGTTAAATACTCGTTAAATCTGCGAAATAACATCTCTGACGCTAAAATGAATGAAATTTGATGTCAGAGAAGTTAAATTCACAGAAATAAATGTCTCCTGAACGTTAAAATTATAAAACTTTAACGTCAATGACGTTATTTCCGCATATTTAACACCTTCACATAGTTAAATTCTTAATTCCGGCCAAAAATGCATAATGCCGGCCAAAACGGGACAAGTTAAGAAAATCATAAAAATTGGCTGAAATTACGAATTTTTGGTCAAAGTTGAAGTGCTAGAGGTTTGATACACCTAGCAATATGTAAAATGACGAAAATATCATCATTTAATAAAAAATTTATGTGATTTGATCCGGATTCCGGATTTCATCCGGATTACCAACCGGATTCACAATCCAGATTTTTTTTTTGTGTAATCCGGATGACGGATTTCATCCGGATCGAAGCACTAATTATAGACACTTACCCAGGTAAGATATCTTGGTCACGTGAAACCAATCATATTTCTTAAAATTATGTAACCTAAGATTTTTGCCCCCTAAAATATTAGCTAATATATGTCACTGCCCTTATGAAATTCGGAATACAATTTACTAATTCGGAATTTGATACTTGTTAATCCCGGATATATTTTTACAAATATATATATATATATTTTTTTTTTTTGAAAATTATTTCATACTGTTTCACTCTTTTTTTCGAAAGACAAAAAATTTATATCATTTTTTGATTTCGCACTTTTAATTCTTAGCATTGTTTTCAAAATTTTAAATGAAAGACATAAAAACAACTATGTCTCTCCTTTCTCCTTTTCATTTTTTTCTATTTCAGGAGCGATGTGAAAAATGTAACCAATCATATGATGATAATTATGAAAAATGGTGTAAAAAATGTCAAATAAAATATTTTAAAGAAAATTTTACAAACTGGACCAGTGGAAATGAAAAAATTGATGAATTTATTCAAGGAAAGCAACTGAATATTAATAATTACAAAGACATAATATTCGAATGGATACCATATGATAAATTCATTGACATTAAAGAAATAGGCAAATATGATTCTGCTACTATACATTTAGCAAAATGGAATGGACCCTTACTTTGGGTTAGTTTCAACAAAGAATATAAAAGAATTTTACATTCCTGTCAAGTTATTTTAAAATGCTTGTATACCTCCTATAACAATACTAATGAATTTTTAAATGAAATATATGAGGTATGAAATTTCTCTATGAATTCAATTAATATTTATTTGATAGAATTTTTTTTTCATATTTTATTAGGCACATAAACATTTACCGATATATGGAATATCTCAAAATCTGGTTACAAAAAATTACTTTATGGTTTTAGATATTCATTATTTGGATTATTGCATGAAATGTGATAAATTATATATAGATAAGTGGTGCAAAAAATGTCAAATAAATAATTTCAAAGAAAATTTTGCAAGCTGGACCAGTGGAAATGAAAATGTAGACAAATTCATTCAAGAAATACAACTAAACATTAATAATCACAAAGATATAATATTTGAATGGATTCCATATAATCAATTTGATAATATTAAAGAAATAGGCAAACATGATTTTGCTACAATATATTCAGCAAAATGGAAGGATGGACCGTTAAGTTGGTATAGTGATTATAAAATATATGAAAAAAGATATTATTCATACAAAGAAGTTGTTCTAAAATGCTTGCATAATTCCATTACTAATGAATTTTTAAATGAAATATATAGGGTATGAAATTTCTCTATGAATTTAATTAATAATTATTTGATAAAATTATGAAGTTTTTTTTTCATATTTTATTAGGAAGATAAACATTCACCAATATATGGAATGTCTCGAAATCCGGACACAAAAGATTACATCATTGTTTTAGATATTGAATATTATTGTGTAGAATGTGGTAAACTATATACAGATTGTTATAAAAAATGGTGCAAACAATGTCAAGTAAATAATTTTAGAGGAAGGTTTTCAAACTGGACCAGTGGAAATGAAAAAGTTGATAAGTTTATTCAGGAAAAGCAATTAAATATTAACAATCACAAAGACATAATATTTAAATGGATTCCATATAGTCAACTTAACAACATTAAAGAAATAGGCAAATATGATTTTATTACAATATATTCAGCAGAGTGGAAGGATGGACCTTTAAGTTGGTGTAGTGATTATAAAAAATATGAAAAAAAATTTGATTATTCATATGAAGAAGTTGTTCTAAAATGTTTGCATATTTCCTATAATAATATTACTAATGAATTTTTAAATGAAATATATGAGGTACGAAATTTCTCTATGAATCTATGAATTTAATTAATATTTATTTGATAGAATTTTGAAGTTTTTTTGTTATATTTTACTAGGCGCATAAACATTTACCAATATATGGAATGTCTCAAAATCCGGATACAAAGGATTACATCATGGTTTTAGATATTACATATGATGTTAAATCTTTATGCATAAAATGTTGCAAACTATATACAGATGGATATCAAAAATGGTGCAAACAATGCCAAATTAATAATCTTAAAGAAAATTTTGTAAATTGGACCAGTGAAAATGAAAGGATTAATGAGTTTATTCAAAGAATGCAACTAAATATTAATAATTGCGAAGACATAATATTCGAATGGATACCATATAGTCAATTTTATAACGTTAAGGAAATAGGAAAATATGATTTCGCCACGATATATTCGGCAGAATGGAAAGATGGACCTTTATATTGGCATAATTTAAATAAAGAGTATACAAGAAATTCATATGAAAGAGTTGTTTTAGAATGTTTACATATATCCCATAATAGTATTACTGATGAATTTTTAAATGAAATATATGAGGTATGAAAGTTTCTTTATGAATTGATTTAATAAATATTTTAAACAAATTTTGATTTTTATATTTTAATAGGCAAATAAACGTCATAGTAAATTAATGTATGGAATATCTCAAAATCAAAATACAGAACAATATATGTTGGTTTTTAATAGAGAATATTCAGTTTCTAATAATAAATATATGGAATATTTTAAAAAATATTGTTTAGTATGTTGTAAGCTATATACAAATATACAACATAAATGGTGCAAATTATGTAAAACAAATAGTCTGGAAAAAAATTTTGTAAATTGGACTAGTGGAAATGAAAATATTGACAATTTTATCCAAACAATGCAGTTAAAGAATTGTGATTACAATAATATACTATTTGAATGGATACCATATGATCAGTTTAAAAATGTAAAAGAAATAGATAGAGGTGGTTTTTCTATTGTATATTCAGCAAAATGGAAGGATGGTCCAATATGTTATAATCAGAATGAAAGGAAAAATTTAAATAGATCAGTTGCTCTAAAAAGTTTAAATGATTCATCTAATATCGGTGATGAATTTTTGAAAGAGGTATGAGATTTCTTTATTAATCATTTAATTTTACCTTTTTAATAAAGTAATATTTTTAAATATAGGTTCAAAATTATTCAATAGAAATGAACCATACAAGTAAATCAAGTAATATACTTAAAATATATGGAATGTCTCGAAATCCGAAAACAAAAGATTATATTATGGTTCTTGAATATGTAAATGGTGGAAATATTGATAAGTATTGGATAAAGAAGAATTATAAATCTTTTAATTGGAAAAATAAAATAATAACATTATATGATATTATTAAAGGTCTTAAAGAAATACATCAGAAAAATATAATTCATTGCGATTTTCATACGGGAAATATATTGTATGATCCATCACATAACAAAGTATATATTTCAGACATGGGGTTATGTAAAGAAGTTAACAACACAGTTAAAACAAACATTTATGGAGTTATGCCTTATGTAGCCCCTGAACTTTTAAGAGGAAAACCTTCTACCCAAGCAGCAGATATCTATAGTTTTGGTATGATTATGTATTTTATAGCAACTGGAAGACAACCTTTTGAAAATCGTGCGTATGATCATCATCTAGCATTAGATATATGCAATGGAATTAGACCCAAAATAAACGAGCCAGAAGCACCGAAGTGTTATATTGACTTAATGAAAAGATGCTGGGATTCAAATCCAGATAAGAGACCAAATGCTATTGACTTGGAAAAAGAGATTAAGCCATATAAGTATGAAATTGAATCAAAATTCAAAGAAGCAGAAAAATACAGAAATACAAATGATGATAACTTATCAGCTACGCATTCTCAAAGCTATTTATACTTCTCGGTTACTTAACTCTTTTACAAAAGATCTTCCAAAATATGGTGATGATTGCGAGTTGAGTTCAAAAATCCCAATTTATAATAAAGAAGATAACGAAGCTAATTATGATAATATGAGTGATAGTTTAGGTAATTTTTTTTTTCGTGTTTTCATTTTTTTTTATTATAAAATAATTAAATTTTATTTAATATTTAGAAATTTGCAAGATTTGATAAGAATTGACGAATTAAAAAATATATGGTTGATGAATTGAAGGTAAAATAATTAAATTATTATTAGAAATACCATATCGTATTACGTCATTGAAAGCAGTAACAGTTAATTATGAACGTTTAACATATAGTAACTATATACTGTACATAACCAATTTACTTTTTTATATTAGTTTTGTTTCAACACTGATGTACAGTAGGATATTTTAATAAAATAATTAAATCAGTCTGTAATTGAACAAGCTACAAATATATAAATTATCTATAAGTATTATATATTGAGTTCTTATCAATAAATACAATCCTAGTGCAGTATTATTATTATTATTGTCAGCGAATTCTTCGTCGGACAACTAAACAATTATCACCAAGCAAATTGACTCACCTGTTACTATTATCAAGTGATTTTCTTACAAGCCTTTTACATTAGTAACACTTTTACTATGATGCGTCTAATTTTTTTCCATTTCTCAAGAGGATTATCTTCAACTTTGATAACTAGGATAATGGCAGTTTTTAAATTACAATCACGCAACTAGTAACAATATTGGTTGCAAGTGCGAGAAATTTAATAAAATGATAATTATTCATATTCATTTATTAACTTAATTTAAAACAAGCAATGATAACAAAAAAGTTCTGATGTTATTTGGATAATGTTGGGTTATTATAAATTTAAGGATTCTGATAATTCATAGTAGTTCTTGTGAAATTCCTACACGATGTCATGATCGTCGAAATGTGGACGTAGAACTGTAGTGGCGATCAAAAGCATAGGACTACATCAGTCTAAAAACTTTCCTGGTGAAAAACTTGACTTTTTAACTTTTCACATATCATTTTTCATTCTTGTATTTCTCGTAATATATTTGTTTGATATCATCTGTTTCTTTTGTCATTAGCTTGTGTTGCTTACCTATATAAAATTAGCGTCAAAATTCCTAGTTAACAACTTCTGATACTCTTGCTCTCATATTATATTTAAAATTTTGGTGACGACAACAGGAGAGAATATGTCAAATCATTTAATACTTCTAAAATATACGTTATAATAATCAATAACAAAAAAAATTGAAATTTGAAACTTTATATAGAAATCATATATTACAGTACATGTGTTCTTCATACGTGTTTAAAGTGTATGCTCTGCGTAAATTCGTAAATTTTGAAAACGGGAGATAACGGATTTAGCATGGTCATAGTCCGCCGGAGGGTAATGAAAGAGGGTTCATTTAGGCGACCAGATTTAACTTATTTAGGTATAGTCTTTATGTATAGTCTATAACATTTAAATAATGAACTGAAAGGTTTTATAAACTCTAAATTGAAAGGGATACTGAAACAGTCGATCATGCAGTGACATGCAATAAGGACTCGTACGACACACGGAGTCAAATTTTTATATAAATTTACCATATTTTGACGTAACTTTCTCATTTTCCCCTTTTTCATTTTTCTATTTTCGCTGCTTAAAAATATGACATGTTCAAAATTGTTTTCAGGAGATTTACCAGAGTTGTTGAACGAAATTATACAATACCTTCATGATGATTATAGATCATTACATTCATGTGTATTGGTTAATAGAACGTGGTGTCGTTTATCAATTCCATTATTATGGAAGAATCCTTTTTCGGTCCGTGACCCAAAAAATCGTTGTTATATAGAAGTTTATTTGAGTACATTAATTGAAGATTATAAAAAAACATTATATCAACTTTTAAACCGTAGTGATTTATTTCCTTCAAATACATTATTTAATTATCCTAGTTTTATTCGAAGTTTAAACACTTATAAAATTATCCATTCTATTAAAGGTTGGTGTAATGATATAACGAATTCATCATTTTATCAACCTGGATCACACTTAACAAAAATGATTCTTTGGTCATTATTTTTGATTTTTATCGAAAGTGGAACAAAAAAATTACATAGCCTTGAATTTTCAACGTTTGAATTTGCTGCGGACGGATATTATGATGGAATTTATGAGTTAATTTTACACAATCCGAATTTCATTCGTAATATTAAAGATTTTAAATTTGAACTTGTAAAGGAAACAAATTATTTAACAAGATTTTTAAATTGTCTTTGTTCTAATCATAATTCAATTTCATCCCTTAAACTTCGATTTAACTCTCCTTGTGATGATGTTTATACATTATCACGATTATTTAAATCACAAAAAAATCTTAGAAAGATTTCACTTGGTCCTGGAATTCCTTTAAACCATTCATTATTATTCTTAAAAAATTCTAATTGTTCAAATACATTAAATACAATTTCATTTTGTGGAATTGATTTTAAAAATATAAGTATTTTAAGTGAAGCTTTCAATCAATTAAATGTTTTAGAATCAATTCATATTATCTTTTGTCATTCTCTAGATTCTAAATTAAATCAACAAATTAAAAATATTACCAAACCTTTTAAATTAAGAACTTTATTTTTAAATGAATTGTTAGAATATGAAAAATTTTTAATTAAAAAATCTGGAAATTATTTAGAAAATATTGGAATTTTGAATAATTACCCGAGACGATTATTGGAATATGTTTTAAAATATTGTAAAAATATTAAATTTGTGGGTCGTATCGTTAGACTGGAAGAGAAGAGTATAGATACATTATTCAACTTAATTAAAAATTTTTCACATACTCTTAATTATCTTCAATTAGAAAGTCGTTTTAGTTCAATGATATTACAAAATTTAGGGCAAATTCTCCCTCGAAGAATGAAATATTTTTATTTGTCTCTTAAATATATTGAAATAAGAGATTTAAAAGTATTCTTTAAAAATTCTCAAGATATACATTTTAAGAAATTGTCCATTAATAATGCAAAGGATGAAGAATGTAGGGATATTTTCCCTTGTATTAAAAAACATATTATAAAAATGAAAAGAGTTGAGTTCTTTTCTTTTTCTGAACATCATAGGGAACTTATAGATTTGTTTGATCAGAAAGACGAGGTAAAGGAATTCGAACAACATGGAATCAGAGTATTGAATCATAATTGTTTATATCTCACTATTTTTGAGTATTTAGATGATGATATTGAATAAATTATTTATTATCAACATTTATATAGAATGATGTATAGAAATTGAAATTGATTTAATTTTGTAATTTTGGACATTTTTTCTTTTTTTTTTTTTTTAGAATTAAATTTCTTTATTTTTTCCGTGTAAATTTGTTGTTTGGCGATAAAAAGAAGAAAATTTTAAGAATTTAACCAAATAAAATTTCGTACAAATTTGTATATTTTTTTTTTTATTATTAAAATAAATTAAAAGAAAAAAGTTGAATATTTTTTTATTAAAAAAAAATTAAAAGTATTTTTTTTTTAATGTTCTTTTATATATAAAAAAAATTAAAAAAATTAACAGAAAACAAAATATCCACTATTGGAAATTCACTTCAAGATTCAAATAAAGCGAGCTCCAGAAGCTAAAAAAATAAAAAGTAGACCGTGGATGACGAAAGAAGAAATGAAGTTTAGAAGAACGAGGTCTCCGCAAAACGGATATAGCACGTATAGTACCACCTAGCAAAAGAAGAAGAAGCTGACGATCAGACATGAAAGAATTGGCCAGATTCGAACATAGAATTTCAAAAGATTAATTGTCCAATGAAGAATTAATGAAGGAAGAAACGCGAATGAAATATGGGGAGGATTCGTTACTAAGATCAAAATTCGCAGCAAAAAGTTTGAGCGGCGCAAGTTCGATCAGTGAGTATAGCGACGACACTCTATTTAAGGACTTTTGGTCATGTGACTAAACGATCAATAAAGAGAATAAAAAAAAAAGAAAAATAAAAATAATAAGTCACATAATCAATAAACAGAGTGGGGTTTTTAGATAAGCTGTAAATTTAAATTAAATTAATGTATCAAATTTCATTTAATATTAGTATCAATTAAGGTCATATAATTATATTAGTTATTAGGCACGAAGTATTCAATTGTTAAATGAGTGGTTGTCATTGTGCCACTGCGTTGCGTGGCACAATGACAGCAATCATTCAACGAAGTGCCTATATTCTATCCCTAGTTCGCCAGTTCCAATTTCACTTAAATATGGACGTTATTGATGTACTGATGAAGACTATCAAATTTGTTGGATGGCTATATTCAGGCATTTTTAATTTGGATAAAAAAAATACCGACATGAAATTTTTAACTAAGTACCGCAAACTTTTTAATTCATTGAATAATAAAAGCTTTGAATCGTGATTGCAAGACCAACTATTATTATTAATTAGACGGCTTTATTATTCTTTTATCACAATCAATTTATAAAAATCGCACGTCCCTCAGTATTTTCTCTGATATTTTAGGACCGTCAATAACTCGGAATTATTGTTAAATATAATTATTATTACTTATTTATTAGTTAATAATAATACTTACTATTGTTTAATTTTAATGTTAAGAATTAATAAAGCACCTTAATGTCGGAATTATACTTAATGGACTTAATAGTGAAAACCATCGTAAATTCACTGCAGCAAGTGCTATTATAAAGCAGACTTTACCCAGAAATATCATTGCGTGCAGCGTGATGAAACAATCAATTTTGTTGTTTTTTTTTTAGATATTGGTCGACATTCTCCCACAAGAGATACAGATGAAATAATGGTCAAATTAAATGTTTGATAAACCAAAAAAATACAATTACTGAATTTTTGAATATGGTAATGATTAATAAAATTTCTATGAATCCAATTTATTATAACATTCTCCATCGTAATAAACCTTTTTTAATTGATTGAAAAATATACAATCAAAAGGAATGTCGTTGAAGAGAGTAGTAAATATGTAATCAAAAGGAGCGCTACCAGCGAATAATGTCGAAATATCTGAAAATGAAATGTTTATATTATTATTTAGATTTTTTTTTTATTTTTATAAAGATCTTAAAAAAAATCACATGTCGGTGAATGTGATACTTGATTGGACGGTGAAAAATCATTGCTTTTTAAATCACATGATTTTACGTTATTCTCGACGGATATTTGTAAACAAAAATTCATCTACAACAGTATAAATTTATCCTTACAAAAAGCATGTAAAATAATTCCATTCAAAAGGAGTGTAAAATCCCATCAAATAAAGCGTAAGAAAATAAATAAATAAAATTCTCCCATAAAAGGAAAAAAAAAAAAAATAGGCGTGATAAAATTGTTGAAAAGAAGCGATTACAAAAATAGTGACACGTGTCGATTAAATAAGTTTATATGAAATGATAGAAGCGATATGAAACAGTAGAAGTAATAATGAAATGTTAAGAATAAAAAATGTCAAAAAAAAAATAAAAATAAAAATAAAATTGTTAATTCACAGGAAATTTAATTAATTTACAATACCGTACAATACCCTGAATTTTAGGGGTGTACGAAAACTTTTTTACTATAACAAGGAGTTTTTTAAACATGCACATAATCGAAAAATTATTTACGTATATCGCCTGGGGGTCTGATTCATTTCACCGACAAACGTTTCACAGACAGTTGTTTCACCGCTAGTAATTCTTTTTATAAAATCTTTTTTTTTTCGCTCATTACAGTTAAGTATAATAATTTTTTTACAATAAATATTTAATATTTGTAGACATGGAAAAAATCTTAAATCACAAATCTTATATTTACTACTAATTGAAGGGAACAATTAAAAAAATTATATGTATATTCTGAAAATATAAGTTTGATATTTCATATCCCGTATTATATGTCAACAATAATTTTGGCTATATCTTTTATATTTGTATCGGTAAAGTGATCTGTCGGTGAAATAGTGGTGAAATGGTCCTGTCGGCGAAACGTTTATCGGTGAAATGTTTGTAGGTGAAATGATTGTTGGTGAAGTGATTGACAGTGAGCTAAGCAATGAGCTAAGCCCGGGTAAATTAAATTGTTTAAATAGTGCAATCAAAAAAAAAATTTGTTTTTTTTTAAAAAAAAGGGAGGCACTTTAACATAAATGGCTCGCGTTATACGGTACTTTCATATTATTTCAAGCCCATCAAAATGACCAAAGACGTGAAATACGGCGTTTTTCTTTTGAACTAATCTCACCGAAGGGAGGAGGGTCTGATTTTTCGATTGGATAGCTTTTTGTTTTTATATGATAGTTTGTCTATTTCGATTACTTTATAAATTTTATTCCCTGTATCCTTTTTTTCTTCCTTAATAAATAAGAAAAATATAGACAAAAGATGTAAACGTTTGACAATACTCAAAGATAAAATTAGCAATATTATGATTAAAATATAAATATATATTTATTATAATTTTTTGTTAATTTTTATACAAATATATACTGTAAGCCTGCACTAGATATATAACTAATTTCGCTTTGCATACATTGAGTGTGCATATAAAAAAGAAAATTCATATATTTTATTGAATTTTCGGTTATGCGTCTCGTCTCGGCCTTAAAACGAAAAAATTTAACATAAAAAAAAAAAAAAATAACGTACGTCACTATGTTAATAAAAATTAACTTTGGTTAAAAGAAGACTTTTTTTTTTTCTAAGAAAAACAATAAATATATAAATAAATAAAGCGTTCCGCATACCATGTGCACTGCTGTACATTCAATACATAAGAGCACTTGGTACTCTTGCTATACAGAAAAATTTTACGGAAAAAAAAGTATAATTCAGCAAACAGAAAGTATAGTTATGCTTGGCTTAATCTGAACTTATTCGAGATATCTTAGATACGAAATCATAAACAGTATTAATTTTTAATTAATAAAGTGTCACTAAAAATAAATAAATAAATATGTTAGATAAATTAAATAAGATAAATAAGATAAAAAAAAAAAGATTTACGGCAGTTACATAAAAAAAAAAAAGAAGATTGTCGACAGTTTCAAAAAAAAAAAAAAAGATTGTCGGCAGTTTCAAAAAAAAAAAAAAAAAAAAGATTTACGACAATTTTTTTTCTTTATACCTTAATTGGTTTTATAAATGTATTCAATCAGTTACGGTAAATAAAAAGCTATGACGTCTTTCCAAAAAAAAATAAATGTACGTATAAGACACATGCGTATACCTCATCGATGCCCCGTAAAAAGATTCTTTCATTCGGTAAGAAAAGAGACAGTAAAAAGTAAAGTATAATTACACACATTGTGTACATTGTGTAATAGATGGTTTTTTACTTTGTATATAATAAGAACGGCCATTGTTTCCTCGGAAAATTATTAATAACATCACGTGAGTGGAACAATAATAATTTGAAATTTGATTTTCTTTTTTTTTTTGACAATCAAAATTTTTTTTTTTTTTCGGTAATTCATTTAAAAATAAAGGAAAAGTTAAGGAAAAAAAATAGATAAGAATTTTTAATCACGCCAATTAAAAAAGTTTCTTTTTGGTTAAATTAATGAATTATTAATTCATTCTATGCTATGTTATGTTATGTACTGTATATGACAGATGAAAATTTTGTCGATCATTTATATATATTATCTCCGTGATCCAAATATAAAATACGCCGACGCTTTTTTTATAATGCATTTGGCGTTTATATTGTTATTATTCTTTTTATTAAATAAAAAAAACCCTTTTTTAGTATCAAAAAAAGGACTATTTAAAATACCATTATGTTTGACATTACAAAAAATTCATATATAATAACTATTATCCGAATTAAAAAAAAAATTTTTTTTTTTTTTGTCGAAAAAAAAAAGAAAGAAAAGAAAAGAAAAAAAGTTAAAATTTCCGAAATAAATACAAAATTGGAAAAAATGCGAAGATCATTAAGAAAATTAAAAAACAGATGTACGAAATGTGGTGAAATGTATACATATGAACAATATAAATGGTGCAAGGCATGTGAAATAAAACAATTAAAAGAAAATGTTAATAATTGGACCAGTGGAAATGAAAAGATTGATAATTTGATTCGAAAAGTTCAATTAAGAATTAATGATCCAAACGATATAATGTTTGAATGGATACCATTTAATCAATTTAAAATTAAAGAAGTGGGTAAAGATGGTTCCGCTACGGTATATTTAGCGAAATGGAAAGATGGTCCATTACGTTGGGATAGGAAAAAGTACGTTAGAGAATCGGATAAAACTGTAGTTTTAAAATGTTTGAGCGTCGAACAAACTATGAAACTAAGTGAAGAGGTACGTTTATTAATTAAATCTATAATGTTTCCTTTATTTAACATAATCATAATAATAATGATTCATTTTTTATAGGACGTGGAATATTCAGTAAAATGGTATGTTGATCTTAAGATATATGGAATATCTCGAAAACCAGATACAAAAGATTACCTTATGGTTCTTAGTAATAAATATTTTGAAGAATATTTCAAAGGATATTGTGTAAAATGTGGTGATATGTATAAAAATACTCAACATAAATGGTGTAAAACATGTTTGATAAATTATTTAAAAGAAAATTTTGGAAATTGGACCAGTGGAAATGAAGAGATTGATATATTAATTCAAGAATTTCAATTAAAAATCAATGATTATCGAGATATAATACTCGAATGGATACCGTATGATAGATTTGATAATATTGAAGAAATAGAAATAGGATTTACAACAGTGTGTTCGGCAATATGGAAAGATGGTCAATTCAAGTATGATACAAGTGCAAAGAAATATCAAAGGAACGGAAATGGAATATTTACTTTAAAATTCTCACACAATATGATAGATGAATTATTAGATGAGGTATGAAATTCTTTCGAATTCAAAAATTTTAATTATGATCTACTAATTTTTTTTTTTTTATTTATAGATCAAGGGATATTCCATAAACATTTACAGTAATACTCTTAACATTTATGGAATATCTCAAAATCCTAAAACTAAAGAATATATTATAGTTTTTCAAAATAAATATTATGAAAAATATTGTGAAAGTTGCGGGAAAACATACCCAAGAATGTATAAATGGTGTAGAACATGTCAATTAACTAATTTGAGGAAATTTTTTACCTGTGGTGATGAAAAAATCGATACATTAGTTAAAGATATGCAATTAAAAATCAATAATCCAAGGGATATAGTATTTGAATTAATACCGTACGATCAATTTGATGATATAGAAAGGGATTATGTCGATTGTGCCGTAGGATTTTCGGCAACATGGAAGGATGGTCCATTAGTCTATAATGTAGAAACAAGAAGGTATAATAGACGTCCGAATGGAAGATTTGCTTTAAAAATATTAAATGATTCAAAAGATGGGATTGATGAATTTATTACTGATGTATGAAATCTATTATATATTTATTTTAAATCTTATTTTTTTTTTTTTCAATTGTAATTAATTTTTTTTTTTTCTTCTTGATTTTTAATAGGTTAAAAATTATTCAGTAAATGTTAACGATAATGTTCTTAAAATATATGGAATATCTATACATCCAGATACAGAAGATTATTTACTGGTTTTTCAAGATAAATATTATGAAAAATACTGTGTAATGTGTAGTAAAATGTATTCAAATATGTATAAATGGTGTAAACCATGTCAAATGAATAAATTAAAGGAAAGTATTAATGGCGCGGACGAAAAAATAAATAATTTCATTCTGGATATGCAATTAAAAATTAATAATCCAAGAGATTTAGTATTTGAATGGGTACAACCCGAACAATTTGTTAATCTTAAAGAGATAGGTAAAGGTGGTTTTGCTACAGTATATTCAGCAATATGGGAAGATGGTCCCTTATCTTATAATACGGACAAAAAAAAATATGAACGTATACCTGATATGAATTTTGCTTTAAAGTGTATGGATAATTCACGAGACATGATTGACTTGTTTTTAAATAAGGTCGGTATAAAATATCATTTATGTAAAATTTTAACGTTTTTCTTGCTTTTCTTAAAAAAAAAAAAAAATTTAACGAAAAATTTTTTTATATCTAGATTAAAGATTATTCAATTGATTATTTAGATAATAAGATCAAAATATATGGAATATCTCAAAACCCTGATACATGTGATTACATGATGGTTCTTGGAAGTCAATATGGTGAAATGTATTGTATTAATTGTGAGAAACCATATAAAAACGGGTATAGATGGTGTGAACCATGTCAGAAGAATTATTTAAAAGGCGAATTTAAAAATTGGACTAGTGGAAATGAAAGGATTGATTATTTTATTCAAGAGATGCAATCAAGAATTGATTGTCCAACCGATAGTGTATTTGAATGGATATCGTATAATCAATTTAGTAATATTAAAAAAATAGGACAAGATGTGAATGCTACTGTGTATTCAGCAATATGGAAAGGTGGACCATTAAGTTATAATTTACATGACAAAAGAGAATACGCTAGAGATTCAAATAAAGAAGTTGCTTTAAAATGTCTAAATGATCCAGATCAAACGGCCAAAACCCTTTTAGATAAGGTATGATGTTTCATATTATAATTTATGCAATATCTATTTTAAATTTATTAATAGTTTTTTTTTAATAGGTTAAAAAATATTCAATAAAGAATGATGCTGATTGTATAATGCATGGAATATCTCAAAAACAAGTTACAAAAGAATATATTATTGTTCTTGAAAGTAAATATTGTGATAGATATTGTAAAATATGTGGTAAATTATATACAGATATAGATTATGGATGGTGTAAAGGATGTAAAGTAATAAATTATACAAATTGGAATGGAAATGAAAAGATTGATAACTTAATTCGAGAAATTAGGTCAAAAGCTGTTGAATATTTTGATGAAAATAAAATATCTGAAATATTTGAATGGATACCATATAATAATTTTGATGACATAAAAGAAATAGGCAAAGGTGGTTTTGCTTCAGTATATTCAGCAATATGGAAGGATGGTCCATTATTTCATAAAAAGAGGAAAGATAAATTATCAAGAGTACCAGATAAAAAAGTTGCCTTAAAATCTCTATGTAATTCACAAAATCTCCCTGGTGAATTTCTAAATAAGGTATGTTTTAATAAGCAGTACATTAGGAAAAAGCACAATGATTTATATATTAATTATGTTTATTTTCTTTAGATTAAAGAATACTCAATAAATAGTGTCGATAACTCTGGTAAAATTCTCAAAGTATATGGGTTAACCCAAAATCCGAATACAAAAGAGTACGTTTTGGTTCTTCAATATGCTGAAGGTAGAAATCTTAATTATTGGATAAATCATAATAGCAATCTTAAAAATTTTAATTGGTTAATCAAATTAAAAGTATTAGAAAATATTATTAGTGATCTTAAAGAAATTCATCGAAAACAAATGATTCATTGTAATTTTCATACAGGAAATGTATTAGTTAAGGGAGTTTATTGGGTTTTCTCAAATGATAATGTAACCGTTTCAGATGTTGGATTATATGGTGATGCTGGTAACACGGATGAATCAAAAATTTATGGTGTTATGCCTTATGTAGCTCCTGAAGTATTGAGAGGAAAACCTCATACTCAATTATCAGATATATATAGTTTTGGTATGATCATGTATTTTATAGCAACTGGAAGACAACCTTTTGCCAACCGTGCTCATGATTATAACTTGGCATTAGATATATGCAAAGAAATCAGACCTGAATCGAGTCAACCAGAAATGCCAAAATGTTATTCTAATTTAATGAAAAGATGTTGGAATTCAAATCCAATCAAAAGGCCAAACGTTGCTGAAATAGAAGAATTGATTCGATTATTCTATAATTCTTATGAAGCAAAACAAGATGATGATGAAATTGATAGTGAAATTGAAGAACAATTCAGCGAAGCAGAAAAATATCGAAAATCAAATAAATTTATTCAACAAAGCATCCATCATCAAGCTATTTATATGTCTAGGTTACTTAATCCTCACGTAAAAGAACTTGAAAAATATTTTGATGATGATATTAGTGATTGAAAATATAAATAAATATAATTATATAGTAGAAAATATTAATTCGAAATTTATAGAAATTGTATAAAAAAAAAAAAATATATGTATATGTATATGTATAAAAATATTTGATATAGTTTTTTTGTTCAACACTGATTAATAGAGTAACATGTAAAATTCCTTTTTTTTTTTTCTTTTACATAAATAAAAAAATCAGTTTGTAATTGAACGAAATACAAAAAGTTTGAATTTTTTAAATTATGGATATGCCCTCGATATTTTATAAATAATCTTTGTCTTTTAAAATTTTACTTGAATACTTTACCGTTTTATCACGGCATGTAATAAAAAGGTTACCATATTTTATATTTTGTTTGCGGTGAACGCAAGATTCTCACGGAATTTATAAAGTGAATCATGAAGATTATTAGTCTTGGCTGTTCATGTAGCAAACACGAATTTTTATTATCCTTCTTATGTGATTTTTACAATAAAATTGTGTACCAAGGAATAAAAATCGTATGCCATGCAGGTGTTCTTAAAGACCAAATCGAATATGTATCAAGCAATATTTTGAAATCACGCAATATCGTTCGGCACTTCTAACAAAATAACTATTACTTATTATTAGGCTAGTAACTATTTACGTTCGTGTCAATGACATAATACAAGACGGACAGACAGACTTATACATGTAGCCGAAACTCCCAAGGCCTAACCGAGGTTTCGGCATCTTCAGAATTCTCAATATAGTAAATAATTTTAATTATATTGGAACTTAGCCGAAACTCTAGAGATTCTATTTTATAGTTTCGGCTAAATTCAGAATTGGTTTTTCATCATTTTTTTGTTTTAATTGTTTGAAAATTTGACCGAAAGTCACGTGAAAAGGTTTCGGCTACAAGTATTCTACATGTCATAATCCGGATTTCTCTGGCAATAATATTATCGATTTCATGATTTTCTCTTTATTCAAACATTATTCTCATTCTATTGATTGCTTAATTATTTTTATTTCACTATCCGGTGTTCGTTTATTCTTACGCTGTTAATTATTTATACAACTATTTGTAGACCGTACTGTTACTGTTAACTCGTTATCTTCTATGAAATAATAGTCAAAATAAGTAAATTTTGTTTTAAGCTACTATGTCAATTCTAGTGGACCGATATTTGTACTGTGCGTTGATTAATAACTAATATTGGGTGTGATAACTGATATTTCAACTCATTTAATGATTATAATTTACTTTATTTTGGACATTTTTTTTTACTTGTTTTAGTTTAAGTAATTATCTACGCTTACGATTTAATTTGCGCCTACTACTAATTGTAAAATTTCATTTCATACAATAAATGATTGTGTCTGGTATTAAAACTGATTGATACTTGAAAATTTTATAGCATCAATCATAAAAACGATCATGACTAATAGAGTAATTTAGAAGTTGAACGCAGAGAAATTATGATAATAATTCACACTTAAAAAAAAAAGATTATAGTAATATCAATATTTCATAAAACCGATTCTAAGATTCTTTATGAAAATAATTGTGTAGTAAACTACTATTAAATTATATAATTAAATCACATATAAACTACTTAATAATTTACAAAATTCAATGGTTCACTTATTACGATACTATATTATTACAATTAGATGGAAAATTACGGCAAATAGTTGCAACTTACGACAAAATGTTTCAATTTTTCAACTTTGTGAAATATGAATAGTATCCTTTTGATCTATACTATTTTTTATTGATTAATTTTCACGTCTCTTGTTCGTAAGAAGACTGGAAAGATTCATTTAAATTCCTGTTTACCTCATATAAAAGAATATATTATGAAAAAGGAAAGGATTAAATATTTGGCTGGGTATGTAAAATGTTTAAAAGTTAAAAGTATTATTATTGTCCAGCAATTATTATAAGATTTTTTTTTATAAGTTAATAATTTATAGATTTGTGACTTGTTCAATTACAAACTGATTTTATTTATTTTATTTAAAAAGCTTACATCGTTTTTTTAATCAGTGTTGAACAAAACTAAAATATACTAAGAAAAAGTAATTATATGTATATGTAATTGCTATATGTTAAATGTTTATAATTAAAGCTAAATACTGTTACTACTGTTGCCACTTCCATTGAATAATAAGACATTTATCAATCATATATCTTTTAGTTAAAAGTTAAAGAGTCCTTATAAATTCGTCAATTTTCATTAAATCTTACAATTTTCTAAAAATTAAATAAATTTTAATTATTTATAGTAAAAGAAAAGAAAAACACTAAAAAAAAATAATTACCTAAACTTTCACTCGTATTATTATAATCAACTTCGTTGTCTTCTTTATTATAAACTGTGATTTTTGAACTCAACTCTTGATCATCATCATATTTTGGAAGATCTTTTGTAAAGGGATTAAGTAATCGAGAAGTATAAATAGCATGAGAATGTGTAGCTGATAAGTTATCTTTAAAAGACGAAAAATTTGCCTTTCTATATTCTTCCGCTTCTCTGAATTTCGATTTGATTTTATACTTAGTATATGAATTAATCTCTTTTTCCAACTCAACAACATTTGGTCTCTTATCTGGATTTGAATCCCAGCATCGTTTCATTAAGTTGATATAGAATTCAGGTGCTTCTGGCTCATTTATATCAGGTCTAATTCCTTTACACATGTCTAATGCTAGGTCATAATCATGCGCACGATTATCAAAAGGTTGTCTTCCAGTTGCCATGAAATACATAATCATACCAAAGCTATATATATCCGCTGCTTGAGTATAGGATTTTCCTCTCAAAATTTCGGGAGCTACATAAGGCATAACTCCATAAATTTTTGTCTTATCTGTATTATTAACTTCTCTACATAATCCCATATCTGAAATATATACTTTTCTTTGCAAAAAATCATATAATATATTTCCTGTATGAAAATCGCAATGAATTGTATGTTTCTGATGTATTTCCATAAGACCTTTAATAATATCATATAATGATATTATTCTACGATCCCAATTAAAAGTTGTATAATTTTTTTTTATCCAATATTTATCAAAATTTCCACCATTTGCGTATTCAAGAACCATAATATAATTTTTGGTATTTGGATTTTGAGACATTCCATATATTTTAAGTATATTACTTGATTTGCTTGTATAGCGCATTTCTCTTGAATAATTTTGAACCTATAAAATATATTATTTTATTAAAAGGTAAAATTAAATAATTGATGACATACTACATAGAGTATAAAGAAATCTCATACCTCTTTTAAAAATTCATTACTGATATTATGTGAGTTGCTTAAACTTTTTAAAGCAACTAATTTATTTAAATTTTTCCTTTCATTTTGATTATAACATATTGGACCATCCTTCCATATTGCTGAATATACAATAGCAAAACCACCTTTACCTATTTCTTTTACACTTTTAAACTGGTTATATGGTATCCATTCAAATAGTATACCTTTATAATCAAAAACTTCTAATCGCAACTTTTGAATGAAACTATCAACTTTTTCATTTTCACTCCAATCGTTAAAATTTTCTTTCAAATCATTTATTTTGACATGGCTTACACCATTTATATTCAGTATTTGTATATATTTTATTGCATTTTGCATAGTAATATTCAAAATATATATAATCTAAAACTATCACATAATCGTTTGTAACTGAATTTTGAGATATTCCATACATTTCAATTATATTGCTTGATTTATTTATATAACACTTTTCTTTTAAATAATTTTGATCCTGTTAAATTAAATACAATATACTGTAAACATTATTATTTTATTCAAAAAAGGCAAATAAATGAATCATAGATATTTCATACCTCTTTTAAGAATTCATCAACAATATTTTGCGAATTACTTAAACTCATCAAAGCAACTTTTTTATTTAGATTTTTTCTTTCATTCTGATTATAAAACATTGGACCGTCTTTCCATATTGCTGAATACATGGTAGCAAAACTGCTTTTGCCTTCTTCTTTAATACTATTAAACTGATTATATGATATCCATTCAAATAATATGTCTTTATAATCATAATATTTTAACTGCGTTTTTTGGATATAATCATCAATCTTTTCATCTCCGCTAGTCCAATTCATAAAATTTTTTTTTCAAATCATTTAATTGACATAGTTTACACAATTTAAGCTCTTTATTTGTATATTTTTGGTTGCATCTCGCACAATAATATTCAAAATATGTATAATCTAAAACCATCATATAATCTTTCATATCTGGATTTTGAGATATTCCATATATATTAAATATGTAGCGATTTTCGTTTGAACAATTTTGTATCTGTTAAATTATATAAAATATAAATATCGTTTATTAAGAAGGTAAATCAAATATATTAATAAATTCCTACCTTATTAAGGAATTCATCAGTAATATTTTGAGAGTTATTTAAACTTATTAAAGCTACTAATTTATTTAAAGAAGTTCTCTCATCTTGATTATAATATATTGGACCATCATTCCATATTGCCGAATATACAATAGTAAAACTACTTTTATTTACTACTACAATATTCTTAAATTAATTATATGGTATCCACTCAAATAATATATCCTTGAAATCACAGTCTTTCAACTGCATTTTTTGGATAAAATCATTGACATTTTCATTTCCACTAGTCCAATTTGCAAAGTTTTTTTCTAAATCATTTATTCGACATGACTTACACCATTTATGCTGTATATTTGTATATAATTTACCACATTTTAAACAAAATTTTTTCAAATATTCCAAATGTTTATCATTATCATCAAAAAATGTATATTCTTCATTAAAAATCAATGTATATTGTTTTGTATTTGGATTTTGAGATATTCCATACATTAATCTACCATATCTTAATGAATGTTTATTTTCCTATTAAATTACGAAAAAATCACTCAAATTTTGATTTTAGAAACATTTATTAAATAAATTCATGAAAAATTTCATACCTCATAAATTTCATTTAAAAATTCATTAGTAATATTATTATGGGAAGTATGCAAACATTCTAAAACAACTCTTTCATATGAATTTCTTGTATACTCTTTATTTAATTTATACCAAAATAAATGTCCATCCTTCCATTCTGCCGAATATATCGTAGCAAAATCACATTTACCTATTTCTTTAATAATACGAAATTGATTATATGGTATCCATTCGAATATTATGTCTTTGTAATTATTAATATTCAATTGCATTACTTGAATAAACTCATCAATTTTTTCATTTCCACTGGTCCAGTTTGAAAACCTTTTTTTGAAATTATTTACTTGACATTGTTTGCACCATTTTTCATAACCATGTGTATATAGTTTACCACATCCTACACAATAGTATTCAATACCTAAAACCATGATGTAATCTTCTGTGTCTGGGTTTTGAGATATTCCATATATTGGTGAATGTTTATCTTCCTAATAAAATATGAAAGTAAACTTCAAATTCGATTTTAATATTTATTTAACAAATTTATAGAGAAATTTTACCTTATATATATCACTTAAAAATCCATTAGTGATATTACCAGGGGAAGTATGCAAATATTTTAAAATAACAACTTTTTCATTTGAATATCTTACATATTTTGTATTCAGTATATACCAAGATAAAGGTCCATTCTTCCATTTTGCCGAATATATCTTTGAAGATTCGCATTTGTATATTTTTTTAACACTATAAAATTGACTATATGGTATCCATTCGAATATTATGTCTTCGCAATTATTAATATTTAGTTGCATTCTTTGAATAAACTTATTAATCCTGTCATTTCCACTGGTCCAGTTTGCAAAATTTTCTTTAAAATATTTTTTCTGGCATTTTTTACACCATTTTTCACATCGCCCCATGATTGGTTTATTTGTCTTTCACTTATAAGTTTGAATATAATGCAAAGGATTAAAAATGCAATATCAAAATCAAGTAATATATTTTTGTTGTCCTCCGAAACAAGAGTGGAAACAGTATGAAATAATTTTTCGAAAAATAGACAATATATTTTTTTGAAAATAAGATTAACAAGTAAATCAAATTCTATTTTTGTCAGTAAATATGATCTATCATTTTCCTGAATAGATAATAAATGAACATCGGTGGATCGTATGGCGCAGTAATCGTTTATATATATATATATATCTGATATATATTCTTTTAAAAAAAAAAGTAGAATGTAGGAAGAAAATAATTCTCCAATATAAGTATGTATTGAATGAAAGTAGAAGAATATCAGTAAAAAAATTCGCATAAAAGAATTCAAAATTGAGTACAAAAAACCACGTGATTGCATCGCGGCGAAGAATAATTATTGTACACTTTATGGATATGACGGTGTCTTTGGTAGCTTTTGTAGCTTTACATCTTTATTGAATGAAATTATTATTTGTTCATCTGATATCTTGATTTTAACTTTATATTTTGTAACGATCAATTCTTTCATTTTATGATCTTTTTACTTGTTTTCTAATCTTATCTATGTTGTTTTTCAGGAATTTAATTAAGAAATTGTATTGTACATATTCTTAATAATTCTTTATCTATATATTGAATATTCTATTTGTACATATTTACCATTTCTTTCTTATATTCACTAATTCGTCGCTATTAAATTATCTAATAATCTTAATATTGTTAACAGATCAGTAAATTTTTAATAATTTTTTTTTTCTTTTTTCTATTCTCATTTACAATCTAATCCCCTTTATCACAGAGGTCTTTTGTGTTAGCAGCAATAATTATTATTGTTATTATTATTTATAAAGGAATGTTCGAATCTTTTTGGCTCGAAGGCAAAAAACTACAATCAAAAACACTCAAGACCGATGACAAATGATTATCAACTAGCGGATAAAGTGCCTAAAGTATAATTCACTTTAATTTTGTTTTTTTTTTTGCACTAAATTATTAACATAATATTATTATAGGCAAAATCAAAATTACAAGGTCGAAACGATTTTGCATTTTTATGTAGTGATCCTACCGGGTCATGTCGGTCGGATTTGAAGATATACCGATCCGACCTAAGTGAAAAAATAAAGACCCTAAACCCGACCCGAATATGGCTTGACCCAATATCCCGGATCTAAATCCGAATTTTTAAGTAAAAAAACACATTTATTATCAATTAGTAATTGTT
Organism: Rhizophagus clarus; assembly: GCA_015698045.1. Taxonomy (NCBI): domain Eukaryota; kingdom Fungi; phylum Glomeromycota; class Glomeromycetes; order Glomerales; family Glomeraceae; genus Rhizophagus; species Rhizophagus clarus. The sequence goes on along the minus strand of BLAL01000304.1, from coordinate 357,880 downwards.
CAATAACTCGGGTAAACCGGGTCGGGTCACGAGTTTAATAATTTTTAAGTCGAATCGGGTCGCATAACCCGGATTAACTCGTATCGATCGGAGCATTAATTTTATGAAAGGTCGAAATTTTATTGATCCATGACTTTCGAATTTTTCTGTAATTATAATTAGGCAAAAAAATAAATGGTTTCTCGTACGAAAATTAATCTGATCAAGCAGAAAAATGTTTAAAAAAAAAAAAAAATTTAGACGGAGAGAAAAATTTTTTATGATTGGACAAAATCGACATCACATGACCATATACTGTGTCATAACTCAAATTGTTATCTTTGAATTACCGGTCATTATCCATACGCATGGTATTAGACACATCTTTGTGACCGGTAAGCGGTTCATCCTTTGTGGTAGCTTGAAATCGTTATCTATATATTACATACTGTGCATTAAATGTCATTGTATTTTAATGTAGTTAATTTTCTGTGGTTACCTACAGTAAAAATGAAAATAGGTTATCTTTGAATTACCCACATTATAATAACAACGGAAAAATGTGAGAAAATTATTTTATGGACGAAAAAAATTTTTTTATATATATAATTTACAAAAGAAAAGAACAAAAATCATTAACATTCAATTATTCACTTATATCAAATAAGTAAATTTTTGTACTATACTATATAAAATTGTTTATTTTATGAATAAATGGAAAAATCTAGAATAGTAGGAAAATTTTTAGCTACGACTATTGTATATTAGTTGATGATTATCGTTATTACATAAGAATATCTGCTTACAAAATATCGTACTACCCTTAAAGGCGCAATTGTTTGTTGTACATAAAGGAAACCTTATTCAGATAGTTAACTATATAATGCATTCTTTCATAAATATCGAAAAATCAAATAATGTTCATTATTTAAATATTATTTTTTGTATGTACACTTAGAGCTGAATTAATTTCAGCTCCAATGTTGATCTTTTTTTTTTTTTAACTACTTTACATAAAAAGTGTCATAAAGATTTCCAAACACGGAAATCTTATTTTAAGTACACCGCTCTCCTTTTGTGGTAATGATCAGAATGATCGACACCACCGTCGTAACGAAACTCATAGTAATTTTTTTCTTCAGCAGCTTTAACATAATCTGGAATCATTTTTTCCTCTTTTACAGGATATTTATTTAATAAATCAAGGAAATTACTAGAACTTTGGGGATATATTTCGATTTCTTTAATTTCTTCTGAAGTCATAATCTTAGTATCTTCCATTTTCGTATCTAATGTTTTCAAAAAGAAATCAACATTCCTCCTTCTTTCTCTTTTCACGAGTTTCTCATTTTCAATCCTTAATTTTTCATTTTCAATTTTTAATTCTTTTAATTTATTTTCATATTCCTTTTCTTTTAATTTCCAATTATTATCAAGTTGTTTTCGTAAATTTTTAATAATTTCATTTTGTTTAAGTTGATTATCTTTTAAATTATCAACTTCTTCAAATAATTTTTCGATTATTTCATCTCTTTTAACAAGTTCAGATTTATAATATTCGATAGACTGATTTGTAGGATTTATAGTATTAGACATCATCATTTTTTTTTTTTTTATTATTAGGAAAGAAAAAAAATTTTTTTTTTTTTTTTTCCTTCTTAAAAGAAAAAGAAGATTAAAGTGTGAAAATTTTTTGTGGAAAATAATTTAACTTTATTTAACCCTTTTATTAACTAATGAGATTTCCTTATAAGAATAAAATTCCATCATATTACATTGGCTAATTGTATGCAAGGTTATGCAAAGTGGTACAAAGATTGGTATAGATCAACGGATCGGCACGTACGATTTAATATAAAAATTTCTCCCGTTTCAGAAGAGATTTCGTTAAGACTCCGAGATATATATATATAGTTCAAGTGAGATCAACATGCATCTTTATGTATCCTTTCATGGTCTTAAAACTCCGATTTTTGGGTTGAGATCTACATAATAACCATTCAGCAATCAATGAAAATAAAATATTTAACGCAGAACAATCAAAATATACTGCGGTTAATACACCATACATCCTATTATTATATTGACTAATATATTCAACTAAAGAAACAATTTATAAATAAATTTTTAGTCATGCGTTTTTTAAAAGAGGAAAAAATGATTTGACTTTGGCCAATCACTTTTATGTACTGTACGATCATGAAATCGAAAATGAATAAGTGTATGGTAGACTATTCAGTTTACGTTACACATGTTTCAAATTTTACATACTACAGATAAACTCTAGTTATTGATTCGATGGTAAATTCCTACTCAAAATTTTATTACTGATAATACATTGTAAAACACGAAATTCATGGACAAACATATTGTTATCAGTGAAGTTTTGCTCCATGTAGTACACAGTAACCTACTTTATTGCCTATAGGAAGCATCATCATTCGGTAAAAATCAATTAAGGATAAGAGAGAGTACATAAAGTATCATTTATGATAAGAGCCAGGCGCTATTACTCCCCTGCCGCAGCACTAATACACGCTTAAGTAATTTGTTATTGTTTATTGTCAGGCATGTTTCCTGATGAGGACGCGAAACGGGATGAGTAGTGCTGGAGTTTGTCTGTCCCATCGTGCTGCGATCACATGCAATGAGTTACTGTCGCGCCTATCTTCTATTTTTATTTTTTGAAAAATTTAATTGTGTTTAATTGTGTATATGTAATAAACCTAAAAACGAAAGTGTTATACATTTACATGAAATATATACAAATAAATATTAATTCATATGTTTCTTCAAATAGTCGCTCCTACCTTAAAAAATTTCCAATGAAATATTTGGTAATTTAATACATCAATTGATGTAAATAAGTAGAATATCCATATGAGGACAAAAAATATTTATGTAAGGATCATTATCAATTTTAAAAGTAATATAAGCGACTTTCATACTTTTCAAAGTTATTGATTCATTTGGTAAATCCGAAATCTGGGTGTATTTCGACCCGAAAAACATTGAAACATAATCACTAAAATCTGATCAGACTGAAGTAAAAAATCACGCCTTTTCTATCACAAGTTTTATTTGTATTACAAACCGATGATGAATATGTTTATGAGTCAGACCTTGTAATAATACAAAGTGTTTGTCTATTTAAACTGACGAATATAATGATGAGTCATTTAATTTATTATTTTATAATGAGTCATTTGTCATAAGTTATTTAAAATTTTTCATTATGATTTAAGCTCTAGCTTGTACAACACAAAATTATATAAAAAGATCCATTTTTTCCTCTTATTTTTGCTTTAATATTTTTGCTTTATTTTTAAGCAAAACATTATTTCTGCTTTATTAACATTTTAAGCAAATATTATTTTTTTCGGTGTTTTACCAATTTTGTTTTAGTTTTCTCATAAAACATTCTTGAAGAAAACTCGTGAGTTTTTTTTTATTTTATATTTACTATCTTATTTTTTTTTATTTCGTTGATTTTTTATCTTATATTTGCATACATTTCTCTTCCATGGAGAGGACTAATTCCGCCATTACGTTCGATTGTATATACCAAGAGGAATGAATATAAGGTTGCGCGAGCTCATTCTTTGTCAACATTTAAGGCACCCACTAAACGGATTTACATTAGTTCTTACTTTGGAGATTCATGTTTATGTCCATACAGTGCCATTACTGCCCTGTTGGATCGTATGTCTGATTGGAAAGATTCTGCGGAATGACGCAAGTCATTATTCCTGATCACCCGTGTCACCCGTGATGATTATTTATGTTGTTTCATTCTCATTATTTTTTTTTTTTAATCTTTCTATGTATGTTTAGGAGGTGGGTCTTTTATTTTCCATTTTCTTTTTTCTTATTTATTGGGACTTTTGTAGGAGCAGCATGATGCTATGCATGGGAGGGAGCATAGCATGCTTACTTTGTAAGCCTGTGAGTACCAGTTTTGCTGCAGTCTCACAGTAGGGCTGGTTGGAATTTTTTTGGAGCGGTATAGTGCTATGCGAGGGTTGGGGCATAGGCGCTTGCTTCTAGTAAGCTCGTAGGTACCAGTTTTTCTGCAGTCCTGCGATAGGACCGGTTGGTTGTGGGACGGCATGGTGCTATGCGTAATAGGGAGGAGCATAGTGCACTTCTTAGGAAGTCCCTTTGTGGCAGGGCCGTAGTACTTTATAGTAATAATGAAAATTGGTTAATACACAAAAAAATAATTTATTTGTACAAGAATACATTTTTATTTGAAAATTTAAGTTTATTAAAGAATATTAACTAAAAATTTACTTAATAATGGTTATACTATTTAAACAATTGGGACTTCTGCAAGAATTTCTTTGAAATAAATCACTAGAATATAATTAAATTTCGCTATCATTAATAGTGTTAGTATAATTAATTTTAAACTGTTATAGTGAAAGGCAAATAACATCTAAGAGTAAAAAATACAGTGAGGATCAAAAGTTTGAAAGAAATGTAAAAAATTTCTGGTAACCGTCAATAATTGCAATAATCGCAATAATCACCAGTAATTACAAACTTTGAATAAAAGAAACTCAAAAAAATACATAATTACTTAACTTAAAACTCAAAGAGCTGTTGTAAACAACTTTACTAATGCAAGTAATCGGAGAAATCTTTAGTAATCGTCAGAAAAGAATGTATACATATATCAAGTTTAAAATATTCGCAAAGGTTTTTTTTTTAATCAAGTGATTGACATTGCATCAACCACTTTGAAAACGGTGATAATATAATTTCAAAATACATTATCAGTTATTATATTTTATAGTACAATGACTAAAAGTCCAAAATTTATAGTTCATTAGATTCAGTTCCTCTTGATGAGATGGTTGTTATTTCATAAAAATTGAAGCAATATTGGCTGAGATATGTCAATTTGAATTTTTTAAAGCAATTGCCACAAATTTAGGGGGAAATATCCTGTGACCGTTATTATATAAAATTCGCAATATGAGGAAATATTCGACCACACAAACCATTATCAATAGCATGCGCACAAATGTATAATATTGCAGTTCTTCAAGCTTTGGAAATAAATCACTAAAGTCCAAGAAACATAACTGTTGGTAGCATATGCAGTGATGGTCTGGTTCACATTACCGACAATCATTTTACCGACACGGACACTTATTTTACCGACATTTATTTTACCAACACTAATTTTATCAACAACCTTGCAGTATTTATTATCATTTTACTACCCACTTCAGTTATGAAAATAAAATACATATTGAATACAAAAGAAATCTTTTTACTATAAATATATAAATATATAAAATAAATTAACTTGTGCTTAAAAAAAAATTTTCAGACACAAATTATAAAATATTACATCATTAATATGTAAATCAAAAATTGTTCACTCTTATTTATACGTATTTGATAAGCAGACGTGTTTAAAAATTTCAGGTTTCATATGTTTAATATATAACAAAATGTATTTACTTTTATTTATTAGTCTAGTATTATTATTTGAAATGATATATTCACTTTGCATATCGAAATACTCTAGGATGCTTACTAGTAACAAAAAAAGGTCCAAACTAATAAAGTTTTATTTTAAAACGATAATAAATAAATAAATAAATATTCTTATATTTAATACTTTATTTTATTACTAACTTATAAATTATTTTTTCTGTAAAACGATTGTTGGTAAAATGTACTTGTAGAGTTGTAGGTAAAAGTAAAATGATTGTCGGTAAAATGATTATTGTTGGTAATGTGAAAGGGTCCCATTGTAATAATGGAAAGCATAATGAAATAATGTTTATTATGTGTTTCTATATAATTATATAATTTAAACATTGTGTAAAGATTGCAAATTATCGCTGTTTTCAGAAAGGCGTGATCAGCAATCACAAGCCTTGCACCAATAAAAAAGCTGATATTTTTTTTCTCCCTTCATATACTTACTATTTAATACCGCGATCTTTTTTTCTTTTCAGAACCTACTGTATATATTGTTAGTTTACTTGTATAAACACTTCAAATGTTATTACTTACATACTTAACATAAATCTTCAGTGTTTTTACAACGATCTTAGCGATCTTCTGTGATCTTTTGCAATCTTTACATATTAAGGTTTGAAAAGACTACTTTAAATATTTATTACAGCAAAATATTATATTTATTTATATTTAGCAATAGATTAGAGCGTTAAAGAATCTGAAAAAAACTTGTTTTTGTCATTATTTTTAAAATATTTAGCTTTAACCCATATAGACTAATTAAAAATGTAAAATTTTGTATCAATAAACTAATTTGAATGTTCATTTATGTGCATTATTTAGGATTTAAAAATATTTAATAAAAGATATTGGGTGGGATTGGACAAATGGACATTTTTTTTTTAATTTTCGTTAAAGGCACGTTATTTAATTAAGAATATGATTGGTGTTACGATTATGTTACATAAAGATCAATCAGCAGGTTTTCGCCACCATTACTGGAAGGGTAGGTCACGGTCTGGTTACTGGATGGCATTAGAAATACTTATAATTGATAGATATAAATTTCTTTTAGGAGTTTATTTCTTTTCTTATGGGTTTGTTTTTGTATTTCTATGTAACTATCTTTCTTTCAATAAATAAATAAATAAATAAAGATCAAACAGGTTGATCACACTTTTTTGAAAGCCGCGATAATTAAACACCACACCTATCTGGAAAAACCAATTCTAAATCTTTAAACTCGGGAGATTTTTTACCATAATTATTAAAAATCTAACTTTTTAACTGAAAATAAGAAAATAACTACATTTTTTATCCTTTAAACCGTTATTTTTCTTATATTTACCACTGTAAACATCACTTAAATAAATAATTTGGAATTGTTCCGTGGTCCCTACTTTCCAATACTTCAAACTTGGCTTCTAATTCTATTTCGTTTACTTGTTTTATTAATTCATTGATTTCTTTGTCAATATCTAAGATTTTTCGTAGCTCTTCACTAGTCAAATTTTTCAATAAGTTTTTTCGAAGTCTTTTTTCTCGATTTTTGGATTTGTCATCTGATTGCTTTAATTGGAGATAGTCATTTAATCGGCTGTTTTCTTCTTTGTCCAATTTACTTTTTAACTCGGTTAATTCAGTTATTTTATTTAATAAGTAATTATCAAAAAATTTTTTGTAAAAGGTATATTCTTTTTCTAATTGTGTTAGGTTCTTTTTTTCTGATTCTGTTTTTGATTGTGTTTGATTAATAGTTGAGAAACTAGAAATTTCGGTTGTTTGACTTTTTTGTTTAGACAAGATATTTTTTAATTTTTCTTTATCTTTGGCTGAATATTCGTAATATGCCACGCCACCAATAGGCAAGTATCTAGTGAAAGGTGCTAAAATCTCTAAAATCCAGGAGGAAAGTTTGTTATTGTGGACGTATAATCTGACCAAACCTGATGGATTAGCGGGTAATTTAATGTTTTCTAGTAGATTATCAGGAATATAAATTCGTTCTAACTTATTACTATCGCCAAAATCCATTTCTTTTATCGGACTTCCCACACATTCTAAGTCACCTAACCGAGGGCAATTAAATATTTCTATCTTTAATAAGTCTCCACTGCAGACAAAAGATATTTTTTCTAATTTGGGAAAATCATTAATAACTAATTCGCCAATAAGAAGCTTTTCTATTCCATTATGATGAAAGATTTCTTTAACTTGTTGTTTATCAGAATATTTTTGGTCTAGCCACTGTTGAGCATCCATAAACCGATCAACCTTGGATGGATCTGCTTCAACATTCAGTTCTTTTAGCCATTGTTCAGGTGTTTTATATATCATGATTATTGTTCGTTTTTAGTTGGACAACTATTTTTGATATTATCTTTCGTTATTTATTACAGCTACCTAATCTCGAATACGTAATGTACGTAATACAATCTTGTACTCACGTACTCGCTTAAATATGACTTAGGTTAACGAATAAGCAAATTTAATAAAAAAAAAAAATACAATATTGAACAGTAAAAAAAAAAAATTATCATCGAAATTTGAATTGGTAGATATTTATAAAAAGATAAATTCTGAAATAGATAAAAATAACAAAACTCACACATGAAGATCACCAAATTGCATGTGAAAGCATATGGTTTTGATGAGATGTTATCAACTAATCTTTAGCCACACAACGGTCTTTTTGTGTAAACGACATTTATAGCTAACGTCATATTTTTTATTTGCTTAATTTTCAATAAGTCATTATTTTCATTAATTTCGAAATGTAAACGGTCGATAATCATATGATTATCACGTTACATAGTTACGACTGGTTATTTTTTTAGATATAATTTGGCAACGTTTATTTATTTGTTTGCAGGAAAATTTCATATAATAAAATAACAAAATGAAGAAAAGATTACAAAGTAGAATAAGGTAACAATGAGCTAATCTAAGGATTATGTAACTACATTATGCTAAATAAATAGCGTTGGTAAGGTTAAAAATATATTGCTAAAAAGGGTTAAATCCAAGTTAAACCTATAATCACCCTTTTCATCGTACGACTATTAAGGCATGACCCACCCTGTAGTATAATAAATAATCAGTTTCCCTGTATAACCTATATAAACTACATAGTGCTACGCTAGTTATCGTTACCATAATGTAGGAACGTTTGTTGACCAAATTCAATAAGTTCTTTAACGCTCTCTCCATAATAGTAATTAATAGTCATTTAATGTTTCGTTCAAATTTGCAATTTAGTGCAAAATTCTACAATTAATATGCGAAAATAATAAAACTTTCAATACATATTACTTAAATACTTTCGCATAGTTAAAGCGTCAATTCAAAAATAATCAAGAATCTTTTGACTTGAAAAATGATATGAAACTTGAGATAAATGTAAATATAATAAATATAATAATCATCATATAAAATTCAGTTTGTCCGTAATGAATTTAACAAACTTCTTATATACTTTAAAAAACATAATAAATTCATAATAATAATAAAAAAAAGATTTTCAACGCTTATCGTAAGATAAAATAGATTTTAGACACAGACAATCGATATTGCAATTATATATATATAGAGATCAATCAAAAGAATACTTATTAATAATTAATCTCATTTTTTTAACGGAACACGATGTAAGATTTTGTATCATGAGCGTTTGATTGAAAAGGTAAATTAATGCATCTAAGAATAAAGATAACGTACAGTAACTACGCAAGATTGTCATCAGCAGGGTCAACACAACAAACACAACATTTTTTCGAAAATATAATATATATATATATATATTTATATAGTTCATTCACGTTGTTTTATTTTAATATATCTTTTCGCTTAATAATATAATATTTCAATAGATTTAATTATGACTTAAGAGTATGTTGTTAAAATCTGACAATATCGCACAATAATTAGGAAAATATTATTTAAGAATGCCAAAATTATCAATTGCTAGTCATTTACTTATGTAAACAGAAACTAACTACATAATTTAAAGAAAATATAATTATAAGCCACAGAATTTACTAATTATAAAACTATAAATGATATAGACTAATAAAATCATGCATAATAATAATATATTAACTTAACAAGTAATTTCACAGTCTAAACATTCAGAATTATCATATATTGGAAGATCTTTTGTATAAGGATTAAGTGGTCGAGATGTATAAATAACTTGTGTATGCTGTTTGTTCTTAGAAGAATTAGAGGAAGAGAGGTGCGATTTTCTGTAACTTTCTGCTTCTTTAAATTGATTTTTAATTTCAATAGCCTTTGATTCACTCATTTTATATGAATTATAAAATTTATGAAATGTCTTGATCGATTCATGTATTTCAATAGCGGTTGGTCTATTATCTGGATTTGGATCCCAACATCTCTTCATCAAGCATTTTGGTGCTTCCGGTTCACTGATTTTAGGCCTAATACCATTACATATATCTAATACTAGATGACGATCATGTGCACAAGTTGGTTTCCAGTTACAGTAAAATATATAATCATACCAAAGCTATATATATCAGCTGCTTGAGTGTAAGTTTTACTTCTTAACACTTCGGGAGCCATATAAGGAATAACTCCATAAATTTTTACATACTCGTATTATTCACGTCTTTACATAATCCTATATCAGATATAAATAATGATTTTTTATTAAGAGTATTTAAGTTTTTTGTTAAAAATTATGTTTCCCGAATGTAAATCATAATGAACTTTCTGCTTTCGATGAATTTCTTTGAGACCTTTAATGATACTAAACAATGTTTGCAATTTATTTTTCCAATTAAAATTTTCATAATTTTTATTCATCCAATTATTATAACTTCCACCTTCTGCAAATTCAAGAACTATAATAAAGTCTTTTGTATCTGGATTTTGCGAAATTCCATATACATTAAGAATATCATTCATTTTATTAATAGAATACTCTTTAACCTAGTATTTTTAAAATATATGGTGTTAATTTTTAAAAAAGTATTTAGTTAATTACAATAAATTTATGAAAGAATTTCATACCTCATTTAAGAATTTACCATTTATATTTTGTGAGTTATTTATACATTTTAAAGCAACTTTTTTACTTGAGACTCTTACATACATTTTTTTATGAACGTCATATCTTAATGGACCATCCTTCCATATGGCTGAGTATACAGTAGCAAATCCGCCTTTGCTTAATCTCTTAATGTAATTAAATTGATCATATGATATCCACTCAAATACTATATTAAAACAAGAATTTATCTTTAATCGCATTTCTTTAATTAAATCATCAACCTTTTCATTGTTGCTATTAATAACATTTTTAATTATTAGACATTTTTTACGCCACATATAATTAATATGAACATATTTTTCACCACAATTTTTACAGTATATTTTGTCATATTCTGTACAATATTCATATTGAAGAACTAAAATATAAACTTTTCTAATTGGATTTTGAGATATACCATATATTTTGAGCCTATTCATATCTATTTCTTTAACCTATTAAATTATAAGTATGCATTACTAAATAAAATGAACATTAAACTTAAATAAAAATGTTTCATACCTTATTTAAAAGCCTTTGCGAGTCATTGAAACATATTAAAGCGACTTCATATTCCCACGTTGCTGAATATACTGTAAAAAGATCACCTTCACTTATTTTCTTAATTTTATTAAATTGATTGTATGGTATGAATATTTTATCACTTTTTTTATTCATTTTCAATTGAATGTAATTAACAATTTCGTCATTTCCACGGGCATAATTTGTAAAATAGCATGATTCGCACCACTTATATTGTGTATAACTTTTATCACATATTTCACAATATCTTTCGAAATAATTTTTATAATCATAAATAATTAAATAATCATTTGTTTTAGGATTTACTTGGGACATACCATACACATATTGGTCATGACCTATGATCTGAAAAATTGGTTAATGCCTGACAATAAGAAGTTAATATAACATAGAGTTCATACCTTATTTAAAAAATCATCACTATTTTGCAAGTCACGTGAATTAAAGCATTTTAAAATGATTTTTCTATTTGATTTCCTCATATATTTCCCACAATATTTATTCCAACATAATGGACCATCCTTCCATATTGCTAAATGTATGTTTTTGTTTATTTCTTTAATTATATTAAATTGACTATATGGTATCCACTCAAATACTATATCTGATGAAGCACTAACTTTTGATTGCCTTTCTTGAATAAAATTATTAATTTTTTCATTTTCACTAGTTCATTGTTCTATTTGACGCGGTTTACATCGTTTATATAAATCATTTGTATTCTTTTCATTGTATATTACACAATAATCTTTAGAACATTTTTTATATCCATAAACAAAAAAATAATCATTCGTGTCAAGATTTTCTTGGGATATTCCATATACACACTGATTATAGTCTATAACCTATCAAAATATAAAAATGAATTAATACTCTGGTAATAAACAATTATTATTTATAGTTTATAGTTTATACAGTTTATTACCTCATTTAATAAATTATCAGTGATATTTTGTAAGTCATGTAAAGTGAAGCATTTTAAAATAACCTCTAAATAAATTTTTCTCATATATTTCTTACAATACCTATTCCAATATAACGGACCATCCTTCCATATTGCTGAATGCACATTTTTGTTTATTTCCCCAATTCTAGTAATCTGGTTGTATGGTATCCACTCAAATACTACATCTGATGGTGTATTAATTTTTAATTGCTTTACTTGAATGAAATTATCAATTATTTCATTCCTACTTGTCCATTTAGCAAAGTTTTGTTCAATTTGAAATGGTTTGCACCATTTATACTGGATGTCCGTGTACATTTCATCACATATATCTCAATATTTTTCAAAAAACTTATTATCGAGAACCAAAATATAATCCTTGGTATCTGGATTTTGAGATATTCCATACAATAAATAATTATATGAACATCCATTGACCTATTAAATATAATGAACAGTTATATTACTTTATTAAAAAAAAAAAATCTAATATCCATTCAAATTCGTAGAGAATTACATACCCTATTTAAAAAATCATCAACTATATTATGTGAATTATGCAAATATTTTAAAACAAACTTCTTTAATCGAATCTCTTTTATAATAAAATTTACTATTATGATCATCATAATACTTTCGTAATGGACCATCCTTCCATGTTGCTAAATAATATGTATCAAGTTCATATTTGCTTATTTCGTCGATTTCATCAAACTGATTGTATGGTTTCCATTCAAATATAATGTGATAAGATTTTAATTTTAATTGCTTTTCTTGAATGAAATTATCAATTTTTTTAATCCCACTAGTCCATTCTGTGAAATTTTCCTTTAAATAATTAGTTAGACATGGTATACACCATCCACTACTAAAATGTTTACAATAATTCTTATAGTAAATTTGAGTCGTCATATTTTTTTTTTTTTTTTTTTTTTTTTTTGACAAATTTTTTTTTTTTAATGCTATTAAGCTATATTCGGAAAAATGTGACTCGAAAAATATATATAGGGACAGATATGTTGTCATTTTCTAAGGGGAGGAATAACATGAATGACGGAATTTCCTAAAATGTATGACAAAAGCACTGAAAATCAAATGACGTAATTTATGACCTTCCTGTAAAAAGAAGTTTCCTGTAAAATGAGGTAATTGTAATTTGCGCAAAATAACAAGAATAGAAAGAATTCCAAGGCTAAAAAATATGTCGTTTAACTTTTACAATTAAAATGAATCAATTTTTATTTAAAAGACTTTACGCTTTTTATGCGCAACACTAATTGAAAATATGGTGCAGCAAAATATTATAATCGAAAATAAAAAACCGCAATAAATTACAAAAGTAATGAATATAAGATCATGAGTCTTAATGGAATTTTAGTCCGTTAAAGTAAATACAAAGATTTACAAGTACTGTATTTAGAAGCAAGCATAAGACAAGCGTGAAATAGTCAGAAAATATCAGTAATGATGTGATATAATAAAATTAATCTATATACATATTATATTAATAAAGAAGAAAAACGACAGATAAGATAAGAAATTTTGAACTTTGCTTGATCAGTAATACTTAATTTCTATGGAATTTATGGTATTTATTCAGATTAAAGCTTTCGCACTGTAAATTTATGAATCTTGAAAATTTTTTCATCATAATCTTTTATTATATTTCGTAAAAATATTTTTAAAACATGTAGAAAAGCTTACAAAATTCGTTATTAGTCGGAATTCGTTAGTTACAGTCGGTATATTACTAATGTCGTGTAACAAAGCATTAAGTAAGGACAAGTGGTTGATCGACATGCATGATCGCTATCAATTCATATCGTTATAGGTTTTTTTTTCGAAAGCATTATTTTATTGTGCCGTAACAGGAAAAAAAAATTTGTGAATTGGACTAGTAACATGATAATATATCCAAGAAAAAAATTAAGAAATTGATCATCACTCCGATATAATATTTGTATAATTGTATGGGTACCATATAATCAGTTTAATGAAATTAAGGAATTATATGAATGTGATCTTTTCTCAGATACTCACCAAAATGGAATGGCGGACCATTACATATTATATTGGCATTTTGATAAAAATTCAGATATTTCATCTTACGGCAGCTGACTCCTATGATAAGAAATTCATATTTCATAGTTATTGAAAGAATCTATGCTTCGGAAAAATATATACACATCTGTATATCTGTCATACATGACCTTCCAGTCCTTATGCATCCACAACTTCATCTCTTTGGGATTCTCATCAATTACTATTTTGTATCACTATTTTATATTTGTAAATCAATACGTATCATATTATCAGTTATGTACAAATTTCTTTAGTCAACTTTTCAATGCTATTTATTAAGCATTTATCATTATGAATTGAGAGAGTTAAAGCCTTCAAGCTATTTGAACGACCTATATACATAACAAAGTTAAAGGACAAAATTATCCTAAACAAAAAAAAGTGAAGCAACAAAAGCTCAAACGCAAATGCATAACGATAATACTTCTACTGTTATCAATGATCAACTTAATTCTAGTAATTTTCATGTTGGAAGTTGGAACATCCATATATATATATATATATAACATATATTTACGTAGAAAGAAATATTGATCATTTTAATTTAGCTGAATGAAATGACAATAAATTAAGAAATTTTTACTATTTAATAAAAAAAGTTATCTGTTATCTACATACTGAATATTCTCCACTATGGCCAATATGTACTAACAATAATAGATGTTTCATAGATAATATACAGTATAATTAGTTTGTGACGATCATCTTTAATCAATCATTTCAAATTTTCTTTTTTGAATTTATTAGATTGTATTATATGTATTATATGGATAATAGTGAAAGAATTGATTCATAAAATACTGGCAAACATTTATTAACGATCTTCTAACGGATATTAGACATCGTTTAGCTGGAACTGAACTTTGGGAAATATATATAAATCGGTGGCGATGAAATAATTAAACAGAGAATAGTGCTGCAAAGTCAAAAAAGATGTGAAAAAATAATTCAACGCAAAGTTATTATTGAAAAATTTCAGGCTATAGGGCAGCGAATTCTTAATTTCATCATAGTTACATTAGAGAACAACGCAGAAAATTAATTAACATTGCTTCAAGATTTTAATTTTGAAGCAAATAATTTTATAAATTATAAACAAATCACTAGTTCTATAAGAATTTAAAATTAAATCTAATAACATTAAATATAATAGTTTAATGAATAAATATATTTTTTTTTTTAAAAAAAAAGATTATATATTATTCAATTGTTAAAAATGATTAAATATAGATTCTTAATCAATAAAAGTCTAGCACAAGTTTTATGATGGTTCATGTAGAAATTCACTTAAAAAAAGTTTATAATGCCATTTTTGTTAGGATACGTTGCTGCACACAAATTTAAAGTTCCAAAAAGCAATTATAAACTAGATCTATTTTGAAACGATTTTGATTACATGCTTACTTTTTATTTTTAGAGAATCCGTTTCACTGATAGAATTTAGTCTCAGAGAGGATATTGAAAAGTAGTATATTTAAATAATTTTGTGTATCATGTGAAGTACAGTATATTTGGTCTTAAGCAAGATATCAACTTTTTTATGATTTATTTCACTGTTTTTAGTAGTATTTTAGACGCTCAACCTCATTTGTCAATTTTATTAAATTAATGAATTCTGTATTTATATATATTACGATTAGATATAATATTAGATATAATTTAATCTATATATTGAGATAAATTAAAATTTGTTGCTTCTATTGCTTTAAAGTATATGATCTGGTGACAATATTGATTGCAGCAGTCATACAAAAAAATACTCCTATTACGACATTACGACTATACAGCAGAATTATAAATTAAAAGAATGAATAAGTATACAAAAAAGATGATAAAATTAATGAAATGAGCTAAAAATTTATTCGAAGAAATATTTCATCAAAGTTAGTAACTGAAGCTAATAATAAACTTATACACTGATAGTTATAACACTGATAGTCTGATAGTTATAAAATTTGACGGTTTGTAACTCACTTATTAAAATGCAAACATAAAAAATTTGATTGCTCATATAATAAATAATATTTGATTATTTCAGCCTTAGATTGAAAAATCCTTTAAAATTAGAAAAACTAAATAATTATAATATATGATTAAATGGCTGATTAAATGGCTTTTGAGCAAATTTATACTGCACAATATTGATCTAGATTCTTGAAAACTTTAACCAATGTTTTTTTTCGTTAAGAATAGTTTTATGCATTTAATATTTATATAATAATAATATTTTAATTTATTGTTTTTTAATTGCTTCGGTTGTTGGATGTTATAAATAAAAAATAAACTTGATAATTTAATATAATAATCGAATAAGTTACAACATAAAAGAATTATTTAAATTACAAACTAAGAAACTTGTAAAATATTTTACTAGTCTAGCCTTATATTAAAATAATTCCAAATAAAAAAAAAACACATATATTTAATACTGTACTTGGGTAAGTTATAAAGGAAGGAATTATTTGAATTACAAACTAGCAAAATATTTTACTACTCTATAGCCTTAGTGTTTAAATAACTCTGATAAAATGAATATATCGTAATTCTGTAAATGTATACTAATTTTTGTCAGTTTTAATATCTAAATAATTAAATAAATTAATTAATCACATATAAAATTATTTGTAAATTACTATTTTTTTGTATATATTACATACCTAATGACTTTATATTATCGACTATATAATCTAATCATTCACTTTCTATAATTTTATCCAATTTTTCATTTTTCACTTGATTTACCGTACAATCTAGACATTCACTTTTTAGAGTTTCATTTACTTTTTTGCTAGTAAAATCAAGTAAGCGACTTGTATAATATGCTTGTGGATGAGATTTAGTAATAAGATTATTATTTCCAATTGGTGCATTTATAAATTCCATGATATCACTTTTTAATTCTTCACTGATTTTATCATTACTAATTCTTTTATAAGTATCTTCATCATAAGGACAAAAAATCCAGTTTGCAATAATATTACCTACTTTTTTGGCAGTTGGCCTTTCTAATGGATCCTCATTCCAACATTTCTTCATCAAATCCACATAACATTGTGGAGTACTTTCAATAATTTCAGGACGTTCACCTTTACAAATACTTATACTGAGTTGAAGATCATGTGCTCTATCATTAAATGGTGGAATTCCAGATGTAAATTCCCACATAATCATGGAAAAACTATATATATCACTAGCTGGAGTATATGGTTTGCCTCTTATAACTTCAGGTGCCATAAATGGAATAACACCATAAATTTCATATTCTTTTAAAAAACCAACAGTTTTGCATAATCCTAAATCACTAATAAAAACTTTGTTTTTATCACTCAAATCTTTTTTATCCTCATGATTTAAAATATTGCCATCATGAAAATCACGATGAATAAGATTTTCCTCATGTATTTTTTCAAGACCAGAAATAATTTTATATAACATGAGCAATCTTTGTTTCCAATTATTTTCAATTATTTTTGTTAAATTTCTTCTTAAATTTCCCATATTTGCATAATCCATTACTACCATATAATTCAAAGTATCCGGATTTTTTGTAAATCCATGTAAATTAATAATTCTACTTGAACCTAAACATTTTTCATGACAATCCCACTATGAAAAAATTGAAATTGTATATATTAGCCTAAATGATTTGTAATAAAATTAAAAATAAATAATATATTATTATACTTCATTTAAAAATCCATTCAAACTTTCATTCAAATTATCGAGACACTTAAAAGCTACTTCTTTCTCTCCACTACTTTTTAACCAAATGGCCTTGTATATAATACCAAATCCTCCTTTATCAAGATATTCAACATTTTTAAATTGATTATAAGGAATCCATTTTAACCATTTTTCTTCAATAAATTTGTCTAAAATTGTGTTTTCACTTTTTCCAAATCTAAATATAATTTAAATAATTGAAACGTAAAATTTTGTACCAAAACTCAAAATTACAAAAAAAAAGTAATGTGTTGACTTACTCTAAAATTTAATAAGAAATTTAATAAATTTAATAAATATAAATTTTAGTTTTGTATAAATTTATTTATAATAGATGGTTTATATTTTATAACTCACCAACTAAAGCAATAGATAATATTTTTAAAAAAAGGCCAAATTCGGTTAAACAAATTATTAATAAATATTATATGAATATAATAATGAACTAAGAATTAATTAGAATTATTGAAAGTGTTGGTAATAACTTACAACAATCTAAAGTGAATTACCAAATAATTTTTCAAATAAAAAAATTAGTTAGTTTAAATTATATGTAAATATTATAGTATAAATATGTAATAATAGAATTAAATAAACAACTTATAACTTACCATCTAAATAAATTACCAAATAATTTTTTAAATAAAGAAATTAGTTAGTTTAAATTATATGTAAATATTATATAAATATGTAATAATAGAATTAAATAAATAACTTACTCGCTATATTACCAAATAATTTTTTAAATAAAGAAATTAGTTAGTTTAAATTATATGTAAATATTATATAAATATGTAATAATAGAATTAAATAAACAACTTATAACTTACCATCTAAATAAATTACCAAATAATTTTTTAAATAAAGAAATTAGTTAGTTTAAATTATATGTAAATATTATATAAATATGTAATAATAGAATTAAATAAGCAACTTATAACTTACCAACTAAATAAATTACCAAATAATTTTTTAAGTAAAGAAATTAGTTAGTTTAAATTATATGTAAATATTATATAAATATGTAATAATAGAATTAAATAAACAACTTATAACTTACCATCTAAATAAATTACCAAATAATTTTTTAAATAAAGAAATTAGTTAGTTTAAACTATATGTAAATATTATATAAATATGTAATAATAGAATTAAATAAACAACTTATAACTTACCATCTAAATAAATTACCAAATAATTTTTTAAATAAAGAAATTAGTTAGTTTAAATTATATGTAAATATTATATAAATATGTAATAATAGAATTAAATAAGCAACTTATAACTTACCAACTAAATAAATTACCAAATAATTTTTTAAGTAAAGAAATTAGTTAGTTTAAATTATATGTAAATATTATATAAATATGTAATAATAGAATTAAATAAACAACTTACACCCTATATTATTTAAATAAAGAAATTGGTTAGTTTAAATTATATGTAAATATTATATAAATATGTAATAATAGAATTAAATAAACAACTTATAACTTACGAACTAAATAAATTACCAAATAATTTTTTAAATAAAGAAATTAGTTAGTTTAAATTATATGTAAATATTATATAAATATGTCATAATAGAATTAAATAAACAACTTACTCCCTATATTATTAAATAATTTTTTAAATAAAGAAATTAGTTAGTTTAAATTATATGTAAATATTATATAAATATGTAATAATAGAATTAAATAAACAACTTATAACTTACGAACTAAATAAATTACCAAATAATTTTTTAAATACAGAAATTAGTTAGTTTAAATTATATGTAAATATTATATAAATATGTAATAATAGAATTAAATAAACAACTTACACCCTATATTATTAAATAATTTTTTAAATAAAGAAATTAGTAGTTAGTTTAAATTATATGTAAATATTATATAAATATGTAATAATAGAATTAAATAAACAACTTATAACTTACCATCTAAATAAATTACCAAATAATTTTTTAAATAAAGAAATTAGTTAGTTTAAATTATATGTAAATATTATATAAATATGTAATAATAGAATTAAATAAACAACTTATAACTTACCATCTAAATAAATTACCAAATAAAGAAATTAGTTAGATTAAATTATATGTAAATATTATATAAATATGTAATAATAGAATTAAATAAACAACTTATAACTTACCATCTAAATAAATTACCAAATAATTTTTTAAATAAAGAAATTAGTTAGTTTAAATTATATGTAAATATTATATAAATATGTAATAATAGAATTAAATAAACAACTTACTCCCTATATTATTAAATAATTTTTTAAATAAAGAAATTAGTTAGTTTAAATTATGTGTAAATATTATGTAAATATTTAATAATAGAATTAAATAAACAACTTATAACTTACTAACTAAATAAAATTACCAAATAATTTTTTAAATAAAGAAATTAGTTAGTTTAAATTATATGTAAATATTATATAAATATGTAATAATAGAATTAAATAAACAAATTATAACTTACTAACTAAATAAATTACCAAATAATTTTTTAAATAAAGAAATTAGTTAGTTTAAATTATATGTAAATATTATATAAATATGTAATAATAGAATTAAATAAACAACTTACACCCTATATTATTTAAATAAAGAAATTGGTTAGTTTAAATTATATGTAAATATTATATAAATATGTAATAATAGAATTAAATAAACAACTTACACCCTATATTATTTAAATAAAGAAATTGGTTAGTTTAAATTATATGTAAATATTATATAAATATGTAATAATAGAATTAAATAAACAACTTACTCCCTATATTATTAAATAATTTTTTAAATAAAGAAATTAGTTAGTTTAAATTATATGTAAATATTATATAAATATGTAATAATAGAATTAAATAAACAACTTATAACTTACCATCTAAATAAATTACCAAATAATTTTTTAAATAAAGAAATTAGTTAGATTAAATTATATGTAAATATTATATAAATATGTAATAATAGAATTAAATAAACAACTTATAACTTACCATCTAAATAAATTACCCAATAATTTTTTAAATAAAGAAATTAGTTAGATTAAATTATATGTAAATATTATATAAATATGTAATAATAGAATTAAATAAACAACTTATAACTTACCATCTAAATAAATTACCAAATAATTTTTTAAATAAAGAAATTAGTTAGTTTAAATTATATGTAAATATTATATAAATATGTAATAATAGAATTAAATAAACAACTTACTCCCTATATTATTAAATAATTTTTTAAATAAAGAAATTAGTTAGTTTAAATTATGTGTAAATATTATGTAATAGAATTAAATAAACAACTTATAACTTACTAACTAAATAAAATTACCAAATAATTTTTTAAATAAAGAAATTAGTTAGTTTAAATTATATGTAAATATTATATAAATATGTAATAATAGAATTAAATAAACAAATTATAACTTACTAACTAAATAAATTACCAAATAATTTTTTAAATAAAGAAATTAGTTAGTTTAAATTATATATAAATATGTAATAATAGAATTAAATAAACAACTTACACCCTATATTATTTAAATAAAGAAATTGGTTAGTTTAAATTATATGTAAATATTATATAAATATGTAATAATAGAATTAAATAAACAACTTATAACTTACGATCTAAATAAATTACCAAATAATTTTTTAAATAAAGAAATTAGTTAGTTTAAATTATATGTAAATATTATATAAATATGTAATAATAGAATTAAATAAACAACTTATAACTTACGATCTAAATAAATTACCAAATAATTTTTTAAATAAAGAAATTAGTTAGTTTAAATTATATGTAAATATTATATAAATATGTAATAATAGAATTAAATAAATAACTTACTCGCTATATTACCAAATAATTTTTTAAATAAAGAAATTAGTTAGTTTAAATTATATGTAAATATTATATAAATATGTAATAATAGAATTAAATAAACAACTTATAACTTACGATCTAAATAAATTACCAAATAATTTTTTAAATAAAGAAATTAGTTAGTTTAAATTATATGTAAATATTATATAAATATGTAATAATAGAATTAAATAAGCAACTTATAACTTACCAACTAAATAAATTACCAAATAATTTTTTAAGTAAAGAAATTAGTTAGTTTAAATTATATGTAAATATTATATAAATATGTAATAATAGAATTAAATGAACAACTTATAACTTACCATCTAAATAAATTACCAAATAATTTTTTAAATAAAGAAATTAGTTAGTTTAAATTATATGTAAATATTATATAAATATGTAATAATAGAATTAAATGAACAACTTATAACTTACCATCTAAATAAATTACCAAATAATTTTTTAAATAAAGAAATTAGTTAGTTTAAATTATATGTAAATATTATATAAATATGTAATAATAGAATTAAATAAACAACTTACTCCCTATATTATTAAATGATTTTTTAAATAAAAACTTAATTAGTTAAATCAATAAATGACAGAAATATAAATAACATATAACTTACACCCTGTAGTAAGTATATTTATTTATTAGTTAATTAGATGCAAATATTATTACAAAAGTATATACTGTAAATTAAATAACACTTACAATCTTAAACATGCATTTAAGTAAAGAATATAATTAGTTTAAATTACACATGAATATTATACATAATTAAATATACTAACTTACCATCTATGATATAATTGATTATTAAATAGTTATTTAAACAAAGAATTTAGTTATCTGTATAGTATATAAATAAAATAAAATAAAATAAAATAAAAACCGATAACTTACCAACTATATAATATTATCAATTATCATCAATTACTAAAGTTATATAATAACACCAAAACCATTAATATTTAAATTATAAATATTAACTTACGAGCTAAATTATTTAAATTGTATGTGAATATTACAGCATATAAATTTTAATAATATTTAAATCATTTACAAAAATTTTTGTTTAATAATTGAGTTTAATATATTTTACCTTTAGATTCCTCGACATTACTTGAAACTAATTTTATTATATTGGCAAATTTGATTTAAAATTTTGGATAATACTAACTTTCTATTAAATAATTATGCAATATGCTTTTTACCTTTATTGTTACTATAAGCCATTACTATATATTTACATCAAATTTCTTAAAAGGTAATATCTCTTCGTTTGTTTAGACGTAATATTTATGCAAAATGCAACTATGTTGATCAATTGATCACAAGCACTGCATGTATGACGCCTCACTATGGTGCAACAAAAAATCATAACAGGGAAATAATTACTAAAGGTAGTTAAGCAGGCGTAACTTTGACTGAAGCAGTTTAGCTCAACTTCTTCTAAATTGAAAATAAATTGTTTTTTTTACTTGCATGTGACAATTTCACTACACCGCGTTTTGAAAAAAAAAATTTGCGTAAAAAAATGAACAGATAGTAATTAATGTTCATGGAAGTTAAGTTGAAAATAATGTAGTGCATGCCAATTTTCACGTCTAAAAAAGATTCTAAAAGACTGCCTAAAAAAAGAAAAAACCGAACAGCTAGTAAAATTTCATTAAAATAGAAAAAAATTTTTTTTTAATTCCCCAGTCTCCATATTCAGAAAGATTCAAAAATAGCAAAAAACAATTAGTAATATTCGTTAAAATAAAACAAAATAAAATAATTATTTTACTTGCCAGGTTTCCACGTAAAGAGAGATCTGAAAATGACCTAAATTAAAAATAAATGAACAATTATTAATGTTTGTTAAAGTAAAAAAATTAAAGAGACAAATTAACAGTTAGAATTAATAATATTATTAAATTAAATTTTTTTTTTACTTGCTAACTTAAAAGTTCTTAAAAACAATCAACTAGAAATGTTTATCAAAGTGAAATAACCAGAGAAACTTTTAACTTTTTTACTTTATTACCGTACATTTTCATATCCAGAGAAAAAAAAGGAAAAACAAGCAATAACAAGCAATTAGTAATATTCATTAAAATAAAGTAAAATGCCTACCAATGACTACCATCAAAGGACTGAAGAGTCTCTTAAAAAAGTGAATTAATATTTTCCATAATTTTGCCATTTATTTTCGTCATTTCACCCAATTTACATATTTATATATTATTTTTTTATCCTTTTATGCAAAACAAATCTTCTTTATTAAAAATTAAAAATTAGGCTGATTTGGTCATAGATAAGCTATATAAATAACAATGCTGACCTAATACAATCCAGTCATTTAATGATCTGAGGATTAATAACCAGATTTGTTAAAATATTATTTTTTTAAGCCACTTAAACTCAAATTCTTCCTCCTATAAATAAGATGAAGTTACATAAATAAGACCAGACCAAGCAGATAGTGTGTTTAACATAAAATCTGGGGTCAGAGAGATGGGGGAAGCCTAATTGATTGGCTAAAACTTGAACATCATAACAAATCTATCTTCCCCAGTATCACCACAAAATTTTTCCACCCCACATGACCTTAAAATTTCGTCACCGGTGTCACACCCTCTACTTTCTCATTTTTCAGTAGTATTCCAGGGACTTAAATTTTTTTCAGTGTGTAAAGTCCTATTTGTCACGCCATATTCGTCGCATGGTTAATTTCTTAATTCTGGCCAAATCTCATAATGCCGGCCAAAAATCACGTGGGGGTGGAAATTTTTTGTGGCGTTACTGGGGTAAATTAACAAATCTTGAACAGTCACATGATTTTTATCAATGTCGTCCAATCAAAATTGCAAATAAGTGTTGTTCAAGAACCATTTTGAAGACAAAAAGGGGGGATTATGCTAAACACACTTTTTGCTTGGTCCAGCCTAAGATAAATTTACACCAACCTTCGGATAATAACTTCCTGCACTTTCTAATTGCAAAAATATCCGAACAATTACGGCTAAGATTTTTATACAATTACAAAGAAAAAAAGATTATGTCTATTGGCTAATCCTAAAACAAAACAAAATACATATTTAAAAGGAATTATTTATATTTTAGAGTCATTATATAAAAATAAAAATGAGGCGGAAGTAAGCATAATTGAATACTAGAATAAAAAATATTCTTTAATTTTTCTTTTAGAATTCATTTCATTATAATTGTTGTTTGCTACTACAGAAAATATATTTATTTTTATTACCTCTAATCGCTAGAAGCATGTTTCTTGCCATTCATGTTAATGTTGCATGCCGTAATAGTTGTAACCGAGTTGGAAAGTTGTAACGTAATGTCGTAGAGTTGTAACGTTTTGCCGTAAATTTCCAACCAGTTGTAATTGGTGTAATGTTCGTAATAATCGTAATTATTTTATTAATGATATTATGTATTGCAGACTTTGATGTATCAATACTACGATTCTGTTAATCTAGAATTGCAGATTATGTAATTGTGAGGCTTATATTTTTTTTAATTTGTTTTTTACTTTATGGTAAACTTAGTTTTCAGTTTGCTGAATCCCTATAAAAAATTTTATCCATTATTTCTGTAAAAATTCCACAAAAATGAGCCCTTCAGAGTCATTCATGAAATACATTACGTTTCCACAATGTAAGATTATTAATTCATGAATATGATTATATGAGCCCTTTGCAGAATAAAAATGGAATATAAAACACGGATTGACTTTTTTGTAAGGAATTATTAGGTATATTATATTTGATATCATTTTATTATTATTATTATTCTTCTTTTATTATTTTCTTTATGTCAATTTAATTAATTTTTCTTTTTCATTTTTATAGGAACTTGAATGGAGCTTTAGAATATACACCGTCTATAATCAAAACCTGATTTTTTGTTATCATTTTTTATTATTTAGTAATTTGCCAATTTACAACTTAATTAAGTTTACAGCATAATTACATATTACAACTTTAATACGGCACATTACAACTTTGAGCCGTAGTTGTAAATCAGGGTTACAACCCAAGTTGTAATCCAAAATGCCGTAATTAATACTTACGGCAGGCAACTTTAATTCATGTATTTCTATATTTTCTTGTTTTTCTGCTTCTCTCTTGTTCTTCTTTCTTCAGTCCTGGTGTTCTTCATCTTAGAAAAGTATTATAATGCATTTTGTCGGATAAATCATTTATCGATTTGCCAATTGGCTCTTCCATAATTTCAATAAATTATTTTTCTCATCATTTGTTTTTTACGTCAGTTAACTTGGGATTTTGAATTTCTCTCCAACTCCTTTTTATCCTCTTTCGTTAGACAACTTCTTTCATTTTCAAATATTTGAAGAATTGTATTTATCTTGTTTAAAAGATTTTTTTTTTTCCTTTAATGAACGCCCTGTTCCAAGCTTTATTAAAATAAGAGAAAGAACTTGACATACATATACGAAAGTGCACGTTTATACATTAAAGTCACCCTCAGGGAGTGCGTGAAGACCTGAATCTAACACTATCTGGGTAACTATATATATCCGTTGGGCCCTCCCAATTATTTACCTGCTGCCGAGACATTTAAAGTAGAGACTACAACTCAAGTAGCGTGCCTATATGAATCAGATGATAAAAGATATTCTTTATATTTGATTCAACATGATATCTTTAACTAAATAAAAAAAAAGTTCTCTCTTTTTGTATAATAAGTTATACGTCTCTTTATTTATATTAGTCAAATATAATTTCTTTTCTCTTATAAAAAAATAATGAAGCATACTGTATATTCCGGACTTCGCATCTTCTTAGTGTCATCACGCGTAAAGTTAACAGATTTTGAATTCTATCAGCTAATCATTGTAACCCCATCATTTTTTGTTTATTTCCGAAATTTCTTATGTGAGTCATGTCCTATAATCCCGTCCTATAATCTCTTTATTTATTGTAACAGTTTTGTAACTATACAAAATCCTCAGTATTTACATTATCATGTCTATTATTTAAAGGAATGAGAAGAAAAGAATAAAAGAAAAAAAGTATGTGCAAAAGTAAAAAAGAAAAAATGTATGAAAGGGGACAGAGGAGAAAAATTACATAAAGGGAAAGAGAAAGAATGTATAAAAGGAAAAGAAAAGAATATGTAGGAAAGAACATACGAAGAGTCGAAGAAGAGGAAAGAAAAAGATTCGTTAACTGCCTAAGGTTTCGTAACACAGACCTGTAGATTATTTGATCATTTTTATGGCTCAACGTTAACTTTTGGAAATAAATATAAAAATTTAAATTAGAATCAAAGATTTTTTATCAGGAATCTGAGATCTGAATCTCAAACTTGTTGATGACTTAAAACAACACAAACAATAAATATAATTAATTAAATCCGAATTTAAAGTTGGTCTTTGGAATGATCACATGTATATTCTGACGTCAATATAATACATTTTTTTTCATGGTAAACACATACTT
This sequence comes from Rhizophagus clarus, assembly GCA_015698045.1. NCBI lineage: Eukaryota > Fungi > Glomeromycota > Glomeromycetes > Glomerales > Glomeraceae > Rhizophagus > Rhizophagus clarus. The sequence continues at coordinate 330,712 of BLAL01000304.1, read as the reverse complement.
TATTATATTTTATGTAAAAGAACATTATACAATATTTGTTACATTCTATATCGTCGTATTCTTATATATTAAATTCAAGATTTCTCTTAATAACAAGACTGCCGAATTACTTGGATTAAAAAAGGAACTTTAAACTTCAAATAAATTAAATTTTGAAAATTATTTTTCAAACTTATCTTGGATTTCAATATCCAGTTTGAGCAGATTTTCCTATAGAAAGAGATGAAAAATGTTCAAAAAAAAAAAAAATCTAAACTTTTATATATATTTTGAAATCATTTTTTTTTTTTTTTTTTATTGTAGAGAAATCAGCTTCGATTTGCTTTCAGATAAAGTTTTTATTGAAGCTTTTTAAAAAAAATGTTATCTCTAAAGTTGGTTGGATTCTAGTCTCCAATAGATAAGAGATGAACTGAAATCAATGTCCAAAGATAGTAAAAATATGTTTAATGAACAATTTGTTTAAGAAAAAGATAATTTTTTTTAACGATATTCCACATCTGGGTCACCTAAAAAGAAATAATAAAACATTAATAACTGTTTTTAAAAAAAAATATATTTAAAAAATATATTGGTTCCTATCTATTAATTCCTTCATCATTAGCAACTATTTTTTTCTTCAAAATTTTACGGAACCTAATTTTTGAAAATCCTCAATCTGATATTTTTGGTTAGCAATAACTAAGGTTGATCGTCTAAGAAAAGAAATAACAAACTGTTAACATTCGTTAAAATATAAGTAAGAAAAAACCTAGATTCAAAAATAACCCGCCTAAAAAAGAAAGAAAATATTAAAGCATTAGTAAATGTTCCATCCTTAAACAAAAAAAAACGACTTTAATTAAAGAATACTTAAAAAATGCTTTCCATACCGAGCCCACATTCAAGGAGAGCTGAAAAGATACCTAAAAGAATAAAAAACAAAGACATTGGTTACCACTTTGTTAGAATAGAAAGGTTAAGAGCGAGAATAAAAAACATACTGTAACCCATGCATCCAAAGACCTTGAAGGAAAAAACCGCCTAAAAAAAAAGAAAAAATGAAATGTTATTCTAACGTTTCGTCAAAAAGTAATTAAAAATAACTTAAAATTTAAAATATGCTTACGCGTTTAGTTAAATTACGTGTTTAGTACAAGTTAATTTAAATTTATATTTTTAGTATAAATTTTAATAGATAGTTAAAATTTAACTTCTGTTAAAATTTACACTATAAAATTTAACAACTACACCGTAATCTAAAAACTTCGATTTATTAAAAAAAATAATAATATATTTTGATTAATATTTTCAATTATTAATAAATAAAATAAATTTATCACAAGACAATTCGTTAAAAACTATTGTTGGCTATTTATAGTATTAAAACTATTATGCTACGTGTTAAGAAAAAATGTTGATTAAATAATAATACACTATTATGTTAATCATTGCATGTTATTCCTGATTATTCTAATTATTATTAGAAATAAATATTCTAGTATAAATGGTGTAAATCATGTCAAATAAAGAATTTATAAACAATCAGGCTGATGGAAATAACATAACATTAGAATTGATACCATATAATGAATTTAATTATATTAAGAAAATAGATAAAGGTGGATTTGCTACAGTATATTTAGCAATATGGAAAAAAAATCATATGCAAGACTTTCAAACAAAAAGGTTGCCTTAAAATATATAAATAACTTACAAAATGTGACCAATAAATTTCAAAATGAAGTATGAAATTTCTTAATTAAATTTAGTGCAATTTAATTAGTTTATTAAAATACAATAATTAAATATAGATTAAAACATATTTAATTAATAAAATGAATGATATTCTTAATGTATACGGAATATCTCAAATTCTAGATACAAAAGATTTTATTATAGTCCTTGAATTTGCAGAAGGTGGAAGTTATAATAATTGGATAAATAAAAATTATAAAGACTTTGATTGGAAAAATAAAATACGAACGTCACTTAGTATCATCGAGGGTCTCAAAGGAATTCATCAAACCAGAAAGTTCATCATGATTTACATCCAGGAAATATATTGTTTTTAGCAAAAAATTTAAATACTTTTAATAATAAGAAATCGTTATTTACTGTATATCAGATATGAGATTATATGAAGATGTGAATAATACTGTACAAATGAGGTAAAAATTTATGGTGTTATTCCTTATATGGCTCCTGAAGTGTTAAGAAGTAAAGCTTACGCTCAAGCAGAAGACATATGTAGTTTTGGTATGATTATGTATTTCACAGCAACCGGAAAACAACCTTTTGTCAATTGTGCTCATGATCATCATCTAACATTAAAGATATGCAATGGAACTAAACCTGAGATAAATGTGCCCGAAGCACCAAAATGTTACATTGATTTAATGAAAAGATGTTGGGACTCAAATCTAGAAAATAGATCAAACGCCATTGAAATGCATGAATTAATGGAATCATTTTATGATTACTATAATTCATGCAAAAAAGTTGAAACAAGCGCAATTGAAATTAGAAAACCATTTAAAGAAGCAGAAATTCATAGAAAAACATACCGTACCTCTCTTCTTTTAAGAAAAGAAGTCAACATCCAAAAGCTGTTTACACAACTCGGTTACTTAATCCTTTTACAAAGGATTTTCCAAAATCTGATTTTTTAAGTTGTGCAATTACTGATTAGGCAGGTAATTTCACAAAATCTATAAGGAATTTTGAACAATTACTTTGAAGATATTAACATCATAATTGAAGATAAAAGTGTATTATTTTTTTTTTTTTTACAATCAATATAACAAATTTAAGTATTTATACAATTCGTCGATAAAAACAAAAATATTAATGACTTTAAGCAAGTCAAAACTTTGCCGCACTAATCCAGCTACACATTGTCATATCGATTAAAGCTAATGGTCAAAATTATTTATCAATTAAGGATCCTTCCATTAATTATAAAAAAAAAATTGCACCTGACGATACAGTATATTGCTATCCGGATTATTCAGATTAAAATCTTAACGCTTTTGTATCATGTATTGTAGATTGAGATAATTCCAAATAAGTAAATTACTTTATAAATCAAACTTTTTTTCTGCAAATTTAGCAGGACCCCGAGCAATACTGTAATAAGTAACAAAAATAACGTCGTGAAAATCTTTCCTTTTTAGATAACATTGGTCAAATATTATTACTTTATTTTGTAACTGACTGACATTACCATAATTCCGGCCCTGAAAAAATGCGTAGAGCTAATAGAAAATAGATTTCATATTTTTATTGATCGCTATGATTGAATAAACTTGCATCATGTCAAAATAAATAGTCAACCAATTTTTTTTAAAATTACCTTCAGTAAGTTCTTATTTTGTTTTTACAGTCAGCTCTCCATAATTTCACTCTCCATAATTGCATACTCACTATATTCTACACGTGCAATGGTTTTCCAGAACGATCTTATTGATATTTCCCTCCATAACTGCACACACGTGATCTGCATGGTATTTTTTTACTAATTGCCGCGGAATTCCGGTGCTTTTCTACTAATTGGTAGCGTAAAGTCTTGGAATTCTGGTATTTTTCTATTAATTGACAAAGTAATGCCTTGGAGTTCTGACGCTTTTCTATTAATTGGCAGCATAATGCTTTAGAATTCCGGCATTTTTCTACTAAAGACCAGGTATTATACATGGTAAGGATAATGTGTCTTGCATTATATAGTAATTCTATAATTGCACACCCTCTCTAATTGCATGCTTTAGCTTGGTCCCAAGGGGGTGTGCAATTATGGAGGGTTGACTGTACTTTGCTTTTCACTAAAATCTTATTTAAAGATATCAAATCCTAAACAATAATTACTACTTAGTAACAAATACACTCTCATCCGGGTAAACTAAATATCCGAACCGAAATCTGGGTGTATAACGGATTGATTGATAAATTAAAATTCTAATTCGGCTGGTACTATGAATTTTACTTGAATTTAATATGCTAATAGTTTTTTTATCAATTGTATACATCATAAACAAATTTTCGTAATGAAAAGCAACCAAAAACGTAATTGAACAAAAGTTTATATGCGTATTTAAAGTGTTGAAAAAAATCAGTAAACATACTCGTATTCCCTTGATTTGTTCAAAATAATTTGTACAACTTGTGTTTCAAGTATCGTCAACAAACGCAAAGTCGTAAAATTGGTTTACAAATCACAATTTGTCTTATTTGATCCCAACCGATTGGATTTTTATTTTTAAAAAAATTTTTTATCATTACGCTCGACTGTCTGATCAATCTATTATAATAGCTACTACAAATGATTTCATGATCCGTAATTTTGGAATGGTAGATATATTTGTTTTTTCTTTTTTTTTTTTTTTTTTTGTTAGAATTTTATAAAATAAAAAAAACTATCTAACATATAAAATTTCAACTCGTTAAACTAGGCTGCTTTACACTACAGTACACCCTTACTATAGCGAATTTTTTTATAGCGAATAACTTACTATAACGAAGAAAAGTACGGGTACATATTTTTTAATAATTAAAAATTCTTATTATACCGAATTTTAAAGTAAAAATTCTCTAACTCGTAATACGAATTTAAATGTTAAGACAATTATAATAAAATGACCCTTCATATAGCGAAGAATTTTGCTATACCGAATTTTTAAAATGTTACACAATAATTTAGCGAATTTTTGATCACATGAAATTTTATTTGAACAATTCGAACAATTCGAATTTGCCTTTAAAGGTTAGAATTTTTGTGATTAAAGTTAAAAAGGAAAATTATCATAAACAAGATCATGATTTATTTTTATTATAATACGGCAAATATAACCTTGATCAGTTAGTTCTTTTTTTTACACGTCACTATGCCCAAAACTAAAAGTGCACTAAATAAATATTCCCAAGCAAAAGGTAAAGATAAAATGAGAACTTTACCGAAAAGAGCATCTTTAACTATTGCCCAAAAGCATGAAATATGTTATAAAAAAATCAACGAACCTTATATAAAAAATAAAGAACTTGCGGAACTATATAATGTTAGTGAAGGATGCATTAGTGATACGTTAAAAAAATCACAAAAATGGCTTGAAATTGACCCTCAAGCACCCGAAGCCCAAGGGAAAAGACAAAATAAGTTGAATTTTCCAGAAATTGAAGAAGCTCTTACATTATAGGTATTGAAGGCTCTAGAAAATGGTGTTGATATTAGTGATCAGGTTTTACATGAAAAAGCTATAGCATTTGCTTCTCTATATAAAGTTGAAAATTTTAAAGGAAGTAATGGTTGGATTGGTGGATTTAAAAAAAGACATAATCTTTCTTGCTATTTAAAACAAGGAGAAGCTGCAAGCGCACCTCTTGATAAACTTGATGAATTCAGAAAAAACCTTCAAGATTTGATTCGTAATTATAGTCTTGAAGATGTTTTCAATTGCGATGAAACTGGTTTGTATTGGAAAATGGAACCCAAAAGGACGATCTCCAATAAACCTGTATCTGGAAAAAAACAATCTAAAGATCGGGTAACAATTCTCCTTTGTTCTAATGCAACTGGTACTGAAAAGCTCAAACCAGTATTCATTCACAAATATAAAAATCCTCGTCCTTTAAAGAATTTATCCAAAACATCTTTACCAGTAGAATATTATTGGAATTCAACAGCTTGGATGCAAGTTTCTATTTGGAATGATTGAATTCGTAAGTTTGATGCACAAATGAGATTAAAAGGAAGAAATATTCTTCTTCTTATAGACAATGCTCCTGTCCATGCTTTATATGAAGGTGTGGAATTGACCAATATAAAAATTGAATTTTTGCCTCCTAACACAACTGCACACTTACAACCATGCGACAAGGGTATTATAAATAGCTTTAAGGTACTAAAATTTCAATATAATTTTAATAATTAAGAAATTCTAACTTACAATATTTGATTTTGCAGGCACAATATCGAAAATTGCTCCTTCAAAATCGTATCAAGGCTTTTGACTTTCAACAATTAACAGGAAATAGTAAATCTCCAATCAATATCAAAAAAGCTATTAAATATGTTGTGTCAGCCTGGGATAGAGTTCTTCCTAAAACTATATTTAACTGCTGGAATAAAACGGGAATTTTGCCAGATGATACGAATTCTTATAACGAAATTGAAGAGAATAGGCATAATGAGACAGAAGAAAATGAATATAGAGAAATTCAAGATTTAATCAATAAGCTTGAGTATACACACCCTCTTACTGCTGAAGAATACATTAGATTAGACCAGGAGAATGAAATTGCCGGTATACCCCCATCTGAAGAGCAGATTGTTGCTATTCTTAAAGAAAATAATACTATGTCTGATGATGAAGGTGATAAAGATATTATTTCAGTAACGAGTTCTGAGGCCTTAATTGCATTTGATACAATTTTTAACTATGTAGAGCAAAATGATAGTCAAGATATTTTTGATAAAAGTGCATTAAAGGTAATGAAAAAATTAGAAAAATTGTTTATAGAAATAATTTTTTTTCTAAAAAACAATCAAGTTTAGATTTATTCGTTACAGATAAAGGTAGTAAACTCAAGCCAAATAACACTGCTATTGATCCAGTTGATAATAATACTATGAACAGGGAAAGGGAAGGCGATAATAATATTATTGATATTGAAAATTTTGATTTTGAAGCTTTGTATTTTAATGAGTTTGATTTTTATAATTATGAAGAAGACCAAGGTTTTATTGAATATCAAATCGATGAGAATAGTCTTTATAAATGATGTACGACAGTATTACAGTACTCGTATCATACTCAATTAAGTAATAGTCATTGAGTAACAAAAAGTATTTGTATGTGAGTTCATAATAAATAACAAAGAACACTCGTTAATTGAATATAATTGGTTTTGTTTTATTGTTTTTTTATCTTTATTACCAAATAAATTTGGTTTGTATTTAATAATAGTGCGATAATGCATTTATCACGTGATTATATGATTTTTTTGATATAACGAAAATCTTATGTTTATTCGTTATACACTATAACGAATTTTCTTACTATAACGAATTTTGATCTTCAGCCCACAAGATTCGCTATAGTAAGGGTGAACTGTACGTCTAAACTTTTTGGCTATGCTACAGCACCTAGTTTTATATTACCGCGCTCCTTATCATTTAACTCTTCATCTAAGCACCATCTGTTTCATCTGTTCCTTTGAAATTTCTTTCTCTAATAAAAATCTCTTCCTTTTATCATGATCGTTAATTTTTCCTCTTTTACTAGTTTGTAAGTTTAAGGCAGACTCAAAATACCTACTCAAACCTATATCAAGAAAAAAAAAATCTTATCCTTAAATTTCTAAATCTTCCTCTCATCCGGACTATTCAAAATTTCAAATTAACTTTATTTTCCATACACGTCTCTTATCCAGTACTATTTATTAATTGTCTTTTTAAATCTTCTCTTAGAGCCTTATACGTTAATTCTTCTCTCTTCATTTTCTCAACTATACTTTATCACCTCTTCCGTCGTCACGTTGTTTCTACGTAACTTATCATTGCTCTGTGGCTTATTTTCCGTCGTGTTACTACTATCTGGTAAATTTCTCAGTTCTTGTTAATTTATTTATTTATTTATTTATTTATTGCGAACCATTACATTCAAAACGAACCATTAATCTAACGAAAAATAGCTATAAAGAAAAGTAAAAGCCCACTCCGAAGAGTGAACATCGCTACCCATAAAACGCACTGGAAAATAAGGATCGTTAAGCTCAGTCGGCGATCTTTATACAAAAGTTGCTCGTTTTAGATCTAAAAAAAGAAGGAAAAGAAAAAAAAATGCTCTAAAAAAAAAACTTCTACCCACGCCTTAGGCAAAAACTACACTATCTCCAGAAGAGGCGATTTTGGTCCTAAATAAAAAAAATAAAAAAGCTAAAAATTATCGACTGAAAAAAAGTTAGTAAAATAACAAAGGCGAAACTATCGAAGGAAATCCCCCTAATTCATCAACAGTGTCAATAGTTGCTTGAGGATGTCCGTGGTTGCCGATGGAACCACCTTCACTAGGAGCACCATTGCGTTTATTTTGCGAGTGGTTCTTCTGGTTTCCTTGGTTTGAGTGAAGACCGTTTCGCTGAGCGTCATTCTTCTTTTTGTTGTTCGGCTCTTGTTAATTGTATTGTGCCTTTGTAATTACTTCCGCTCACGTCTCCGACCTGTGTAACTGATGTCGATATTTTTCCATTATTCACTATATCACTCGTCTGTACCCAATTCAATTTCCGTATCAGATTTCTTTGCTGCCTTTTTTCTTCTTCAGAGACCTTCTTTGCTTCCTGTCTGGTAAATCCTGAATCTTTTACCGAATTCCGTGTAGAATCATTTGTAAAATATTTAATTGTAAATTAATAAAATAAGAAATTGATTTGTCTTTAAAAAAATCGTTTTAAAGCATCGAGACATTTTATAGGTTATATAAAAAAACCTGTGGGGATATGAGAAGTTGATGAGCTTCTGATTGGCTAATATAATGAATTTAAGAAATCACATGATTTTAACCAATCAAATGTGAAAAATATTTTTAAAAATTTTTTTTATTTATAAAATATAAAATAGATTAAATGAAATACAATTTACTAATTCTAAACGATTACTGATTTTTTTTTTTTTAAAAAAAAAAAAAAATCTTCCCCAGATTACATCATGTGAATTACTCTCGCTAATTTTACAACCATTCTTTAAAGATTTTAATGTATATCCACTTAATAAAACTGGTGAGAAACCAATAGCTAACGAGCACCGCTAAAAGATACGTAAAATAAAGCCCAGGTAATGGAACCATGCCCAGAAAATGATTTAATGGTGTATAAGGAATTATAATGCCAGTGCATATGATAGTAAAGGTGGCCATACAGACAGATAAAGAAGCAGTTGATTGTACAAAGGGAAATTTGGGAGTACGAATCATATGGACAATCAATGTTTGCGTGATCAACCCTTCAACAAACCAACCCGTCTCTACATAAAATAATATAATTAGTGTCAAAAAAAAACAATAATGATAATAATAATTTATATCTTAGTTTTCAAAACAAAAATTGTAATAGTTTACTTACGAAACAGACTAACTTTATAAGCGTCTTTTGGATCTTGACATTTATAGTAGTAGAACATGAAAGCAAATGTTGTCATATCAAAAATACTATTCCAAGGTCCAGTGAAAACCATGAATTTGACAATACCCTTTGGAGACCATCGTTTGGGATGAATCAAAAATTCAGGGTCCTGCAATAATTAATAATTACAAAGTTTAATATTAAGCGCTGAATCCTACAAATCATCCATAGAAAAATAAATACTAATTCAATAGACCTTACCATTTTATCCCATGGAATTGCAATTTGAGAAATATCATACAAAAGATTTTGCAATATGATTTGGAGTGATTGCATTGGCAAGAAAGGAAGCCAGGCAGATGCGATTAAAACACTAAAGACATTACCAAAATTTGAAGAAATTGCCATTTTTATATATTTGATTGTATTGCCATAAGTGATTCTTCCACGAATTATACCATCAGCAAGTACCATAAGACTTTTTTCAAGTAAAATGATGTCTGCAGATTCCTTCGCAATATCTGTTCCCTCATCCACACTAATACCACAATCACTTTCACGAATTGCTGGGGCATCATTAATTCCATCACCCAAAAAGCCAACAATATGGTTACGTCTTTTCAATGCATTGACAATATCTGCCTTTTGAAGAGGAGTTAACTTTGCAAATATTGTGCCTTTTTCGGCAATTTCTTCCAGCTCAGCATCACTAAGACCTTCAAGTTCAGTAGTAGTTACGATAGATTTAACTGGAAGATTAATTTCTTCACAAACTTTACGGCAAACGGCAGGTGAATCTCCAGTAAGTACTTTAACCTCCACATTGTATTTAAATAGTTCTTGAAGAGCAGGTTTTGTACTTGGTTTTGGTGGATCCAAGAATGCGCAAACACCAACTAAAGTCAATTCGCTCTCGTGGGAGATATTAAATTCGGAACATTTTTTCATATCCTTAAATGCAACTGCTATGACTCGTAGGCCGTCAATGTTAAGTTTTTCGTTCAAATCTTTTATATTTTTTAGAATCTCAGGGGTAATAGGGATGATATCACTGGTTGGAAAAGTCTCAACTGATGAAACGTTACCGTTTCCAACATAAACGTTCGTGCAACAAGTCAACATTTCGTCAACTGCTCCTTTTGAGATCAAAAAGCGGCTATCATCATTGTTGGATTCTAAGATCACTGACATTCTTCTTCTGACAAAATCGAATGGAATCTCATCGACCTTGAAAAATTTTTGTGAGAGATAAGCTCCATCAACGTTTTCTTTATGAAAGAATTCAATAACAGCCACGTCCAAGAGGTTTTTAAGTCCAGTTTGGAAGTAACTATTTAGATATGCTAAGTGTAAAGGAAGTTGGCAAATATTTCCCAAATAGTCAAGATGATCTATGAGCACGACTTTGTTACAAGTTAAGGTTCCTAAATATATTATTTTTTAGATTTAGATATTTTTTTTTTTAATAATAAACACAAATCATGATCAATTAATATTATACCTGTTTTATCCGTACATAAAATATCTATACCACCGAGGTTGATAATAGAATCAAGTTTCTTTACAATACATTTTTTCTTCGATAACTTAATAGCGCCACGTGCCAGATTTGCGTTCACGATCATTGGCTACATTAATAATAAAAAGAGCGTTATTAGAGAAATCTTTTTACGGAAAGTCAAAATATTTTGACAAAATAATTTACCAGCATTTCAGGAGTGAGACCAACTGCAACAGCAGCAGCAAACAATACTGCATCCTTCCAAGATCCTTTTAAAAGTCCTTGAAGTAATAATACTGGAGGCATCATCGCCAACATGATACAAACAAACATATAACTGACACGGCGAATACCCTTTTGAAAAGCATTGGGTTGTCTTTGAGAAGAAAGTTGTTTGGCCATTTTACCAAAGAAAGTATTAGGACCTGTTTTCAGGACAACAGCAGTTGCAGTACCACTAACAACCGAAGTGCCCATAAAACATAGATTAGATTGTTCAAGCTCAGAAGGATTCGTTTTTACATTATTTGTATTTTTTGGTAATTCATCAGGTATAATAGGATGTTGCTGTTGCAAAGTTGTAAATTTTTCAACTGGAATGGATTCGCCAGTTAATGAAGCTTCAGAAACAAAAAGGTCCTTGGAAGAAATCAGCTGGACATCACCAGGAATTAGATCACCAGCACTAAGTTTAATCCAATCACCAGGTACTATATCTTCTATTGGAATATCCATTTCGACCGTTTCACCTCGATCCATCATCTCTATATCTTCATGGTTTGGGTCACTAAAAATCAAAAATATATTTTACAAAAAAGCTTTTCCTTCATCTGTATGAAATTGATATGTATAATAAAATAATTACCGGTCGTCAGGAGGTGAATATAAACGGATTACAGATGCATTGTTATTAACCATCTTCTTTAATTCTTGAGTTGCAACCTCACTCTTATATTCTTGAACGAAACGAATTCCAACGGATAGAATAACCATAGTTAATAATATTGTCAACGAGGAATAATCAGCCGTAGCACCACTAAAAATGGCAAGGGCTATCAAAATAACATTGAACGGATGAACAGTCGAGTTATAAAGGACAGTATACCTACAAAAGAATAAATAAAATTATTAAACTGTTCAGCGCACTTTTTCAAATCTCGCTAATTTGAATGAGAAAAAGAAGACGCTTTACCATTTCAGAGGTTTATATGTCGAGACGATATTTTTACCATAGGATTCTAATCTCTTAGCAGCAGTTTCACGAGAGAGGGGACGAAGGTTATCTATTATAATAGGAGGTTGTGATACGCCACCTTTTTGAGTGTCGTTCTCACTCACTGTGATGGTAAGATCATCATCGTTCGCAATGTTTTTACTAGTAGATGATGTCATGGTGGTTCAAATGCGCAGATATCTAAATTTAATAGATCACTATATTTACGCAGTAATGGATCATTTAGTGGTAATAAAGATAATAATGGTAAAGGACCATATAGTCAACACGAATGCATTGCGGTATGGAAACTTGATTTTTTTTTTATTCTCTGGATTTTGGCAGCTTATTTATATTTAAAAATCTAAGATCTTATCATCTGAAATGAGGAGGTAATCAAAAAAAAATTTATTGGAAATCGTACATGTGTAATCTATTCATTCATTGACGCATGTATTATTTGTATTATGTGCATTAAATCCTAAAAAAAAAAAAATTTTTCTGGACTAATACTTTTTTGTCTAATTTTTAATGCAGGGTTGACATTTACATTTTTTCTTGGCATTTAATATTGAAAAAAAAAAATCCGAGGATAGAATTCTTAAGTAGAAGATTGGCATAGATAAGATATATTGTTGAAGAGAAATAATAATGTCGCGTTTATTGAAAGCACGCCAAATACATATTATTTTTTTTTTCATGATAAAACGATCTGAACATAATCGTTTAGGTCATTTAAATTACACTTCTTTTCAGAAGAAAGAAAAAAATACCAAGTCGATAATCTACAAATCATATTTGCTCATTTAAATTAATCTACATTCAGGGAACTTTCCCATAGAACATTTATCGGTTATCATAAAAAATATATCAAAAAAATTACCCTGCAAAGGAAATTTTGAAGAATTATTGTCAAACAACTATTATTTCTTTTTTTTTTACACGAGAATGTTAATTTTGTTTATATTTGTTCTACTCGTTAAAGTTTGTATTTTTTTTAAACCTAAAAAAATTAAATAGTACGTTAATAATAAAAACAGAAATAATTTTTCTTTCGATTTCAAAATAAATCGTTAATCATATAAACATTTTTTCCCGGAAAATTCGTTCATGGGCGGTTCTAATTGCGTCATAAATTATTTAAATTAAAAACATATTCCGAAGGTCAAACAAAATACATGACAAAATGAGATACAGTATATTTTATCAGAAACATATCGTCCAATAACTTTACATCAATTGAATTTTAATTAAATTCTTTTGGCTGAAATACAATCTATAATGAATATTTATTCACAGATCTGGTTTGATAATTATTAATATAGAAGAAAATCGGTAACGCCGTTGACACGAACAACGCACGCTAAAACTATATCGTTATTAGTTAATAACATAAACTTGATTTAATAAGTTTTTAATATGATCGAGCTCTTGCAACTTTAGAATATTTGTTTATTTCCGACTTTTATCAAACAATTCGTAATTTACCTGAAAAAGTTCGGCAATTCCCTTGAGTGGAAAAATCTTGAAATAAAATGATTACTTCATCACTTCATGTAGTACTACTTTCATTTGTTCCTTAAAACGACTCGTGAGCTTCAATTTTCCTAAAAATGGGAATAAATAACAGGATTTTCATTCTAATGGAAAAGTCCTGTCTCACAAACTATAATTTAAAGAAAGTTCTTTTGCTTTTTTTCATATGTATTTTTAACGATTTTTGATTTATAATATAATAATAATATAAAAAAAAATTGTTTAAACGCCAATAATAAACAAAACAATAAGCAAAAAATATGTTTATATCAATTTAATTCTTTTAAAGTAATTTATTTATTGATGGGACAAAAAAAAAAAAAAAAAAATATGTAATGTTGAATATCTTGGCATTCTGCGCTTTTTATTGTACAAACCTAATTAATAAATTTTTTTTTTTTTTTATATATAAAATTCTTTGTAAAATAATTTTATTACCGATTATTTTTATCTTTTTTTTTTTTTTTTTTTTTTTTCGCTAAAAATATTTATTTAATGAGTAATCTTGATATCATCTATGACATCAAAATAATCTTTTTGCGTCTAAACTCAGTCATAAACTTTCGATGATTTTGTTTAAAAAACTCGTTATTTCTTCATACTGAAAAAATTGAAAAAAAAATAACCTGAATCTAGTATTTTTTTGGTGATACGCTTGGCATGAAGTGTAACCTTTTCGGAAGGCTGAAACTTACAGCTAAAGCTACACATTTCATTGACTACAATAATATATATATTTTCCGTATCTGATATGATAATATAATTCGTCAATTTAAAGTCGTATGAGTCAGTTATGCTGCATAAAAATTTATAGGAGAGAATCTAGATTTTACGGTATTACACTGATACGACAGGTTATTTGTACAATTTTCACGTTCTGAAGAGCAAAAGACTTGGCTTTACAACTTTAAATTCCGCTCATTGCTTCTTATTAATTTACTGTACTTGTTGCAAACCGTTTATTCAAAGACAATAAATTAAATTTTATTTATTTTATTTTATAAATTTTGTTTGAGAAATCTATCACACATGATTGCACATGATCAATCGAGTCTTATCATTTGTAACATTTATCAACAAATCGGAAATTTTATATGTGATTACTGATATTGTATGACAGAACATTTCTATAAAATATGTGAATATTATTTTTTATATACAGTAGTTGAAAACTGTCGACGCAAAGTCCCTTCCGTTTTTTGATTTTCGGTAAAATGAGATGTGACACTCTTATGAGACTTGTATGAGTCAGGGCCTTCAAGGGATAAACCAAGTCTTCGTACACAAATTTATCAAATATAGAATTTGCATCAACAACACAGATACCGTCCTATTGTTTAGATTTATGATAATTATTTCGTATCTTGTATAGTATATATTTTTCAAGCTGGAAATAATGAGGCTTTGTTCTAAAATAGTTAAGCAGTCTATAGTTCATGCAAAGCGGATATGTTTCGACAATACTCTACACCATCATATCCATATTGTTAGTGATGATTACACGAGAAAGAAATTCAATATGATGTCTAAACAAGGAATCATTGGTAAATCAATTATGCAATAGGGGTATGGGGTATTTCCTTCGTTACCAATGATAATTATTAGAGACATGCAAGACATGCAGTCTTTTTGTCGTAAAGTAAAAAGATTCGGATCTAAAGCTAGGCTTTAATTATTATGTATTTTTTTTCCCCTAGAAAGCCGAGGATTGTATATGTGTTACAGAAAAGTATAAAACAATTTACTCGAAGCATCGCTCAGAATATAAAACTTCTCATATGAACGAACGAACAAGAGAAATAGAATGTATCCAGGGAATTGGAAAACGAAATAAATACGAGACTGAAACATATGACAAGGCTAAAGACTGTAAAAAACGAAAGCCCGATGATGAAAGCGTTTGATTTTCGTTTTGGTCGTTGATAATTGACCCACCAATTACAAGTGAGGATTAAGAATGAAAATTCAAATTGAATATGAAGAAAAGTAAAGAAAGGAAGATTAGATCAAGTATAAGAAGAGTTTACGAAATTCATCCACCTCAAGAAACGTTATGAAAAAATGTCGGATTTCAACAATAATCAACTTGTTAAGAGAAAGGAGGAAAAAAGAGGATGTTAAAGGAGAAAAAAAAAAGCCGGAAGATCAAACGATGATGAGAATGTCGAGTCTGACGGTGACTACATAACCGTAATAATTCAGGAATATATGAAGATTTACGAATATTTAGTGAATAAAAAGAAAAAAGGAAAGGAAAGGAGGAAGGAATAATCCTTATTATACATTGTAGCAATACAAATATTTAATAATAGTATATTTAGCATTTTTATGCCGTGTTTTTCTAATTACAAATATACTAACAAATCAATAAACCTAGAAATCTACTAGAACATTACATAATAACTCATTTACCAACAAATGGAGAATAACAGTTAATCACAGTTATTAATGGGCAACGGTATTTTAATAGAATTTTAGGTAGCTTTAGTTTAGTCTCTAATTATTAGTAAATAGAAAAAAATTAGTGATATCACGCAAACGAATACATATTATGTAGGTAGTAACACCTTTATAGGAGCGTGTAGAATTTCCTATTACTAGACATTTATTTGTGCAGTATATTAATAATAAAGGAATACATGCTGATAGCATAAAAAAAAACTAGAGAAGTGAAAATGGGTGATTTCAATCGTACAGTATTATCACAACTGGTACATTTCTATGCATATGTTAGTTCCGGTAAAAGAAAGCTGAAGCATTACTAACTCGTACTTCTTATTCCAGTCGGTTTGGACTAACGTTCTCAACTTTATGTCCAAGGAAAGAAATAAGCGTCCATTACTAACTAGTATTGAATATAAAGACGCTTGTGAAAACTCTATATACGATTAGATCAACTTTTGCCTGGATTGCATATGTTTGGTTTTCTTAGAGCGTGATACTCCTCAAATTGCTCATTTTTGAAGTACTTCCGAATCCTCTAGCTGACTCTTTTATAACGTCCACTTCAACCTTTAACAAATAAAACAAATATACTCATGAAATTAATGCAACATTTGATATTCCTCAGAGTTAAACATTAATATGATGTCTTCACATTTGCAATGACAGATTATTGGTGTATAGGTAGTCGGATGCCACAATGGTATGGATCGATTTTGCGCTAAAGGAGCATACATGCTTAACCGATTACAACTTAGCCAACCATCAAATGTCTATTCAAGAAATCTCTTCCGAACAATTTATTCTTCAACATGTATTCATTTCGCTTATATCAAAAAGAAATTATCCAGCTATACATGATTTTCCATTATAATGATGCAAAATGGTGAACGAAACATTTTGTTATCCAGCTTAATTTTTTCACAGTAAATTTTTATATGTTACCGATAATTTGATCTAAATCCAACCTTTCTTTTGAAGGCGAAATTACTAAAATTCTAATTTAACCAATCAAATTATAACCCTTTGTTTATTCCAGAATAGAATTATCAAAATCGAAATTCGAAATTTCTTCATAAAATGTTCAGGGAATATGTTAAGAAGAGCTTGGATATGTGTTAATTTAGTCATCGATTATAGGTAAAAAATTATTTTTTATTTGTAATTTGAATAATATCTGGTCTAAATCTATTTTTAAAATTATTATACCCGAATAGAGAATTAAAATCTACTGCTTACGACCGTCCTGTTCATACGGACTTTGATATTTCATGTCCCTTATCCTGAAATAAATATGAAATAAAAAAAATATGAGGTGAAAAAAAAAGCACACGAGAAAGAAATTTGTCAAAAATGAAGTTAATAGTGGACACTGTTATAATTTACCATCCATCTCTCACATTGAACTATCGAGATACAGTAAATTGCAAAAAATTCTTTCAACATTAATTACCAAATTACGAAAAAAATTTTTTTTTATCTATAATGATGATTACGTTCCACATATAATGCAATGAAACTAAACGTCCGTATCCTATATATTGTGAACTCTTCTTACCATTTTCGAAAACTGTTATCTTTTCTAGTATAAATAAATAATACTTCAAATATTTTACTTGCGGTTTCCTGAAGAATTTTTAGTAATTTCTCTTAAAAAAAGCATTGATTTTAGATTAAGTAGTAATGGTAAAAATTACGTCTGTTGGTTCCGAAAAAATTAAGTTGGATTAACAAAATGATTCGCTCGCTCTTTTTGCATTATTATAATACGAAATAATTAGTGTATAGTTCTTTTTGGTATAAGCGAGATGGTGGAAATTGGAATATTTTTGTTTTATTTACAAGCACATTATGAATTGATTTCTAATAAAATTATTAACCACGATGTGGTCCAAATTCATAAAACCCCGACCACCGGATAGTGTCTTGGCGATTGATAAAGAACCTCAGGGACTGTATCATCCAGATTCCAGACATCCACAGGAAATTGAAATACATGAAAAATAAATATTTTAGAAAAGAGCGGCAACATAATGTGGTTATAGCATCCTTATGATTAGCGTTAGCGATCGTAAGCATCAAAATCAGATGATTTCGCTGATTGCCTATTTTTTTCGTCTTTTGCCTTTTGTCCTATTTTTTTTTTTTCTATTTCATTCACTTTTTCCCTATTTTCCTTGTTGCGATTGTCTAAATTATTAAATATAATAATTTTTTTAATAAAAATTGATGCAATTTGCGAAAGTTACGAAAACAAATATAATGGCGAAGAACTGAAATTGTTTTAGAGTTTATTCAACGCGTTAAAGTGTGTAAATTTATTGTAATATATAAAATAGTGACAACATTATGATTTATAGCAAACTCACATACACCGATCGTTATAAATGCGTACCAGGATATTTCCTAAATATTTGTCAGTATACTCAAGAATCAATCTTACTAAAATATAAAAATTTAGTTGCAAATTTTTTTCAATTCAATATTTGCAAGTTCTATTCCATCATTTAAAGCTTTTTTATACCAAATAACAGCTTTTTCAATATTTATTTTAGTTCCTATGCCATAATGATAACATTTTCCCAAATTATATTTACCCAAATCACAACCGTCATTAGCTGATTTTATGAACCAATCAAACGCTTTATCGTAATCTTGTTTTACTCCTTCACCATCTCTATAACAACATCCTATATTATTTTTTCCCATTGAATTTCCTAACATAGCAGATTTTAAATACCAATCAAATGATTTCTTTTTATCTTCATTTACTCCTAATCCATAATCATAACAATGACCTAAATTAAGTTGACCAATATCACAACCATTTTTTGCTGATTTAGAATACCACTCAAATGCTTTTTTATAATCTTTTATTACCCCTCTTCCATGGTAATAACACTCTCCTAAATTAAGTTGTCCATAAGGACATCCATTATTTGCTGATTTGGTAAACCATTCAAACGCTTTATCATAATCTATTGATATTCCCAGACCGTAATAATAACATATACCTATATTATTTTGACCTTTAGAATATCCATTACTTGCTGATTTAGAATAGTATTCAAATGCTTTCTTATAATCTTTCGTTACTCCCAGTCCATATTGATAATGATATCCTAAATCATATTGAGCGATCGGATCACCTCTTCTTGCAGATTTTAAATATTTAATTATAGATTCACTCGCATTACTTAAATTTCTCATATCCAAAATAATATCTTTATAATAAAAAAATGATAATAAATATTTTCCAATAATACTATTAATATTTTGTAATATAAGAAATTCATTCTCATTTTTTTCCAATAAATTTAAATGAGTAAATTTTTGGTTTAAAATATTATCATCATCATCATCATTATTATTATTGGATAATAAATATAATTCTAATGATTTATCTTTATTAACATCACAACCTATACCATGTTGATGAAAAAATCCAATTATACTAGAAAACAAAAATTCATTTTCTTTATGATTTTTCATTAATTCTAAAATTGTTTCAGTATTCTTATTAGCATCCTTTATTAATTCGGTTAAAGTATTTTCAAATGTATTAAAGTCATTTATATTAAGAATTTTTTGATAAAAATCTCTTAAAAAATTTTTTAAAAAACTTTCATCAGATTCGGAAGGAGAATGAGACATTGTTTTGTTTTTACGAAAACGCAAATGCAGTTTAAATGCAAGAAAAAATTTACTAACCAAATTGGGCTAGACTGACATAGATATGTCTTAATTACAGCGAAGGACTAGTATATAAAGGTGATATTCGTCAAGCACGTGACATAGGGTCAAATGCGTTATATTGAAAATTAAAAACCGAACCAATTCTGAAGATTATCTTTGAGTTTATAAGGAATGATGCGTAATATTAAAGAAATTATTTTTATTTTTATTTGATCACATTCTTAATAAACTGATCAAAATTAATGTGATCTTTTTTAAAGTCTTTATTTGTTCATAAAACATCTTTACAAAAAAAAGTGATATTGTTTGTTCAACTACTATAATGAAAAGTGAAAATGCATAAATTTAAAGTACACTTTCTAAAAATAAATTATAGTATCTGTTTCTATTAGTTTTCATTCTAGTACATAAACACATAAATATTATTTCAACTTCAATACAACAAATATTAAAACTCTCTCACGGACTCGCTCATATCGTAATTTTTTCCTCCTTTTTATAATTAAACGTTATAAGACTTAAAATGATAAATCGTGGTTCATGAGAACCTGAGAAGCGCCCTAACAGTCTTCATTTATTTTTATTTAATAAATAATTTGTGATAATAATAATCAATATTAAAAATAATATTAATATTATTTATTAAATAACAAGCAATCGTCTCTTACAAATATATTTGGTTCTAACAATTAAAGAAATAAAATAAATGAATCATATTTCTTTTTTAAATAAATAATTACTCTATTCCATTCATATGTAGATTGTAACCTGTTAAAATTTTTAATGTGAGGGAATTATGATCATATCATGATAGCTTATGGTATTTCAAACTTTAGTAAAGTGTATTTCTTAGTTTAATGTAATATGTTAATCACAATACAAGTAATATATAGTTTGGAAGAAAGCTTCCTTTCTATCTACTAATGAACGTAAAACAATTACTTAGAAAATAATTAATTATTTCAATTATTTTATTTTAGACGTTGGAAATCTGTCATAGGGAATAATTATAAATCGTAGAACTCTACCGTTTTAAATTTCTTTAAAGAGTAAGAGTAAGTTTAAACATTTACAATTAAATTTCAAAATGCGAATTTTTTCGTAGCAAAACCATCAAATCTATTTTGCCGGGTTTACATGCTATATTTAGAAGTACAAATAATAATCGGTGACAATTAGCATTTTTACACATAAAAATATTCTCAGCGCTTAAAATATGAATTGAAATTTACCGGCGGTGAGGAAAAGCTAGGATGTGCCTAACCTATCCTAATCCAAATACCCTAATCCTAATCTACTTATTATATAGGACCATCATATAAATCCGACTACCATTTTTTCCGGGCGACGCTATGTAAGTTATATTTTCAAGAAAAATCAGGTGTTGATTAAGAATTTGATGAAATATAATTTATCTCAAATGATACATATAAGTCACTGTCAAGAAAATAGAAATAATCGATTATGAATTTAAATTCAAATTAATTCATTTTTATTTTGTTTTATTTATATGAAGACAATAAAACTCGATACACAGGCTCGGTCATGGAAAAAAAGAAACGCCTGCAATTACAGGTCTTAAGACTCCAAAAAAAAAAGAAAAAAGAAAAAACGACAAAGAAAAAAAACCTACTATCTACCTACTTCTATCGTATGGAAACTTGTATGAGAAGTTATTCTGGAGAAATATATAAGGATTGAACGTATAAAGTAAAGAAAATAAAACAACTAGTAAAAGAAAAAAAAAAAAAGAAAAAGCCCATTCACTTTTTTCCTGCTAGACAGATAGATCCCGCGTTCGAACGACCGACCTAAGTAAACTCCTAACATGCCCATGCGACAATCTTCCCTGTTATTCTACGAAACCGCAATAAAGTACTCCCCTAATTCACCAGCATTGTCAACAACAATTCCTTTAACTCCGTTTTGGTTAACGAATTGAACTTGTTGGATCCATTCTTCGGCGCTTTGGCTTTCTTGTTATTCGTTCGTGGATGAGTCTTCTTTGCACTTTCACTGTTCTTTGAAGGCGCTTTCGCGTTTCAAATTTACTTCATTCGGTAGATGCCATGGACTATTTTCTTGATAGATAATCGTGATAATTATTGTCAAATAATTATGCAGCATTGATACATCATTATGAGGGCAAGTCGGATGTGAAATCTTTTAATAATTCATAGGTGTTGAGTATTCATCCACTATAAAGAGAAAAATAGCCGTATATTTTATAAGTTGCCGGGTAATTTGGTGAACTCACGTTTTGAAATCCCGGAGAAATATAAAAATGTTTGTTTATGTGAAGAAATCCATCTTTCCAAAAAGTTGAGTACATTATTCTATGAATTAATTATGAAGTTTTGCGAAGTTCATGAGAATCGTGAGGCTTGCGAGGTTTGCGAAATTTTAAATTATCACATATACATATAGCTGATATGTTTTGTTTTGGGGTTTAGGCGATTGTTTAAGGAGAGAATTTGTAATGAAACACTGAAATTGGTGTGTAGCAAATACACATAAAAGCATAGTTGATATTCAACTAGTACTAATTTTTTCGCAAAGTGTAACAAACAACCTGATTACGATATAATTGCACAATTCTAATTTCGCTTACATAAAGATAAGATGCCTCCTTGAATCACCTTTGATGTATCATGTATGTCAGCCCAAATAAACAAAACCTAAAAACATAACTAGAATAAAGAAATGAGCTGATTTTTTAACATACTTTTTTAATAATAATTATAATAATAACCATTATAACTCAAAAAAAGTTTGAATTTAACAAATATCAATAATTGTATTGTAATAATAAAAAAAATTTAAGTAATTTAGCTCACAGAAATATTTATCTGAATGATTATTTTTTAATATTGGATTTGTTTTGTACACGAAGATATGACTATATCAATCAATGTATCAGGAAATTTCATTTAAATATTTAATAAATCGATCAGTACTTTTAATTCGTCATTTTAATGAAATAATGAGCGCGTTCTTTTTCCTTTTAACTAAAATGAATCTGTTGACTCGTCACGTATATTTCCCTTCACACATCTCTTTTGATACTTCGCAAGGTTCAAATATTAAATATAAAAGCAGCCATAATTTTGCCTCGAGAAAAATCTCTATGCTTATGTTAAGCAAAACAGTGGTTATATTTACAACTTAGAAAACTGACGAATATTCTGTCAGAAACGAATATGATTGATTCGTTTCTGCGTATCCGTCGGAAACGAATATAATTGATTTGTTATCATATTTCGTTGCGTTTTGCGCATTTATTTTATTTTTTACTTTTACCTTTATTTTATTTTTTTTTTTTACAATTTTTTTTATTTCCGTTAAAATCATTTTTTTATTTACAAATTTATTTCATTAAAACCTTTTTTTTCGTTTACGGTTGTTTTTTTCCTTGACTATCAATTATGCGATTGGATGTTTTTCTTAACACTAAATAGAATTCATATATTTTTGTTTTTTTTTTTTTTATTGTTATTCTACTTTTTCTTCATTTATTTAAATTATTTTTTTTAATAAATGTATTTTATTGGATTACACGTACAACCTCTGATTTCAATAGAAATTTGTACTTCTAAATACTTAACTTGAGAACCGATTGCAAAGTATAATAAAATAATTTATAGTATATGATTTAATTATTTTTTTATATTTTCAACTTGCAATTTGTCTTCCGTCATAACTCATAATTTAAACAGGAACGGATTATATTCTGATGGTTCGAGAATTATTATCAGAATTGATAAAGTGTAAATATAAATCAAGAAATTTTTGAAACAATTCATCACATATACTGTATCTACTATTATACGAATTATTCCAAATTTTTTACCAAAATCTTTTCACGTATTTCGTTTCTATCGGTCTTCTAGCCTTTTTAGGCATTGTGATTAACGAAAATACGATAGATAACTATTTACAAAGAACCCATAACTACCAAGATAGTTAATCGTTATTTGATTTCAAGACGTTAGCTTAAAGGATGAGATTTATGTACCGCTTGAAGCATTTTTATAAGACAGTTTTGACAATATTATTGGAAGACAAGAAATGACAAGATGTTGACTATTAAAAGGGTCGATTTTTGTATTTCCGAAGGTAGCGAGTTAATTTTGTATGTCAACGTTAAATCATCGTGTATTTATTATTAATATGTGTTGTGTAACTTGCTACATTGTAATTTCACATTTGTGACTAGATTTTTTCATATATTAAACAGAAAATAATCCCGTCTATTTTGTTGTTATTAATTTGTTATTGTCCGTATATTATTCTCAATTTATCTTCTAACCTCTAAGCGTATCTTGTATAGAACGTGATAGAACAATTATTTAGCTTTACATTTAATATCAAATATCTTTATTATAGAAACTACTACCAGTATAGTACTAGGTATTGTATAAATCAGACTTTAAACACAATTCTTTTAGATCCAGATGAAAAGAATCTGTGGATATAATATTTTTGCTTAATAAGCAGAAAAATAATGAATGTGAAATTAATAAAAGTGAATGAATACATTAATCATTTATTTTAACATTGACTTATTTTTTTTTTTTTCATTCAACGTACCATGATAACGTTAAGTGCATTCCGCAGATCAGCAGCAGATATAACATCCCCGTCTTATTCATCTCACATAACCATTGGTGCTTTTTCATCTATTACTTGAAACGTGTTCTCGTTGTCTTTTTACTTACGCCATTTCATGGATCATTATCCTTATAATTCGGTGCATTCTTTGTGGCTAATTTACTAACAAGATATCTTGTCATAGACAAAACAAGCTCTTCCTATATTCGATTAACCATTTCAAGAGTCTTTTACTTGCTTTAATGTGTTTCGCGTCACAACCACGACAAAGCTCAGGATGACTTCGAAGAAACTTTTAGATTCACCGCAATAAATGGTGGGGAGCGAGGACGCGTCAATACAAACGTGAATAGAAATTTTAGTCCTAAGTTTTATCAAATTAACATAATGGAAATCACTTTATCAGGAAAAGAATGTGAGAAATTAGAAATCAAAAATAGAATAATAATATATAACGTGCGTGGACAGGACCCCGGAAACTTATAACAGAACCGACCGGCGCATGGACTAGGTAAAATTTATATAAGAAAAGTGCTTAGTGTTACCGGCTAAATTATAGGTAAAGTTGATAATAAAGACCCGAAAATCTTACTAAAAAAGGTAATGTGATACAAAATTTCTGCAGAGTCATGTGATTTAACTGTCTTATATAGTAATGATCTTCGTTTTTAACCAATCATCGTGCGAGTAAAAATATGATAAAATTTGTCCAATTTTGCCGGTCGCATCTATTATTAGTTTCCGGGGTCCTGCGTTGACTGCGCAAAATGGGGATGTTCAATTAACAATGGAAGTTGTAAATAAATCATAACAAGGTCGTAGATTCCGTGAAGGTAAATAGAAATTCCTGACCTAAAATTAAGTTCCAACGTACGTAGTGGTCAATATAACACCGATTATCGAAAATTAAATACAACGAAAATTAAAGATCAATGATGATAAATATATAGACGGTTGGCGGCCTATTGACATTTAATGTTTGATTTCAAATCCCGGCTGAAGAAGTTACTACTATTCATGACAATCACGCATTTTATTCCGAAAATAAATGTAATCTTTGTCACCAAGGAAAATAATATAATAATGCGTACACAATAAGCAATAACGAGAAAATGTTTGCTAAAATATTTATGACGTACAAAAGTATCTAACAGGTCGGTAGTACGATACATTTGCAAAAAAATTATGGTAACATAAATGATGTCATGATGTGTAACCAGATTAGTGGCTTATCATAATTGATTTGCACTTAATTTCCTGTCGCTACTTGGCTTCCTGGAGCATAAGACATTCTACAGAAAATAATAAAGTTTACAGTGTGTACTAGGGAACACTTATTTCATTTGATAATGACGATACCACTAATCCAGAAGAATAGCGCTTGCGCAAGCTTGTCTAAACGTTTTTGCTACCTCTGGTGCAAACGTGATGCAGCATAAGTAATGTAAAGATCAATATCTTATATTTGTCAAACTTTCCTTAAATTAGGGGTAAACTAATTCAGTGGCGGTAGAGAAATTCTGGCAAAGTATAAACTGAACCCAATTAATACAGAAAGTGCAGGGTCTAGCAGAAGAGCTACGGAAATGACTAGTGGTATGAATGAAGTGGGGTATGACAATAACATACTCTGCCTCGTTAAATTCGCTCTACATCTAAAAATCAAGATTTACTTAAACGATTAACATGAGAAAACAACGAACAAAATCCATATAATAAATATATTTTATTATAATGGATCAATTGTTTGAACATAATTGCCACAACAAATTGGTTTATAACGGATAGGCTGAAAATCAAACACAATTATACATGGGAATCCTGTCACTAACGAGATCACAGAATGAATATGTTGGTGAATTTAATTAATAATGTATGTTTTGAGGATTTGATTACTAATTTTCTTTTCCTTTATAATCTTTCTAATTTCGCACTTTTTTCTTTCTTCTTCAGACACTTGTAATAAATTTCATAGCAAATTTCGACTTCGTTTATTGCACTAGACGAAATTGATTCATTTAATTAAATTATTGGATGAACCGAATTCAATTTTTTTTCGTGAATTTAATTGTTCATTTCCATAGATTTACTTCACAATAAATTGCCTTATCTGTTGTGCAGAATATCTTTTTTTAAGGCGCTACAAGAATTGCCATATCTTGACTACTGCTTTTTAACATGTGAAAGCAAGTTCATCGGTTAGTATGAAATCTTCTAATAAATTTATTTCTTAACCTTGAATCTCATTAATTTATTCAAATTATTATTTCTGTTGCTTCAAGAGGTGAAGAGATGTCGTTAGCATCTATTGAACATAAATTTCTTATAAGTAAAAGCTTTTTCGTGAAATGAAAGATCAATTAGATCGTCTCCTGAAGAGTTGAAATTTACAAAAGAATCAATTAAAGATTTGATTACACGGAATAATTCATGAAGATAACTGGGAAGCAAATAGAGAATGTTTAACACTTTAGTGCAAAGTTAGTTAATACATTTAACAAAAAATCTCAACAGAAAGATATATTATGTACTGTTGTTGGCGTAGTAATCACGTGACATTGTGGCAAAGTATATAGAGCCGCCTAAGCCAAAGCCATCATAGCCTGTTATTTTTGATATTTCCGATTTATTTGATATATCAGTTTTATTTGATTTATCTGATTTATTTGATTTAATTGATTTATTTTATTTATCTGATTTATTAGTTTTATTTGATATATTAGATTTATTTGTTATATTTTTAAATATATTTTATTTTGTATAAATATCCTGAAATTTCTTTTTAGTTGAAAAACATCAGAGAGTGTAATAACAAAGTTGTAATAACAAGTTCATATAATTAATAAATAAAATCTTTTACCTTATAAACGAACTGTCCCTTTGTGAATAGTGTGTCTTGTTGATTGGACTTGAGACATATCTATTGCATCCCTGTCTCCAAGTCATAGTTACCTGATCGACGAACTGACCAGAGTAACACTGTATATACATTATTTTGTGTTCAAAATATGTCAATATTGAATTGGATCAACATGGAGAATCATTCCAGAAAGCCTTGTGGGGCTTAAAAATATTATGTTTGAAGGTATTCCTTTATGTTTCACTAGTTAGAATCTTTTTCTTGCGAATCAACCAATGTTCTTGGTGTTGTCAAGAAAACAAAGATAGTCGCGTCGCAAACAAAACTGAAAGAGTTATTCACGAAAAGTCCCAAAAAGAGTGATATTGAGATAATGTTTCATTTTGCAATAGGGAAAAAAGTCATTACTTCTACTTTTAACATGTAATGTTAGATTCTTAAAATAAATAAAGTTTCATACGCACCAAATTTTATTAAATTCAATTAATTAAGAATAGCTTTAATTTAAAGTCTAATGGCAAATTCACAAATCAGATATTAAACATAATAAATGAATATCTAAAATTATTAGTCCAATCGTCTGTAGATTTCTTGATTTTTTTTTCTTAAATCATCTTTTCATCTTTGCCCTAAATGGTGCATTAAAAGAAAGTTCATCTTATCTTAAACCGAGTGTTGCAAAAATTCTATGGTAAAGTTGAGTTTTGCTGTTTATATAACCGGAATCGCTGATCAAATGTGCGGACAGACGAACACTGCATGTTTTTATATTGATCGAAAAAGTCATAAAATAAAATTCGAAACACTGCTTCTTTTAATTTTTAATAAAATTTCTGTCAGTCACAGGAAAGTATTTTAGTTTTACATCCCAATGATCATTATTGTTAATTTATTAGATCTTGTCATTATACAGATATTTGAGATCATTGACCCTGTTTCGGAATCAGGAAAAGGATGTGTGTTCATGAATGAACGTTTTATCTGTTTATCTTTTCAATGTATTCGTTTTAGTGGATTGCTTATGAATGTTATTTCTATATTGATTTATTATAATAAAGTAAACGACCTAGAAATCGATTGATCACGTGCAACTGATTTTTCGATCGATTTAATGAAATTAGAATATCTTATTAATAGTAATTACATACTTAAATAATAAAATAATAAAATGCAACAACTACAAAATATTAGAATTGATTAAATTTTTGTTTGATCGATCAAAACTTATCCAAATTGATCGATCATAGAAATGTAAATAAGTTAATATTCTAATATTTTTAATCCTGCGTAAAAAAAATTAATACATAGCTTTATTATATTTAAATAATCTGCTCAATACAAACTGATTCAAGTAAATAATATATTATGTTAATCAGTATTCAGTATTAATAATTTCTATTTTAAAGAAAAAAAAAAGATATATTTCATTTGAGTCGTAAATATGAAAAAATAAAATATAGTAATTTCTAATCATTTATTGCATAGTCTAAACATTTACTATTATCATCATCATCATTATCATCATATTTTAGATCATCTGTAAAAGAATTAAGTATCCTAGATGTATAAATAGCCTGAGGATGGGTAGTAGTTTGGTCAACTATAAAAAAAGGAAGGTTTGCTTTTCGATATTCTTCTGCTTGTTTAAATAAGTCATTATTTATATATTGATTCCAAGAAGAAATTTGATCATGTACTTCAGTTACATCTGGTCTTTTATCCGGATTTGAATCCCAACATCTTTTCATTAAGTCAATGTAACATTTTGGTGCTTCTGGCTCTTGTATTTTAGGTCTAATTTTATTACAGATATCTAATGCCAAAACCTCATCATGTGCGCGATTAGCAAAAGGTTGTCTTCCAGTTGCTGTAACGTACATAATCATACCAAAGCTATATACATCAGCTGCTTGAGTATAAGATTTTCCTCTTAATACTTCGGGAGCTACATAAGGCATAACTCCATAAATTTTTGCTTTATTCATATTACTAACTTCTCTACACAATCCCATATCGGAAATATATGTTTTTTTACGCAATATAGTAAATAATATATTTCCTGTATGGAAATCACAATGGACCATCTGTTTTTGATGTATTTCCTTAAGTCCTTTAATAATATTATTTAATGTTCGTATTTTATCGTGCCAATTGAAATTTTTGTGATTTCCATTATTTATCCAATAATCGCAAAAATTTCCTCCATCTGCATATTCAAGAACCATAATATAATCCTTTGTATCTGGATTTTGAGTTATTCCATATATTTTAAGAATATTATTACTATACTTTTCTGTGGAATAATTTTGAACCTATTAATTAAAATTATTTATTTTATTATTATGAATACGTTTAAATTAAATATAATAATATATTAAAGAAATTACCTCATTTAGAAATTCATCAGTTATATTTTGTGAGTTATTTAAACATTTCAAAGCAACTCTTTGATTTGATTCTCTTGAATATTTATTCCAATCATAATATAATGGACCATCCTTCCATATCGCTGAATATACTATAGCAAAACCACCCTTTCCTATTTCTTTAATATTACTAAACTGATTATATGATATCCATTCAAATATTATATCAGTTGGTTTGGTAATTTTTAATTGCATTTCTCGAATAAAATTATCAACTCTTACATTTTTGCTAGTCCAATTTGTAAAATTTTGTTGAAAATAATCTATTTGACATGATTTACACCATTTATACTGTGTATCCGTGTATATATTGGCACATTTTATACAATAATATTCTTCGAAATTCTTTTTGAAATATCTTTCGTGAAGAACTAAAATATAATTATTTGTATTTGGATGTTGAGATATTCCGTATATCTTAAGAGAATCTTCATCATTATTAATTGTGTATTCTTTTATAGCCTATATAAACAAAATTAAAATTACTGTTCATTAAAGGGATTTAAATTAAATTGGAAATATTAGAAATTATACCTTATTTAAAAAGTTATCAGTTATATTTTGTGAGATACCAGCATATTTTAAAGCGACTTTTTTATCTGCTGAATTTCTTTCATATTCCTTTCTATCACAATTATAATTTAATGGACCATCCATCCATATTGCCAAATACTCTGTAGTAAAACCATCTTTGCTTATTTCTTTAATATCATTAAATTTATTGTATGGTATCCATTCAAATATTATATCAGTTGGTTTATTAATTTTCGACTGCATTTTTTGAATGAATTCACCAACTTTTTCATTTACACTGGTCCAATTTGTTGTGAATAAATTATTTAATTGACATGATTTGCACCAATTATTTCTTATATCCGTATATTTTTCACCACATTTTGTACAGTATCCATTTTGTAAAACTAAAATATAATCTTTTGTATCTGGATTTTGAGATATTCCATATATGCCAACAGTATCTCTAAATTTCTTTATTGAATATTTTTCGGCCTATATAAATATTTGGATTAGATTATTATAGTATATATAATAAGGTATTAAGCCAGAAAAATAAATTCATACCTCATTTAATAATTCATTAATAATATCTGATGAATTATTATAAAAACATATTAATGTAACTTCTTTTTCCAATACTCTAGCCCATTTCTTGTTCTGATAATTATAAAATAATGGACCATCCATCCATATTGCTGAATTTGTTTTGTTAAAATCATTTTTGTCTATTTCTTTAATGTTGTTAAATTGATTGTATGGTATCCACTCAAGTATTATATCACCATAATCGTTAATTTTTGATTGTACTTCTTGAATAAATTTATCAATTTTTTTATTTTCACTAGTCCAGTTTACAAAATTTTGTTCTAAAAAACTTATTTGACATGACCTACACCAATTAAACCTTGTGTCCGTATATATTTTATTACATTTTGTACAATATTTTTCAAAATCTTCAAAATGAAGAACTAGAATATAATCTTTTGTATCTGGATTTTGAGTTATTCCGTATATATTAAGTATATCATTAGATCTATTTATTGAATATTTTTTAACCTATAAACATTAAATATTATTAGCAAAAGAACTTAAAAAAGCAGGAGGATTAGATCAAGAAGGAGAGTTTAAGTAGACTATAAGAAGAGAAATTAAGGGAAATTTATTGTACTTGAACAAATACATAAAAAAAATTATATACAGTACCTCATGTAAAACATCAGTAATATTTTGTGAGCCATACAAACATTTCAAAGCAATAGTTTTATTGGTATATCTTATATATTCCATTTTACTAAAACTATAAAATAGTGGACCATCCTTCCATTTTGCTGAATATACTGTAAAAAAGTTGTTTTTATCTACTTCTTTGATTTCATCAAACTGATTATAAGGTATCCATTCAAATATTATATCATTATATTTATTGATTTTTGATTGCATTTCTTGAATAAATTTATCAATTTTTTCATTTTCGCTGATCCAGCAGCTGATCTTTAAATTACTTGTTTGGCATGTTCTACACCAACTAAATCTTGTGTCTGAATATCTTTTATTGCATTTTACACAATATTCTTCAAAATAATCAAATTGAAGAACAAGAATATAATGTTTGGTATCTGGATTTTGGGATATTCCATATATATTACGTATGTCACTAGGTCTATTTATTGAATATTTTTTAACCTATTAAAATGTAAAAATTATTGTTATTATAGTTAAAAAAAAAAAAAAAAAAACACTTAAAAAGAGAATATTATACCTCATTTAAAAATTCATCTGTAATATTTTCATTTTTATATAGGCATTTTAAAGTAACATTTTTATCTGATTCTCTATAATTTAGTGGATCATCATCTGAACTTCTTATATATCCATATCCATAATTTAATGGACCATCTTTCCATTTTGCTGAATATACCGTAAAAAAACCATATTGGGCTATTTCTTTAATTTCATCAAATTGGTTGTATGGTATCCATTCAAATACTACATCACTTGGTTTATTAACTTTTAATTGCATTTCTTGAACAAAATTATCAATTTTTTCACTTTCACTGGTTATAAAATATTCCTTCAATTGGCATGTTCTACACCATTTATATTGGACATTCGTATATATTTTACCACATGATACACAATGATTTTTATAATACCAATCATAATTAAAAACCAAAATATAATCTTTTGTATCTGGACTCTGAGATATTCCGTATATTGGGGAAATTTTATCATCAATAATTAATTTAACCTTTATAATATAAAAAACCGTTATACTTCTATGTCAAATGTTCAAATCAAATTTGCAAATAAATTCATACCTCATTTAGAATTTCATCAATGGTTTTTTGAGAGTCGTGTAAACATTTTAAAGCAACACTTCTATATGATTCTCTTGTATATTCCCTTTCATAATAATTAAAATATAATGGACCATCGTTCCACATTGCTGAATTTAATATGGAAAATCCGTATTTTCCTATTTCTTTAATATCACAAAACTGATTGTATGGTATCCATTCAAATATAATATTACTTGGATTACCAATTTTTAATTGCATATGAATGAAATTATCAATTTTTTCATTTCCGCTGGTCCAGTTTATAAAATTTTGTGTTAAATAATCTGTTTGACATGACTTGCACAAATTATCTGTTATACCAGTATATCCATCATTACATTCGCAAAATAACCCATTTTGAATAACCATAACATAATCCTTTGTTTCTGGATTTTGAGATATACCATATTTCCGATACCTAGAATATCTATTAAACTATTGGAATTTAAAAGTTAATTATTAAAGTATTTAAAAATAAATTCATATTGAAATGTTTTATACCTTATTTCTTAAAGATTCATCGGTGATATTTTGTGAGCTATCTAAACGTAACAAGGCAACATTTCTGGTTGGTTCCCTCTTAAAAATATCTTTGTGGGATCTGCGCAATTTTGTAATTAGCTGTAGGGTTTTATTAATGAGTTCGAAAAATGATGTTGCAATGACTATACTTACTCATCATATCTACAATATAATGGACCGTCTTTCCATACTGCTGAATATAAATTCTTACTTATTATTTTAATGTCGTTAAACCGATCATATGGTATCCATTCAAAAACTGCGATAAATGTAAAATGAGTATGATTTCCCTGCATTTTTTGAATGAAATTATCTATGTTTTCATTTCCACTAGTCCATTTTGTAAAATATTTTTTCAAATAATTTATTATGCATGATCGACAAGAATCTCTTTTAAAGAAACATCTTAAACATCTCTTCACAGATCCCTCATTTATTGTGTTATTTTGAAATGACGATATATTTTTTTGAAATTTAGATATAGAAGTCATGTTTACAAAAAGAAGTAAGTTTAAAATGATATTAGAGGCTAATAAATATTGTCTCCCATACTATTTTTTTTTCTTTTTACAGATTCGCATTGTAACTTTCCCTAATATAAATATGATTAGCCGCGGGTGTAATTTAATTTAATTGTAGTTTCCCTAATAAGGAAAACAAGCGGGAGTTAATTTTAATTGTAGTTTTTCCTAATGGAAAAATGATTAACCAAGCAGTTAACGTGATTCACTCTGAAAGAAATGATTCGGTTCGTGGGGTTAAATGGCAGAATTCCAAGCTAAGTAATAATTTAGGATCGGCAGAGTGGTGGCACAGTTTAATTATAAATATAGGGCTGCGGTCAGACATTAAACAGAATTACTGTCGAATTTAGGATTAGGTGAATTTTTATTTTAATTCATGATTTATGTGCGCTGCGGGAAATATGACAAACATGTAAATTGATATCCGGTCCCGAGGTTTTAAGTTTTGATGATAATAATATCTGTTATCTAATAACCAGTATTTTTATAAGAGATTCAATATTGAAGTCAGTATTAGTAGCTGTAGCATTAATTTCTATTGGTCGCTGCATTATTCCTTATGAGTTATGACTGAACAATAACTCAGTTATTGGAAATTTACGGAAAAGATTATTGTTATGTTTGCTTTTGGATTATTTTTAATGCGTAATTTTTTGATTATATTACATAGGATTTGAGGAGATTGTTTAAAAAAAAAAAAACATAATAATAGTTTTATTACAAAAGAGAAATTCTTGTTTTAGATTAAATGTCGCAATAAAAATATTAATATTACTATATATTTAATATTACACAATACTCGTGAAATCCATTCGACAATTTATTCACGGTTCCTGGTTAAAATTCGTGATTTTTTTCACGGATAGTGTTTATTTAAATAGATGGATAAAGTCTATCAATATTGGAATAAAAAGTCTAATTATTTCAAATTGTAAAACAGTGCATGATATTGTATATAATTATTATACACTTTCGCTAACGGGCTGGCGTAAGAACGTCAATTTTAACAAAATAGTTAATTTATTTATTTTTTAAATAAAACAATAAATATTATTTAATCGTTATAATCATTAAAAAAAGTTCGTATTATCAATGCACAAAAGTATAATTGTGCGCAAAAGTATAATTTTTATACTTTATATAGACGATTTGTAGTCTCTCTGAATTCCTGACGACCATATTTGTAGATGGTCCATTTAATTTGTGTAATTTTAATTACATTAGTAATTCTAATCGGTAACACCTACAAAATCTTCTAATTAATATATAGCAATTGCAATGACTATACGACTACAACCACGACCCGGTTTATAAAGTTCTCCTTTAAAACCATTTATTTCAGGACGTGGGATACACAATCACCTGTGTATACAATAATAATCTTTATTTCAATAGTATAAAAATGATCGTGAAAGAAGACAATAAGTTGATCCTATTTTTAATTATCCTTAATTTTCAAGTTTCTTTCCCCACAAATAATTATTTTTTTTCCATGTATAAATCATTCATTGGTATAATTATTTTTAATTATTATTATTATTTAGGTAAAGATTGTTCACCGATCATATCGGGCACGTGACTATTTTGCGGGGACCTGGAATATATTTCGGGGACACATTTTAAAGGATTCTTTTTTTTTTCAAATTCTCTTTTTTTTTTTTTTTAATCAACTTTATAAAATGAATAGTGTATCCCTAAAGTATTTTCATAGTACCTTTGATAAATGATTAATTTTGAATAAAGAGTTAAAGCTTTTTGTGGTAATTTAAGAAGCTGGAGTAATGTTACACGTATGGTGGGGTGAAAATCTAATACCTGATATATAAATATTAAAATTTGTTTTATTTTTTATTTTTCTGAAACTTTTTTAAGATCCGACATCTCGTGATATTCATGATATGAATAAATTTCATCTAATTAAAGAATAGATTAAAACCTAACTTTTTATTATTAATGGTAAATCATCATAGTCTTTCTTTTTGATTTATAGGATCATCGGTTAATGTGGATATGATTATCATTGTTAATCTTAGAATGAATAATAATTGATTTACCATTACTCAAAATCTTTTAGATACTCCCATTCTAATAAATGGTGGATCATTTATTCATATATAAAAAAATAACTATTTATTTGTAATGTCAATATTTTTTTCTAAAAGAAAATTAATAATAGAAACGAAAAAAAAAAAAATATTACTTCGAACCAAAAAAATAAGCAACAGGTTGCTTTTCTTACCCATTTTATCAATCAAAACTTTTTTCCTAATGAACAATTAATTAATTCATTTTAATTTAAAAGCGATAATACTTAATTTAATTTAAATTCGTTCTACGCACGCACCTAAAAAAAAAAAAAAATGTTTTTAACATCGGAAATTACGAGACCTTCGGCGATATCGGAATTTATACGTTCGATGATAGCAGTTTTATTATTACAAGTTGGAATTATTTTAATAGTAAAACTTTTCACATTACGGAATAAACTTCCCAAAACCAAATTATCAACTTTACCACATCCACGAGCATTTCCATTGGTAGGAAATTTGTTACAATTAAGTAATAAACCATTAGATAAACTTAATAAATGGAGTAAAAAATTTGGTCCAATTTATGGTATAAATTTAGGCCAAAGATATTTTATTGTATTAAATAATCATGAAGTAGTAAATGATCTTTTGGTAAAATGTGGTTCTTTATATTCTTCAAGATACGATTTTCATAATACAAATCCTATTTTAATTAAAAGTAATTTAATCGCTTTATCTCCTTATGGTGATAAATGGAAAAGAAATAGAACTGTTGCTTATGGTGCTCTTACTTCTCGTCCTATTAGATCTTATTATAATTATATTTATAATGATACTGATGTCCTCCTTAGAGATTTAATGATGAAACATGGTGGTTCTATTTATCCTTTACAAATTATTAAAAAATTTGTATTAACCAATATGTTGAATATTTTATTTGGTAATAAATCTGGTTATGATAATACCCTTTTTAATGATGTTATGGAGGTCATGGATGATATAGCTGAATTTTCTTCTCCTAAAAGTATTTTAAATGATCTTATGGTACGTAATTATTTTAAATATATTAATTATTATTATTATTATTATTATTATTATTATTAATTACTAATTTTTATATATTTTTCTTTAAGCCTATTTTAAGTTATGTGAATAAACCAAATACAAAAAAATCGGAAAGTTTATATAAAAAAATGGAAAAAATCTTTTCTTCGAAATATGATCAATTCTTAAGAGATTATGCTCATAATAAAAAACTTTCTCCAAGTTTTCTTTTACAAATTCAGGAAGCGATTGAAAGTAATTCCATAGAATATGATGATGCTTGGGAAATGTTGGTCAGTTTATTAAATGGTGCTATGGAAACTGAAGTAAATACTTTAATGTGGGTGTTGGCTTGTTTAGCAAATAATCCTGGTGTACAAGAAGAAGCTTTCTCAGAATTAGATGAATCTTGTAAAACAAAACCAACTTTTGATAATGAATTTGATTTACCTTATATTACCGCTATTATTAATGAAACATTAAGATTTAGACCTCCTACTCCTTTTGGTTTTGCTCATGTATCTAACAAAGATGATGAATATAATGGTTATTTAATACCAAAAGATACTCCTTTATTATTAAATTTATTTGCCATAAATCATAATGAAAGAAGATTTATCGCTCCTGATAAATTCCGTCCTTCTCGATTCTTACAAGATTATTCTACTGGTTCGGTTAAAAGTAAAAGTATTTTATTACCTCAATTTGATTTGGATTCAGTTACGGAGAATGATCTGGCAAATAAAAGAAATTCTTTAAAAGGTGGTATACTGAAAAATAATAGTCCTTCTTTAACTAATTCTAACATGCCTATGCATATGAGTTTCGGTGCTGGAAGACGTTATTGTATTGGTCAACATTTGGCTCAAAAACAATTATTCCTTGTTATCGCTCATATTCTTTGGGCTTTTGAAATTAAACCAGGTGTCGGTGATGATGGTATTACTCCTTTAAATGTTAATGTAGATGTTGGAAACGTTTCTTTAACCTCTTTCTCCCCTTATCCTTATAAAATTAGATTCATATTAAGGAAAGATATTGGTCTTTTAATATAATTTATTTTCATTTCTGGGGGTTTTGGTGCGTAAAAAATGTTTGTTTATAAAAACATTAGATTTAATCATATATTTTGGTTCGAAGTTTCTTTTAACATTTATTTATTGTTTTGTTATTTTTTAATCATCTTATTTAATGTTAATGCTTAATTTAATGTCCTTCCTTCCTTCCCTTTAATCCTTCCTCCCTTTAATGCTAAAAAACACCTTTATTTTAGTGTGTTCTAATAATTTTAAAAAATACATATTTCCATTTCCGCTTACCTCAATTATTATTACTGATGATAGAGGTGATTTAAATAAATAAAAAAAAAAAAAATCAAAAGTAATTCTATGCCATCATTCTCAAAAATAATGATGAAATAAAAAGAAAATTAAGAAAATTAGTAATATTTTTACTAATATCACATTATTATAAACTAATCAGTTACCACATAATTGTCATATATAATTTTTTGTTTATTTTTTTTTTTGTCAGTTCATAATGCTTTTTGTTATTAAAATTCTTTATTGTTAATTTTTTTTTTTTTTTGTATTAAATTTTGTATCCAAATTTTTGATCTAATCATTGTAAGTACACGTGATTTTTTAATGCGTGGAACAAAATTTTACTTTCGCGTGACTTTTTAAGTGGAATTGGGCACTAAATGATGTGTACTTTCTTAAATCCGGGTCTAACCCTCTTGTGTCTGGATTGGATCTTGTAAGTTCATGTATCCTACATTCGATTTATTATACTGTAATCAATATATCGTTATAATTTATTTCGATCAAACCCTGTCGTTTCTTTAAAGATGGATTGTAATCGTATAATACTCAGTAGCATTTGAGCATTCTTTGACGAGACACTTTTGCAATCAACGAACGACAAGAATCATTTGATTGTGATTTAAAGTTTGAAATAAATCTGATATAAAGGGTAGAGTTATTTTAATCGGGAAATATTGATAATAGAATATAATAATTAATTACCATTACATGCTCCTCATTTTTTTTTATATTTTAGGGGAATTGGTAAAGCTCTAAGTTCAAGTTCGCAACATATAGATTAAATGGTTCATAGTCACGCGCATTCAGAGTAATGGCAACTAACCAACTAGATGATTCTACTCAAATCGGGCGTTACGATTGTACTGTACCTGCTTGTACAAATATTTACCACAAAGTAATAGGGTAATAGGATTTTTAAGAAGATAATCTCATCAATGAAATAATTAATTCGAATAAAAGTAATAAAGAAGTATATTCTTGAATTCTGATAATACTGACACAAAATTTGAAATAAAATATGTACAACTTATATATATATTTTTTAGTAAGTTTAACAAGAAAAAAATTTTAACTAACGCAATTTTTTAATAACGTAAAATCAAAAAAAAAAAGTGTTCGTTGGTTCAAATTGAAAGTACAACATATTAAATTTACATTGATAATCATACCATAAAAAGTAAATTATAAAATAATTCAATTATATTTCAATAAAATCTCTTGATATTCTTCTACAAGACCCTTAAATGTTTCCTCCAATTTCTCTATGCGTTCAGCTCTATCAACATCCTTTAATATTTCCTATGAAAAACCCATTAAAGTAAATATACATGTATCAAAAAATAACGATAAAATTTACTATTTATAATATTTACCTTATTCCAATTATATAATCGTTCCTTCACTTGTAATCGATATGCTTTATAAGCAGCAGCATCCGACTTGTTTAATTTTCTCAATAGTTCAATTTCTAAACATCGAAGCAATTGTCGCTATAGATAAAAAATTTTAATTAAATTTAATATTTATAATGATTAATTCAAAATAATATTTTTAAAATCTAACTTTATTTAGTTTATATTTCCGCCGTATTGAATCAATAGTATTCTTATCAACAGGAGCTACTAATCCTTCAAATATTTTCTGTTCACGTATATAAAGTAAATCATTTTTATCACGGATTGCTTCAAAAGAATCATTTGGAATTTCAACTATTAGTAATAAAACCAAATTATTAGAAAAATCATAGAAGATAGAATAATAATAATAATAAAAGTAGGTTTCAAATACCAGCAAGTTCTTTTATTCTTGAATTTGATAAAACATATTTGTATATGGTTTGATAGAGTTTACCTATATAAGAAAACATTTAATAATTATCATTTCTTCAATCAAAACTATCCTTATAGTAAATACACTTACTTCCATGACCTTTTCCTTGAACATGAGGGAAAATTAAAAATTGACTGTAAAATTATGAACTGATTAATTTAAAAACAATAAAAAAAATTTTTTATATAAAATTTAATTACCTTATCCTCAATCGTATATCTTCTGGTATAACTTTACCTTCATTGACGCGTTCTGAGATTGGTACTTTATTATTATTAATTTGATCGATGACAACACAGTTTTCAGTATTAACACACTTTTCGCGATTATAAAAGTAATAATTGTACATTGTGCAAAATCCCATAAAACTATATGTGTATTTATCTCCTATACGTTTCTTTTCAAACCTACAAGTGTAATAAACTTACGTGTGAAAAAATATTTTTAATATATGTAATACACGTTAATAAAATTAAACATACGAAAGCATGGTTTCCCATTTCTCATCTTCATCTATGTACGTTCCAGCTTCAATATAAAATAATATCATTATCTGAAATCGTTTATGATATTCCTTAAATCGGGGTGTTTCGAATGTTGCCTACATATATATAAAGACCCATTTTTCTTTAATAAATAAATATAGATAAACATTTATTATTAATTTCAGAATTTATAAGGTTTAAAGTATTACTCTGTAAATTTCATAAATTACATCATCTCCTTCTTCAAGACGATATTCTGTTATTTTTTCACCCATTGGTTTAAAACTATACGCATCCTCGTGAACAGTTTGTAGGAAAGCATCATAATTTGTAATATAATCTTTCAAAATAGAAAATAACGTATGTCATAATAATAAACTTAAATAAATGCCATTGAATTAAAATTAATTTCTTACCATTCGGTATCAATGCCTTAATTTTATCTACTACATTATCTGCTATAGAAGTTGAAGAAACATCGGGAATTTTATCAGAATACCGAACATCGAAGTAGGTAGCAAAACTTCCAGATGAAAATTTGAGCTACAAATAAATATTAAAGTTCATGAATATATTTACACTTCTTCAAGTGACAATTTTTTTTTTTTTATGATTAAAATACCGT
This sequence comes from Rhizophagus clarus, assembly GCA_015698045.1. NCBI lineage: Eukaryota > Fungi > Glomeromycota > Glomeromycetes > Glomerales > Glomeraceae > Rhizophagus > Rhizophagus clarus. The sequence continues at coordinate 290,094 of BLAL01000304.1, read as the reverse complement.
AATTTCTAAATCCTTATAACCATAAATTTGTTCTTTGTCACCAAATATTGAATACGTGAACATGGGGAATACTTGAACAGAATCGAATTCCCGATCAGGGTCTGTTGATGGCTCAACTAAAAAAAGCAACACAGATTAAAGTATCAGCAGATCGTACTTATCATTTTCCAACAAAACAATATCAACTTACGAAACCAAATTGTAAGTGCTTCGTTTGAATTGCACAACCATTCCTCTTCCTGAGGTTTAAGCACCATTTCAGTCATAATTATTATATTACAAAAAAATGGAAAATAAACAACGCGAATATTGGTTTGGCTTTAAAATTTCGATATTACAAACGCGAACTTTTCGTTCTTTGCAAAATTTAACCAAGCACGCGTTATACTAAATGTATAATATCGAACACGATCTACGAAACCTAATCGATAACAGAAGCACTAAGTTTGGAAAGAGCTATTTGACGGATATGTACAATTTCACGTGATTAAAACATTTATGCAATGAAACTTTAATATGTATTAAATATTAATTATTACAAATATGTATTAATATTACACAACTCATTATATAAGTCCTCAGTGAATAACTAAAATTGCTGAAATTAAATTAACCAAACAAAAAACACATTAAAATATGCAATTCAAACAGAGATGAATGTTAACAGATCACTAATTTCTACATGTGCTATTTATTTTCGTGTTTGCTATTTATATAATTTGTTTTACATAAAATCATCTTCCAAATCGCCATCATTATCATAATTACTGCGCATATTCGATTCATCAAAGATCAAATCATAAGACTTCAGTGCTTCCTGCTCTTTCTTTTCCTGCTCTAAGCGAAGCTCTTCTTGTTTCTAGATAGAATCAAAATAAAATATTAATGTTTGTCTATATTTGGAAATAATGATGAAAACACTTACTTTAACAACCATCGCTTCTCTTGCTATCTTTCTTTTTTCTTTTTCAGCTTGCATTTTCTCTTTTTCAAGATCCGGAAATTTTTCTACCTTCGTTTTTTCAAGTCGATTCAAAATTTTGTTATTCTTTTTAATTTGCAGCTTTTTTACCTAGAACAAAATAGAATGCAAAAATTAACAGTTTTTACATCCTATAACTTCATACTTAATATACTTCCAAAAAATAAAGAAGTACCATAGCATTATTACTGAAGGAGACCTCTCCAGCGGCCATACCACTTTTTTTCAGCAGATTTGACCATGGAGTATATGAAACCTCAACACTCTTTTCCTTGCACCCTATATTAATTAAAGGGAATTATAATTGTATTCAATTTATTCATTATGTACAGTTAAGACCAACCTTTAATACTATTTGCTTTAGTTAATTGACCTAAATCTTCCAAAAGTTTTGGAGAGATATCCTCCCAGGATTGTCCAGGTTGAAGTCTAAGGTACACATGAGCGCTTGAATGTGGATGAACATGGAACTTCAATTTTTGGGATAAAATAATTAAAGTTAATTATAAAGTTAGAATTTTCAATACATGTAAAATAAAATGTATATACCCTATGAATATTCATCAATAAATAAAACGAAATGAAATTTCTTAGTAACTAAATCAACTCATAAATTTATCATTTTTACGTGTCATACTGATTACAATGCTCGCACTTAAAAAAGTTATTCGAACCGAATCCAGTCAAGTCGGATCAGACTATTTTCTAATCACGATTTTTTGAATCTACTAATTACAGATCAGGATAGTCCTTCTCATAATTAATCTAATCTAATCCGAGGGTGCACATTATATCAAATATATCAAATAATTAGCAAGTCGTACCAAACATCTTCTTCCCACCCATATTTAATCAATTCTTCGTCTAATTAAATCGACGTAAAGAAATTAATTAACACAATCGTTAAATAAAGAGAATTTCAAACCGCAACTCTACTTACTTTCATTTTCATCCTTTCCCATATATATCAAAGCCGGAGGATCAACCTCTTTAAAGAAAAAATTTCAACACGTTAATAAAGTGACATTTAACTAAGGCCTTATTGAAAAATGAATTAGTATTGTTACCATGACAAGTAAAATAATAAACCATTCTGAGTAAATGTCCTAAAGCTAAGTAAAAGAGTACTTAGTATCAATACGATCGGCATGTTGCATATTGACGTGTTTTAAATAATAAAATAGACCACGTGATTTATTAAATATGTAAAAATATGAACAAAATAAAATATATTTAAATTATGAAAACTATGAAAACAATTGACTACACGTAAATAATATATTTATTCTTTATGTAATAACTTTCGCCACGACTTTATCCGTAATTTTATTAAACACTTTAAACAAATTAGATTCCGTGTATATTTTGATCAACCCATTTTCCAATGTTGCATTATCATCATTTGATTTTTCAATCATGAGTGTTAATGATGGATCAATTGGAACACGACCTAAATCATAAAGAATATTAGAAATGCAAAATAAAAAATGTTATTCTAAATTTCGATAATACCTAAAAATTCTACACCAAATTCTTGAGCCATCGCTTCTCCTCCACCCGTTGAAAACAAATTTGTACATTCCTGTACAGTATGATATTAAAGTCAATGAATATATAAAAGCAAGTTTTAATGACTTAAACTAAAATACCAACCTCACAATGAGGACATACGTATCCACTCATATTCTCTACAACTCCCAATATAGGTAGTTTTACTTTTTTACAAAAATTTAATTCTTTGCGGACATCAGCTAAGGCAACTGTCTAGAAAAATTATAACATGAGAAAAATATCTCGAATCTTTTAAGGTGAAATTCTGCTTATTACCTGTGGAGTAGTTACAATAACTGCACCATCCGGATGAATATCTTTTAAATATTCAGCAATTGATATATGTTCATCAGATGTGCCAGGTGGTGTATCAATTATGAGATAGTCTAATTCACCCCAACATACATCTGCCAAAAACTGCCTAATCATTGCATTCTTTTTAGGTCCTCTCCATACAACAGAATCATTTTTACTTTGTAGTAAAAAACCAATAGACATGCAACAAAGATTTTTGTTTTCATCTGCAAAAACTGGCACCCATCTTATAAAGGATATTATTATATTAATTTAAAAATTAATTGTGATATTAAATCCTTTTAAATATAATATATTTACCCCGAAGAAGCTTGGTGAACTTGTTTACCGTCAAGTCCCAACATATGTGGTATACTTGGTCCAGTAAGATCAATATCCAGAATACCCACTTTATTTCCTCCCTGAACCAAGCATAATGCGAGCTGTGTTGCTATAGAACTCTTTCCTACTCCGCCTTTTCCTGAAAGTACAATTATTATGTGTTTAATTCCTGCCAAGTGTGTCGCTAGTGTATCTGCCATCAGAAAAAATTCAACTGATCATTAGTCGATGCGATTATTAATAGGCAAATCACATGATAAGAAAATTATAAATATACAGATCAGTAGAGTTAACCAGCCTTTGAAAATGACTGATAAAATACCATATTCCTTATTAAGAATTCCAATCTCGTTTGTACCCTCAAATTCTTTGAGAACCGTGACAAGTGAACACCCAAAAGAGGAAGATAAAGAGAAATTAGCAAGTAGTATAACGAAATTTTATCAAAGTGTTATTTCGCTTCCACCAACAAAAAAGGAAAAAGTACGAAAAAATAAAACAAACATTACTAATAAGAAACAACAAGGAATAATAAATAATAAAACTATAACAAAGGATAGTATTATAGAAAATCGTTATTCACAATCGAATTTTGGTAGTACTAATAATGAATTTTCTAATAGCATGGCAAAGTTATTAGAATATAACGACAGTGATGAGGAAGACATCAAGCACGTCGAATCCATTGAGGATACAACAAAAATAATAGAGAATAATGAATTCGAAGGAAAATTTAATTCAGATGATAATAAAATATGGTGTGCAGATTGCGAAGTTTGGGTAGAAAAGCGTATATATCAAGATCATACTCATGGCGTAGCACATCTTGTATCAAAAAGCTTTGATGATCGGACAATACCAGATCCGTTAACATTAAATGAAGTAAATAATTAATTTCTATACAATTATTGAATACTACTTTAATTCACTACTCTACTAACTATACAAATATTTGTAGACTAATGTAGGATTTAGGATGTTACGTGATCAAGGATGGTGTTACGAAAAAGGACTTGGTATTAATGAACAAGGTAAAAGACATCCGATATCAACAAGATTAAAAAATGACAGATTTGGTATTGGAGTAAAAAAAACTAAACGGCTTCCAAAGGTATGCGTTTACAACTTACTTTCGCAATTTAAAAAAGAAATACTAATTATTTAATGATATTAATTTAGATGAAATTAAAAAGATTGAATGCAAAACAAACAGCAGCACAATATGAAAAAGATCGTAGAGATAGGGCTAGAATTCTCGCTTATATGAACAGATAAATATTTTATACATAAAGAAAAAGAATCAAAAATATACATATAAAAAAATTACGAGATCTATTAATTTAAGTCATGAGTGAATACACATAAATTAAAATATAAACTTTGCACTAACATTATGTAGATAACACTTCTATATTTCATGACATATTGATATTAAATTTATTTTATTATAATGCAGAACAATAATCTATTATTTTTCTATAATAATTTTATTTAAATAACAAAAATAAATAAAGAATAAATATTACATTGATACTAACTTTGCACATTTGATAAATGTTTGGGTAAACATTAATCATTTTTTTTTTTTCTCAATAATTTAATGAATATTCTTATCAGCTCGTTCCACAACATCATTCAATAACCAGTACGCTTCGTCAATTCCTCTTTGTGATCCAGTCACGATCACAATATCGTCACCTTTGCTTTTAGGTACATCTATTTTGCATCCACTTTCAGTGCGAATACGAGTAATAGTTGCACCACCTCGGCCAATAATATGGCGATGATATTGTTGAGGGATAGTAATATGTCCCGTATGAGTGAAGTTACTCTGTTATAAAAACAAAATATGCGTTTATATTTGAAACGTCGAAGAAAATTAAAACGTAACATTCACATTAGAAGAAAAATTATGTCCTACCGCTTCTTCTAATAATTCTCTAAGATATATTTCAGCTTTTTCGACTTGCGATTTCTCCCCTTTCAAATTCCAGGGAATATCACCAACCTCTTCGCCATAATTTTCAAAGATTTCATAATCTCCCTTTATTTGAGAACTTTCATTGTCAACATCATTTTCCTTTATTGAGGCTTCATCCCCATTAAGTTTTCTAAACTGCAAATCATTTTTTTCAGGTGGTATTTCTTCACCATGATCAACAATGACATGAAATTCACTTTTCAGTTTTCGAATAGTGACACCATTTGCGAAAACAGCACAGTGAAATTTACGTGGTATATTCACAGTATGAACATACCTAATCCTAGATAAAATATCGGCTTTAGCAGCTTCAATATTTTCTGCTTTGCCAATAATCTTTACTGCTTCCTCAATATTTTCGATTTCTTCATTTAAATTTTCCGCAGTAGGAGTCTCATGATACGATCTTGAACCGGGGAATTGAATTTCAACATTAAAGCGAGATTGAATTTCTTTAAGTTGATTGGCATTTCGACCGATGATTATTGGGTGCTGAGCACGTGGAATTTGAACTATACCAACTTTTAGGTTATTTTGTTCTTCAACTAACCTTTCCAACTCAAGTTTTACTTTTTCAACAAGTTCTTTATCTCCTTTAAGGATCACTTCATCACTGTTATCACCAGGACGAGGAAACTTTACAACACCGGCTTGATTACTTTTTTCCTCCGACCCGCTTACATTTGCAACAGTTTCACGAATACGACTTCCACCTGGGCCAATTAAATATTTATGATGTTGAGGATCTATGTGTATAGTAATAGTAATCTGGTTTTCAAGTTCCTTTACGATATTGAGAATTTTTTCTTGAGCATTACAAATATCAGACTTTGTTCCATGAATAATGACGTTAGCAACTTCTTGTTCCGAACCATCATCCAAAATTTCTGGTCGACCTAGTTCAATACGTGTAAAGGTATCAAATTTAATTTCTGTGATTCTAGAACCATTTTTACCAACAATATGTGGAAGATATTTAGCAGGTATTTTGAAATTAAGAGAGTGGTCATGATCCATTTCATAATCCAGTAATTCCAGTAATTCTGTTTTTGCATCATTTACTCCTTTCTTCCCGCCTTTTATAATAACTTCATCGGGTTTTTGACCATAAGTGTCTTCTTCGCCTTCTCCATTAGCTTGGTTGGTTTTCGGAAAACGAATGTGTACTCCATATTTTTCTTCGAGACGCTTTACATACCGACCCCCTACACCAATCAATGACTTATGGTATTCGGCAGGAACCTTTAAATGAACTATAGTAGCATCCTGCAATTTATCTATTAAATCTAAAATTTTTTCCTTTGCTTTTTCTACATTACTCTTCATTCCCATAATTGTAACTTTAACATTTTCACCCGGATTAATTTTCTTCTCTTCTCCTTTGGCACCACCTTCAATATCAATTTTAACATTTAAACTTTCTTTTAAGCGATTCACATGTGCACCACCTTTACCAATTACATGGGCAGAATACTGTGCAGGAAAGGTAAATTCCTCCGTATAAGAATTCATGACCTAACATAATTAAGAATATAAGCCAAAAATGAAAATACATATCTCATTAATTCAAAATTAATGAAAAATTATTACCTCAATATGTTTAGCATTATCGACTACATTTTTAATTTCATTCACAACTCTCTCAACTTCATCAGTTGGGCCCTTAATTATGACAATATCATCAGAAATTGGCACGTTGACGAGCTTTTTACCTTCAGCATTAGCAGAACGTTCTGCTGCACCAGTTCGAGAAGAACCAAATTTAACAGAAACAGGTGCATCATTTCCTCCGGTAATGCTATTAAGTGTGTTACCTTTTGGCCCAATAATATATCGATGGAAACGTACTGGAATGGTGAGAGTTTGTGTAGCAAAATCAGACTGAAAAGTGAAATTTCCATTAATACGATCAATAAAAGTGAATAAAAGTGACAAGTGCATATTTATACTTACAGCGTCCTGTCCTGCTTTGATCAATTCAGTTTTAGCCTTTTCTAAAACATCTTTGATATATGTTTCTTTTTTTTTCTTATCAGAAGGAATTTCTTCACCTTCTTTTCCTTCAAATACAATCAATATATCCGGACTTTCGTCTTTTTCGTCGGGGACAATAATCTCAACACCATATGTATCTTTAACTCGTTGGAGATTTTGTCCTTTGCGACCAATTATATGTCGATGCAAATGAGGTTCAATAGTCGCAATGGCGAAGTAGTTTGGAGACTATAGAGAGTAAAATAATAAACTGACTAAATTCAAATAATCCTAATCATCATACTTTGTAATTCAATACAATATGTGATTAATAGAAAACAAACAAAAAATAAAATTTTATGTTTATAGTGAATAACACTTACTAAACCTCTCACTATTTCACTAACTTCTTTTCGCGTATTTTCTACATCTTCAAGTATCTTACCAACAAATTCTAAAACAACAGCTTTTTCCAAAGCTGGTCCTTTTGGCACAGTAATTTGGATCCCCGTGTCACTTTCAATCTTTTTTAACTTATTTCTGTTCCACAAATACTTTAATATATTTTTGGCATGTTCCAAGGGTTGATCAGTTTTATGAAGATTGGTAATGTCCAATGTTTTGACTTTAATTGAGTTGGCCTTCTCCATCACAAATTGAAGCGCTACAACAAGCTGAGTTTGCGATCCTCGAATCGTAACTTTTTCAGAAGGATTAGACAGCGGTGCGAGTTCTAAAGAACAACCGGTTTTTTCAAGGATTTCCTGAAGATTAGATCCCTTTGGACCCATTAGATATTTATGCTGAGGCTTTGGAATGACAACATCAAGTGTGGTAGTATTACTTTTCTAATTAGCAATAAAATAAAAAAATTATCAAGATAATTTCCTATAAACTTTAAAAATAGTGAACAATAACAATATCCTACCAATCCTTCATAGATTTCTTCAATTTTATCCAACGCTTTCTTAACAGCATCTTTCTCGCCAGAAATAATAATTGCATCTTTGGAAGAACATTCGTAACCTTCAGCTGATTCCGTAGAAAGAAAAGGCGGAATGTAGATTTTGGCATCAGTTTCGTTGCTAATTTGAATAATGCGTGCATTATGGGCACCCGAAATAAGTGGATAATACTGGTGCTCAATATGAGTAATCTTATGAACTCGCGTGGTTACCTATTAAAAAGTAAAAAATTAATATGAATAATAATATAAACCGAATTATTTCTTAAACTAAATATTTACCCTGTTATTTACGATGGCTTCGATTTTTTCTTTTGCTAAGCTAATACCTTTTGCATCACCTTCTATTTTAACGTCCATCATTTCTTCATCCTCATCATAATCAAGTTCAGATTTTTCTTCATTATGATTTTCTTGACGAGGTGGAAGTTGAATTCTAGTACCAGTTTCATTTGTAATCGATTGTAAAGTTATACCACGCAATCCAAGAATATGACGACGAGCAGAAATTGGGATCTGAATAACTTCTTCACTCTATACAAATATTGCAATATTGATTAAATATCCCATAAACCTTTGAAATATAGCACATTCTGAAATTCTTACAATACTAGAAAGATACTAACTTTAACGGCTAAATTATCTAACAAATCACGCTTGGCTCTCATGACATCCTCATGTTTTCCTTTGATTAAGAAAGTTGTGTTACCAGTTCTTTGTCCTGTCGAAACTTCGATATGAGTATTAGTCCTATCTTTTACGCGCTTGACAACGTCAACGGTTGTAGTTTTATTACCGAATTCTTTCTTTTGCAACTGTTGAGAAGCAGGCAATTCAAGAAGTTCTGTTACAATAATTGGTTTTTTAACTACAGGATTTTGTTGACGATGAGACATCGCCACAGGTGCCATTGCTTCACTAGTTGCAGATTTTCGGTTTTCACTAACAGAGCTCAAAGTCATTCCTGAACGAACAGCAGCAGCACCAGACTTAGCACCCCATACTAAAGAGGTTCTTGTAGCAGGAACAGATGATGCTGATAAAGAAGGAAAATTTGTTTCGTATAACGCAGAAATTGAATCGATATGTTCGGCTGTAGTCGGTTGTTCGCTTTTAGTGACATCTTTTTGAGCATTTGTTTCTTGTTCCTCATGAACTTTTAAGAGTTTCTGAGAAGTAATTGTCTCTTGAGCTTCTGAAGCGTTAATGGCAATAATATGTTCAGACATTGTGAAATAGAGTCAGTTTCGGGTTTGATCCGTTGTCCGGCGACCAGTTGAGATATTCAGAGGTGAGGAGGGAGTGGCTTGTTTTCCGAAGCCAGCGTTGCAGGTTAAAGTTGATCCAGAAGATAAATCCTTCAATTGTTTAGACTCCTTAAGAAACTATTACACATTGGTAATTACTACAGAGATGATGAGAATACACTTACCAGTTATTTTTTGAGTTGACTTTGAGAATCTGATAAGTTCTTGGGAAATTTTTATTTTGGATCCACATCTATCCACATGTGACTTTAATTACCCAATTAAAATCGAAAACCAAAGTAACTAAGACTAAATGAGGCGCAACTTTAAAGATCTGAAGATCCACAAACTCTGTGTAATAAACCACTGGAATACTGTGCCTTTGTATCACGTGAGTATTATGACTCCTCACCTGAAAACTTCTATTCAGTCAAGGTCGCTCACAAAATGAGTTAGCAGAAAACCGAGGGAAATACCTATAAAAGAAATGCTAAAGAAATGTCTTTTCATATCAAGTCGCTGGTTAAATTTGTTGACTCGTTTTATAGCGTTTATAGCATATTTCTCTTCTTCTAAGCAAAAATTAATTAGCGAACTCACTAATTACAGAAAACTTGTTCATAACCAATTTATTCCTTTTTATCCTATATTTGAGATATTTTCTAAATAATTAAATAACCCAATCTCTTCTAAATCACCGTAACGATTTACGCCAACGGTTCATAATGTAAATTTTTAAGGGAAGCGAAAAACACACTTTAAAATTAAAAATGAAATTAAAAAATTATTGAAATAATATAAACATATATATATATATATATAATGATTTCTATGAGTTGGTCGTCAATTTAATCAATCATATGAATGGAAATTCATACATATCAGTTTATTTCAATATGTAAAGATTAAGATGTAGAATATATACAGTCTACTAACCATTCGGAAAAATTATAAAGCATACAAATGGGTTTGTGCGACACAAATTAAAATCATTTTCCTGAAGCATAATTTCGATTATCTTTTTTTTAGTAGCGATACATCATAGATAATAAGGAGCATAAAATACAATATATTTAAAAATAAAATCCCGTTATTGTTTGCTTCGTATCCCGTATTCCTGCTTATAAGGCTCTCCTAAAACAAGAAAGCCGAGGTCAACATAAGTTCACAACAAGCCAACCAATTCAGTGCAAATAAGTTATCATAGCATACGAATAGGAAATTCAAGAGCAATGATGGAATCCCGTAATTCTATATTTTAGATAACAACGAAGCTTTTTCATGTGACTAAATATATACTACGTTTATTTTTTAGTAAACTAATTTGTATACAATACTATCCAATAAGAACTTACGTGGACGGAAATGTATTCCCTGAAAGGAAATGTTCTGCTACGTGCAATATTTGATAGGGGGATTGTCAATTGATTCGAAACATATCAGGTATGGTGATATACTTATTTTATCGAATAACATAGCTGTTTCCTATCTCAGCCAATCACAATTCATAATGATTGATCGTGAAAAAAATAAAAATGAAAAAACGATAATTGATTGATCATGGATCGAGAAACACCAGCCAATTATTAAACAACGATAATCTGTGCCATGGAAGAACTATCGAACCTAAGGCTATTACTGAATTCTTACAAAATAATATAAGAATCTTGGGCATTGATTCCAATGGTATTGACCGAAGAAGTGCTCACAAGAAAACGGGCACATTTAATCTAAAGCATAGAAAGGTACTTCGTGGAGCTCAGAAAATTTAAGTTATCTCTCGAATCAGCGGCTCCTCAAAAATTTCGAATCGGATCAGGTGAGGTCCTCCTAAGGATCTTATTATAGCGTGATTATAATTGACATGACCGATAACACAAATAAAGTCGCCACTGATTATAACGAACCTAATTCGATATATAATATTTATGTTATATGCCGAACTGACAACAAATAGCAGCATATAATATTTTAAAATTCGGATGATTGCATGACGTACTATAACACTGTAAAATCCATCTTTTATATTAAAAAAAAAAAAAAAAAAAAGTATGTTAGCAGTTATGTAGCTGAATATTCTTAGGCGAGTGATACGGAAATGTGTGGTGTAGGGTGGTGGTGTTGTGTAGTGTACGACACCCTATGTGACACCATATACATGTGATATATAAGTTAAACTGGCCAAAATTATAATAACGCGGGCCATGATGTTATTTATCACCTGAGTATATTTCACACCCTTATACGTTTTTGCAATAATGTATATGTTACACACCGCTAAATATCACCATACACTACACACAGTTGGTTGACCCTACACTACATGTTTCCGATCTTACCGTTCTGGTTAAAATAAGTTCGGATGCGGTATACAGTATAGCGCAATTATTAAGTGATTTCGCTGAAATACAAGGAGTTTTCGGTACAAACAGGTTCATTATAGCAAGCGGCGACTGTACCTATCACCACACCCCTCAAAAAGAAAAGTTAAAATTTTTTACCGCCTAAACTAATTTTTCAATTAGACACTTGTACTATTCTATTCCATAATTATCGACGAGCGAACTAACTTATACGATATAATATATAGTAATCCATAATATCATAACCAAAATTAATATTTAATTCTAATACTTCTAACGAATTAAAATTATGAATATTACTATTGAAATAAAACTATTTCTAAGGTTATTATTACTCCATTATTCTATTATAACGATGAATCAATAATTCGTGTACATTATCAACTAATTTATTGTATGTATTTAATAATATTTTTAGTGTTTTAAAGATATTACGTATTTATTAATATATGTATGTAGAGTTATCGAGTTATCAGAATAATTCCTTTAATTATGTTAATAAATACTATAATATATTATAACTAAATTCCCATACGTATGCGAGATTATAAATTGATAATAATTTCGTTTGTATTCAATAGTATGATTAATAATATTAGCTTTAGTATTTTCTTCACAGCTCCATATATGATAGAAGTTTTCAAAATCTTCTAAACATAATAATTTCCACATAATAAATAACATTGACATTTATATATTTTATCTTTAGCTAATTTATATTCCGTGAAAATTGTAAAAACGATGTTTTCGATTGGTCCTACATACAACATAATAGTATTATCTACTAAGTCTTCTATAAAACATTGATTGTAAAGTCTAGAGTTTTCTTCTATTTCAATTAAATTTTGTGTTATATTTGTGATATTATAATTAATTTGAAATCTATTTTTCTTTTTGCTATGTATATTTCCATCTTAACACTTTTTTTTTTTATTTTTCTGAATTTATGATAATAATTCTACAATTGTTATCGAGCATCGACAAAATTTATTAAATCTAAGATTTCTTTTTTGATTTCAAATCTATCTAATATTTGTCTTTGTATACTTATAATACTTATAATTGATCTAGTAAAGAATACGGTATTTTTTAAAGAAATTATAATGTTTATGATAGATTCTTAAATTATCCTTTGGGTAAGATCCCGAAAAAAATATATATAGGTAAGATCCAGTCGAAAAAAATTTACTATGAGCTCTAAACACTTCGGTCTATATTCAGACTAAAATTAAAAAAATTCGAGCTCAATTAGTAATGATCAACAGTTAGACGTTGTTGAAAGTATTAACGCGTATCATATATTATTTGAGGCGTTACGCGTAACAGTTATCCTTCTCTTATCCTTCATCCTTCCCCTTTATTCTTTCCCTTTCCTACTTCTCTCGTACTTCTGTTTAAAAACTCCTTAACGAAACATTTCGTTTTTTCTTTTATTTTTGGGTAGTCCCTTAAGTCTTCTTGAACACGAAATTTCGACAGGCTTTTCATTTATCATTTTTTTTTTTCTTTAGCTATCTTATTTTAACGAACATTTTCTCATGGTTCGTTTTCTTTCTTTTTTAGATGATTCGGGTACACCTACTTGTGCCAAGGAAAAAAGAAAAAACGCAGGGTTGCATACGGCCGGATTCTTCAGGATATTTGGACAGGTGAGAATTAGCGTTATTTTTTTTTTAATTATTCTTTGACAAAACGTTCAATAACTTTTCGATTTTTCTCTATTTAGACGGCTTTAAGATCGGAAATAAAATAAATGAAAGAATTGGGTAAAAAAGGGAGAGATGAGATTAGCGAAAAAATCTACGAAGGAGCAAGTAAAAAGTGAGTGAAAAAATGAGTGAAGTGAGTGGGGACGCAAGTGAGAAAGTGATATTTCTTTGAATTTAATTATTTAACGAAACGATTAGGTTTCTGTGTTATTCGATTTAACGAAACGGCTATTTAAGTTTCATTCTTTTCTTTTTAGGCGACTGGTTCTTCAGACGTGGATTTCGGCTCATCGACGCGGGAATTCGGTGAGCGTGATGTTTTTTTTAATTTCCTTATTCCATCATTCAAAATGCAGTTACTAATTTTTTTTCTTTTTTTTTTAGGCGGTTGGTTTCTCTGTCTTTGGACGCGCGGGAAATTCGATGGAAATATTCTCTTTCTTAGAAGCCAGGTTTTTAGACGAATGAAAGCTCTGGTGGGTTTAATTTTTCTTATTTTTGGACGGGTCTTCATGGTCACTTCGATGAGGATTTTCAGATCCTGTCAAACTTCTATTCTGAATCCTGGAAAAAAAATTCAACTTTTTTTTTGCAGGAACTGGTTTGGATACTGGAATCCTAGATAAAGTTTCGAATTTTGAAATTTTTCGAAACTTCAAAAAAAAATTTTTTTAATGTTATTTTTTTCTTTTTTTGTAGAGAAATCGGATACTAGTTTTCAAGTAAAAAAAAAACTTTTTTTTCTTTTTTTTTTGGCAAGTACCAGTCTTCAATAGATAAGTTTCAACCGTTTTTTAACGTTTTTTCTTTTTTTTTTTTGTAAGAATCGGCTCAAGACAATAATTTCTTGAAACCTAAAAAGTAATTTAAAGAATTTCAGTGTTTTGAATCCAAGTAATTCAGCAGTTATTAAGAGGAATGCAACCATGACGAACAACACACGAATAGTAGCGGACAACAATGTGATCATTGGAGTTGATCGCTCATCGAAAAGTAGCACTTTACTTCACAAATAACAATCCAAATTGTACTGGTACCACTGTTTCAAAATTATTCACCAGTTCACATCATCCTTTAGAACGACAGATCTACCGTAACTTTTGTTATTACTGTATGAATGTTTGATTTTTGGTGTTGGCGTATTGAGCTATCATACCGATTGGATATTCCTGTAAAGGTTCTATAGGATTTACTGATCAAGTATATATATATATATATATTTATTGCACAAAAGGAACATTATCTAAATATAAGCTTTATTAGCGACGAATATAGAAATATCATAATTTATATTAGAATGCGATGTATTTTTCTTTTTACCGGACGAATTAATAATAGCAAATATTCTCACATAAATTTTATTTTAATTCTCAATAAAACATTTAAATTTACCTCTTTTTTTACCAATTTAAAATTGTTGTTTGTTTTCCAAGAAGCAAATAAACTGTAAAGGCTGGACTCGACCTGGCGTGATATTGTTTCTTTTTAATATTTAAAGAATTTAAGGCAAAGGCAGTACAGTCTGACCTCAATATAACGAACCTACGATAACGAACTCTCGACTTACCGAACTTTTTTAAAAACCGGTTTCATATTATTTAAAAATCTCAATATTACCATTTATAATAAAGCATATAAAAAAAAATTTTTGATATACCGAACTTGATCACGTGGTTGAACTTATGGAGTTCGGTTTGTAAAACAAATTTACACACCGAACTTCTACTATATACCGAACTTTTGCTCTTGACTATGTTATTGTTCACCGATCATTGCCAATATAGTTTAATTCATATTTAAGTCACGTGAGTGAAAATACTAATATTAATATGTACGAAGAATTTCTAAGTAATTAATTTAATAATAATACTTCAGTGGATAGAATTGAATGGAAAACTTTACGTTATTAATAAAAATTACTTCCGATTTCAAAGCGTTTTCACAAAATTTCTCGATACATAACTAAAGGAGATATAGAAAATATGGATATCCAAGAACAAGCCTCAAGTTCGAAGATAAGCGGGTTGGTAAGTTTCTTTCAAATTAACAAGTGAGCATATTTCTTTGTATCGAAAGGTTTTAATTTGTTACGTCTATATAGCAATTCTTGAAAGCTGATCCCAAGATGCGCGTAAGTATTTTTGATGTAATATCTAGCACTTTCATGTTTAGTTTGATGTTTAACTTACGTTCCATTTCAGTATCTGGTGGAAGCTATCGAGAAAAATCGAGGTGCAAGCAAAATGTTGGATGAAGAGATAGTTAATACTTTAACTGAAGTTAGAAGTTTGGGTTCGAAATATGTATGATTCCAATTTTATTGCTATCTCCTTTTTTTGCTATGTTAAAACGTTATTATTCGCTAATCTTTAACATCAATAAACTTTTTTAGGCTGACCCAAATTATGTAGGTCGTGCAGAACTATATGAAGCAATAGAAAGCGTTTTGAACGCTCTGAAGGCGTATTCGGTAAGTATGATGTTTATAATGGGACTAAAATGAAAACATGAAACTGATTTCATTGTATTATGTGGATCAATATAGGAATACTCGTCGCCATTTCTGAAAAAGGTCTCGGCTAAAGAGGCTCCTGATTACTATAAAAGTAAATATTTCTTTACATTCACAGTTTATTGTTCATTAATTATTAAGATTCTTTTCTTTTATTTATAGTAATCAAACGTCCGATGGACCTAAATCAAGTGACAAAAAACTTTAAGAATGGACAATATAACTCCAAGAAAGAGTTTGCTGATGATCTTTATCTGATTTATAGTAATTGCCTTACCTACAACACAGATCCGGTAAATTTTTTTTTACTTTAGTATCTTACTCTTTTTTTGATTAATTTTCTTTTCTATTTATCAGGATAATTACTTTAGGAAGTGCGCTATTGCCATGAGGGCAAAAACTGATGAATTACTTGAGAACGTTCCTGAAATTGTCGTCAAGACTCGAGAACAATACAACGAAGAAATGAAAAAAAAAACAGAAGAGGAAATGATGAAAAGAGCCGCTGCTGATGCTGTCGCGATCACTGCCCAAGTGGAGCAAGAAATCGCCGCAGAAGAAAAGGGTGATTACCTTTGGATAGCTACTAAATCATATTTGATAAGTGCTTATCGCTAAACAACATATTTGCATACTCAATACAGAACCCGAGGTGATAGAGCAATCACAGCAGTTTCAAGAACAAACCTCAATTGAGACTCCACAAATGTCTGTTGTCTTATCCGATGATATGGATGATGATGAATGTGATAGGGAATTACAAGAAATATTAAAAGGTTTAGATACTCCTCTCTTACCAGAGTTGTGGGATCCAGAAATCGATAATCCGGATCGCGATAGGTTGTTCGATTCCGAGTACTGGAAAGAGTAAGTAAATATTGTATGTGCATATGTATGCATGTATATGTGTTTTAATACGTAATTATATAGACAAGAAGCAAAACGACCAACGCTTGATCAATATCCCCAACTACAATTTTCTAACCGTGGTACAGCCGCGATGATCGAGCGCAATATAGAAACACTTAAACAAACGCGTCTCCTTCATGCAAAGTTATTGGCAACAAAACATAACTTGCCGGTATGTTTAAATGGTCGTCAATTCTGATTAAAATAAACATGGATTAAATATTTTTCTATACAATTTTAGCTTGGTCATTTCGGCGTAAATGAAACTGCGATAACCGAAAACAAGACAACCGAGTGTCGACCGCAAATAGACCCGAAAGACTTGCCGCCACTCGTAATGAACCGCGATGCTGGATTTGCATGCTTGCAACGGGTTGTCGTGAAGCTGCTACAGCACGCAGGTTTCGAAAGTACATTAAGCACGCTATTTTTGGTTTTTTGTATTTAAATTGTTAATCACTCTGACCATAAATATCATTTCTTTAGGTGGTTCCTCAATGGCCGTTAATATATTAACTGAAGTTGCTCAAGATTATTTACTAAACCTCGGGAAAACAATGAGGGCGTATATGGATGATGTTTTCAACAAAAAGACACCTGAAGTAAATTATTTCATTTCTGGCTTATTATTTATTTATTATAATCTCATATTTATCTTTGATTTAAAAAAGGAAATTATTAAGAAGACCTTGTACGAGAATGGTGTGCCATCCCCCAAAGATATTGAGTCGTACGTTCGAGATGACATTGAACGGTATGGCGCTAAACTAAGAGATATACAACGTCGCTTAGAGAATGCGTACAAAGAATCGCTGAGTGTAAGTAATATAGATACCTGATAATAATTTGCATTACATGACTATTTTTTTTCGCTATGGTATTAATTTTTCATTAAGATAGCAACCCGATAATACTGGAACTGACAATGAAGATTTACCAGAAAATGATGATATATTTATGACTGGCAGTTTAGGTGATGGGATTGAATTAGGGGATGATTTCTTTGGCTTAAGAGAACTTGGTCTAGGAAATCTTTCGGTTCCCGCTAAATTATTGCTCGGATCCAGTAAAATTAAACCTGTTCAGAAGAAGGCTCCGGAACAAAACCAAAGAAGTAGGTTAGATAACAAAGGGACAAGTTTTTTCTATGGATTATTGATTAATTACTTTAATTATACAGAATCCCGGTATACTAATCCACCTCCATTCGCTCCCGTTGACCCTGAAAAAGTAATCGGATTGCTTACTGATTACTTCCGCAACCGATTGGAAGAGCAGAGTGTCAAATTAGCTGAAAATGGCAAATTAGTTGATGTAAATATCTATATATTTATTTCTCTAATTTTATTATTTGAATATAAGTTTTGATAGTTAAATTTAAAAATTAGGATGAGTTCTTGCCACCGAAACAAAGAAACCAAAGACCGAAAGTTCCTCCGACCGGTAAGATTCCTCCACAACCCAAGAGACAGCCACCTAAGACTGCAGCACAGAACGCAGCTGCTCTTGCAGAAAAGAAGCGCAAAAAAGAAAAAGATGCCGCCTTACTGATGGAGAAAGAAAATGCCAAACGCCTCAAGATGGAAGTAAAAGCAAAAGAAAGGCAAGAAAGGGAAGAGCAAAAACGTATGAGACAAGAACAGCGCGATGCAAAGAGAAAGGCCGAAGCGGAAGAAAAAAGATTAAAGAAAGCAAAATTAGAAGAAGAAAGAAGAGAAAAGAAGCTTGCTGAAGCAGCTCAAAAGGAAGCGAAGAAAGCAAATGAAAAGAAAGAGCCAAAGAAAAAGAAACCTACAGCTTCTAAAGTGAACCGAGTTCCTGCTACTGTTAGCTCACAGGCAAGAAGTGGAGCTACTTCAAGTACAAGTACAATTACTGGATCTTCATCAGCTGGATCTAAGAAAAATCTAGATCAAATCGATGATCGGGACTCCGAAGATGTCCCACTTGCTGTTAGAAAGAAAACTAGAACCAAAGAGGCTGCGGCAAGTAGTAACGCGCGTGGTAATGGACGCGGTAATAGTAGACCGCCAATGTAGATTTGTTCCAAATATTCATACAAAAAATATTATATATAACTTGTCTTTTATTATTGTAAATATTGTAAATTTTCGCCACACCGGGAGCTCACTCGTCTCGAAAAATTGTCAAAATTGACAAATTATAAATAGTAATTCTTGGGATATTGAGATAATTCGACCAACTCAATGCAAAAGACTGGCAATAAATATAAAAAGAGAAGCCCCGGCATCTTCAGCATACTTGGTATACATAGACACGACTATGAGATACAAATATGGTATATAGTCTATATAGGTTGATTTATATGTATAGTGTGATAGAACTACAATATTGCAAAATTTAAAGCTAGACATTCTTTCTATTGCATAAATTGAAATATTATAATAATTGTTCACAATTTTATTTATTTATAAGCGAATGATTTAATAAAATACATAATAATATATTATTTTCTCTGATTTTATTTACAATATTGAAATATGGAATTAAGGTTAAAATTTTGAAATTTTAAATCTCTAAATCACCATCACCAATTTCATAGTTGTTCAAGTGTTCAAACAAAACTACTTTAACAAAATTACCATATGCAACTGCTACACCATCTCCGCCAATTTTAACTACTTGTTTAACATGAGCAAAGGGTAAAAATTCGTTCGTCTCATTTTCTTCATCTAATAATGATAATTGCCTTTCATCTGGATATACTCGATGTAATGCGCCACGTCTTCTTTGACTCCTTTGTCGATAATCAACTACTTGACCCTGAGTATCTTCTTCATGATGATTATCATTATGCGAATGATTATGATAATGTGTATTCGCAGGTAATGACGACATTGGGAATGTAGGTCCAAAAGTTGAACCTACAGCATTATCGTTATTCCTTCTCCTCCTAACAAATCCTTTCAATTCTCCTGCGCTTTCTTTATCTCTTTGTTTTTTAAGTGCTTGGAGAGCTACTTTTTTCTTTTTTAGTTGTTCCTCAGTAAATAAATCTGCTTCATTAACTAAAGGAATAGTCTGCACCGATAACTCAGCTGCATCAATTTCATCATCAGATTCATCTTGTGCAGAAGAATCGATAACTTTCGGATCATTAATTTCCAACATCCACATTTCCCATTCTCCTTCTGCTCCATGACACCTAGGAACACCATGTTTTGATCTTAAAGAACGTTTAGCTTTTCTTACACCAACTATATTTTCTCTTATAAATACAATTGCTGATCCTCCAGGCTGATTAACTCTTCCAATAAATTTAGGAAAATAGGATATAACACCATCCCATTCTTTTTGTTGAAGGCGTCCAGTAGATCCACCTCTTGAATTATTCTTTAATGCAACACAAGAACAATCCATAAAATTTCTTACTAATTGCCATACATGTACTTTTTCATCATCCGAAGAAGTAACTATTGAGAAACCTCCATATTCTGTGTTACCACAAGGACAACTTTCTTGTTTAAGTAAATTAATTATTATATTTGTAATTGCATCTTGATGCGATAATTCATCTTCGTCATAATCATCGTCATCGTAATCATCTGTATCTTCTACTTCATCATATTCATAACCGTCAAAATCACCATCATATGATAATTTATTATTTAATTTCTGTTGCCGAATTATTAATTTTTTTTGCAATAATGATTGTTCCTTTTTCTTTTGATTAAAAATCGTACCTCGACTTAATGAATTTATAGGTTTACCAGTAAAATAATCATAAACTCTTGTTCCTCCATCTGCTGTACCTGTAATAACAATCCCGTAGGTACTGTTCTCGGTTTTTACTACCTTAGCAGCTATACAGGTAATAGCATTTCCTGCTTCGCCAGGTATTGTGTAAGTTGACTTCCATCTACTCTTACGAAGTTCATTAAGGTCGGTAAACGATGTAATGTCTGATTCATTTTCAGAAAAATAACTCGACCGAATCCAACATTTAACCGATCCATCACGAGCACCAGTGAAAACACACAAGTCATCTTGGTTATAATCTAATTCACCATCATCTACGACAAAAAGATAGCTAATGCCACCTTTCTGACTAGTAGCTATAGTATGAATAATCCGACCTGAAACTAAATCCCATTCTCGAAAATAACCATCACGATAAGCCGCGAGGAGCATAGAAGGGGCTTGCTGTGTTGATGCTGGTTTGAAAAAATTCATACATCCTTTTTCATAAGTAGGTGTTTGTGGTATTGATGAAGAAGCAGTAGGGACAACGAATTGTAAACAAGTGACACGCTCTTTCGCTGTATATCCGCTGACTGTGGACGCAACCGATTCTACGTCTTCAACGGTGTCCTTTAAAATAAACTTGGCTTGTCCAGAAACAATATCCCAAACTCTTACAACACCATCTTCGAATCCAGCAGCAGCCAATTCGATCTTCTCACTCATGCACATAGCTCTAACAGGCCATGATATGCACTTCTTCATCCCTCCAGTGGCACCACATTTACATGAATCACATTTACGCATGTATCTCTCGAGTTTTTTCAGTGTAACTCCTCGTCTTCCATCCCATGAAGTAATATGCTTATCTTTGGCAGTTGTAATGATCATACCATTAGGATTAGCGCAAAGTAAGCTAACGTCAGCAGAATGATGTCCACGCAATGTAACAACTCGAGGTGTGGTAATAAATGGGGAATTTCTATAGGAAAAAGCTGGTAAAGATATCTTATTTTCATTATCATTATTAGATGCTGTACCTTTCCCAATTTGGTCTGAAGGAACCAAAAAGCTCACCAAATATGAAATTGCAAAGATAATTACAAATGCGGGAATTATAATAATTTTCGAATACAAGACAATATTTTTTACTATTGATCTAACAGATAATTTCGTTCCGGCTATTTCTAATAAAAATGGGAATGGTTCTGACGTCTTCGTCTTCGTCGACTCTGTTAGATTATTTTTTTGGTCTCGCGCCCACAAAAGTGTGAATTTTCTTGGATGCCTTATTTCAAAATATTGATTCATCTTTTTCGGATTTACAACGTTCCAGAAAGCCTCAGCGTTAATAGCGGTTGAGGTTTCATAAAAAGTATTTGTGATGGTGATTTTGTCGGCGGTATTTCTATTCGCGGTCGAGTCACCAAAAGCATTATTAAACGATGGTAAAAGGCTTGAAAAATCTCCGCTTGCTTGATACATAAGTGTCGTCACTGAAATAGCGATCTAGGAAGAGAATTTTTTTTTTTAGTTTTATTTCATATATTATATATTGAATTCAATTATCATTAGCTTACCATCAAGTAAATAAACAAACTTTCGTTGCTAATTTTATTGGAAAATTTTGTTCCAATTTTTACTTCATTACTCAATTTGGAGTTATGATTATTAATAGTTTTTTTAGGATTCAATGGTACACCAACTCGCCGATTATATAAATCAGAAATCTATAAATACAAAAAGACCGATATGTATAAATAGCATAAACAATAATCTATTATTGAAACAATTGAACATATTATTAAGTCCACAAATCACTACCTCTAATCTTCGAAGATCTATAGACAATGTAGTAACAAAAAATGACATTTGAAGCAGGTAATCGATTATTATCGCCACGGAAGTGAAAATGCAAAATTCTTGAACTAAATCTATTGCTGTTGAAATAATAAATAAAACGAAAAGACGGGTAAATAGATTTTTTGTTATTGAAACTCCAACTTTTTCAAGTCCTTTCCCAACACGTTCTTTAACATCCAATTCCATAGAAGTCGAAGTAACTGCATTGGTTAAAATAAATACGTTTTCAACGCCAATAATTACAAGTACAAAGGGTAACAACTTCCTACATGGAAAGAATATTATTATTAATAAGTTTATGCCAAAAATTTTAAAAAAAATGAAATTATAATAAATACCAAGTTCCAAAAGTCAAAGTGACACCAAAGAGAGAACAAACACTGAGTGAAACGACCAAAGAAGCAATTATTTGGGCCACAATTGATGATGTCAATCCAAATTTTGATTTTACGGAATTAAGTCGTCCAGGAGAAAGTGATATATATAGAAATGAAATTATATATTCCAGAGCAAGTAGGATAGATTCTGCCGAAAATCCTCTATGAGGATTAAACTATATAAAAAACTAATATGTCAATTTCAATAATTTCAATATTTTGTTACGTTATCAATATAAATACACGTACAATGAATACAATATGGTTTGAGGCTTCTTTAAAATCTGTATCAAAACCTTTTATACGTTCACCACCGATATGACAAGTATCATTTGCGTCCATTGCTTGCTTCAAAAGCAAATCCCATATAGCTAAAGTTTGAGCTTCAGCACAATTACCCATATCTTCTAAAAAATAAGTTAAAATGATAGAATCTGCACTTTTAATCCTTTTAGTCACTTTATCATAAACAGGGCTTCCAAAAACTGATTCCAAAGGAATTGGTATTTTAAATGAAGTGAGTTTATCTGACTTTGAAAGAGTTTTTGAAATGTTATCATCGTTCATAAGTAGATCAGCATCGTAATTCCAAAATTCAATAGGAGAATGAATCAGACAACGACTTCCACCGTTTGGCTTAAAACATAAATTAGAAAGAGTATATTCTCCAGGTTCTTGGCGTGAAATAAACGGAGTTTTATTAGGTGGATATACAACTACAGTATTTGCAAGTCTTTCTTGTAATTGATGTGTCCATAATAACAGATTTTTTTCTATAACATTTGTATCATAATTAGAGTGAGGATTTTCAATATCTTTAAAACCATTTGTTTTAATAATAATGTTCTCTACATGTAAAGAAGCTTGAGTGCCACATTTTTGTTGAAAACTAGATTTTGAAATAGGTACACGAGATGATGGCAACTCCCAATAAAAATTCGGGACGCCACTGATAGGGTTTAAATAATAAGCATTAAGAGCAGGATAACATAAAGGTAAAACTATAAAAATAGCAATAACTATAACGGAAACTTGGTGAGTAGCGCAGAATTTCGCGTGACGATAAAATAATAGCGACGTGTTCCGTGTTATTGAGGTTGTCAAGGATCTGAGATATGTAAGGACCATAGTGCCATTAATATTAACTATCGGATAGACGAATAATACGAACTTTACTGGAATATTTATAATTTTTTTTTTTTTTTTCGAAAGGAAATTTAAGCGTTTTGATAATTTGTGCTTTTGACATGCATACAAATAGGAAAAGTTACACTAACCTGTGAGAAACAGAGGAATCTCCTATTGATTTTCCGAAGCCAAATTTCCTTGAATGGGATAGTCGTAATTTCATGATTACAAATGGTATAATTGGATATTTGGCTGGATAATTTCTAAAAATTGCCTTTTTTATTTCTATTTCTTGTTGCACATGAACATTATAATAAAATATATAGTATTAATTCTCTGTTTTCTCAAAGGCTCCAGAATTTAAATATCTTCTAGCAAATGTTTCACTATAAAGAATAATTATTTAATAGTTTTTTTTTAATATTTATGTTTGATAGTATTTAATAATGCTCTCTCTTTCCCCTGTTTACTATGATCTTCTATATATCATAAAGTTTGAACTTGTTCTCATACCTGATGGTGCCTTCACCGTGAGATATGTTTACGAGGCAGTATCCTTATTTGGAAAACCATTGTTCATTGATTTTTTTTCCTTTCCTGGCGGAGCTTCAAGAGTTATCATATGAAGATGATGGACTTTTAAGTATAACAAGTCGTTAACCAAATACAACTATCAAGTTTACACTAATGAAGCCTCACCAAAACGAACTGTTCACGTCTAATTCAAGAAATAGATTAAAAAATGGCTTTCGAATAATATTATCACACATACCTTACGTTTTGACTGCAACAATGCTTGGAATTTTTAGGTTGAATAGTTTAATTTTTCCATTATAGCTCATGTAACCAAAGATGCTTGCATTGAAGCAAAGCAAAAGTATAAATAAAAAATGATACATCTAACTTCTTTCCATCCTTTTCTAATCAATGAATTGTGTAATATTTACATTAAGTAGTTAACAATATTATTACCATAAGTAGTAAATTTTATTTTTATCTTTTAGATACAAACGACAGACTAATCATAATCCATTAATCTATGAACCTAACTAAATGTAACCCTAATCTCCAAATCAACGACTATCTGATAATTAGAAACGACTTTTTACTGGATGATGAATACCGAAAATCCAAAAAAAATATATATATTAATATCGAAAATACAAAACAGATGATTGATCCCCCCCGGCCTCTCCTCCTTGGTACCCAGCCCTTTCTAACTACTCTTTTAACACCCGACACTAATGTCCTAATAGATTTGATAAAAAGTTCCCATCAACCCACAGAAGATTGAGGACCGTGGATTCTTTTTCTTGTCTTCCTTTGAGCGTATCATGTGACTTCATACGAAGTCTTCCGACGATTTCTGCTCGTTCTTCGTACCATCTCCTACTTTCTGGATACATATCCGAAGTCGTTTCCTTCTATGCTCCTTACATAAGTAGTAAGAGTTTCTATTAGATTTCAGTAAAAGTGGAACTTAATCACGTGATCAAAGTCCAAAAAAAAACTTTTTGTTAAGCTCATCTCGCCACGTTCTCAAAAATATCATTTTTTCGTTAGTTACTTCAAAAAGTGACTGGGTCAGGTCAAGTCTTTCGAGTAATGAAATTTCCGTCTTCAGAATGTAAACGTTCTACGCGTTGTATAAACTTCTTGATGCCGAGTGTGAATAGTGGATATTTTATTGAGTGAAGAAAGGTATCTTCTTATTAAGATTTAAGAAGGCCCTTGGATTACCAATTACCTAAGGATACCAATTTAAGTAACATACCTTTCAAAACTTTACCTAATTATCATTACTGTTGGTGTGGACTCTTACCTGTAAGTTATCTAGGAACGTGACTTCGGTTAACTCCGAATCAATTTAGAAATCACATGAACAATTTAATCAATACTCGCATCTCGGATAAAATGGTTTCATGACCGTTCATAATTATGCAGCCTCGGATCATCAATTTCCGCCAATGCTCGGAAATATAAACAAATGAATACGAACAACATTAATTTAGTTTAGTCTGGAAGCTCTTTGAAGAGTTTGTTCTCTTTTTTTTTTCTCAAAATGCCAGAACTTAGTAATATATTTAATACTCTGCTCGATATATCTATGGTCGTTGGTCCTGTATTAGGATACTTTGATCAAATTAACAAATTTCAACAGACTAAATCAAGTTCAGGATACTCATTAGATACGACAGGAGTATTGTTAGTTAGTAGTATTATTCGTGTTTTCTTTTGGTAAGTTTAATATGTTTTTATTTTTTTTTTATAGTTAACCTCTCATTAAATTGGTTTTTTATTAATAGGATTGGGAAAAGGTTTGCGACGGTACTTCTTTATCAAAGTCTTTTGATGATAGCAGTTCAGCTTGTTCTTTTACATGAATTTCTTAAATATCGATATCCAATCTCACCAACACCAAATCGGCGATGGTTTTGGAATTGGTACACTTATAAATCCTATTTAATCTTTTTGATTTTGTTGTCTGGATTATTGGGATTATTTTTATTCATGTTTTACGGACAAGCATGGTTCGTTGAAACTTTGGGTTTTCTGGTAAATTATAGTCTTAATGAAATTTCTTTCAAAATCGATTCAATTTTTGATTCTAAATTTTTTTGATCTACATAGTCACTCGGAATTGAAAGTACTGTTCCGATGCCTCAAGCTTGGAAAAATTTTAAGAGGCACTCTGTATCAGGATTCAGGTAAAATAGCTTTCTAAATTTTATTTGTTTTTTTTTTTTATCTTTTGCTTTACTTTCACATTTTCTTACATTTTTAATTTTTAATGAAGTAAGTGGATCATTTTAACATGGTTCTGTGGAGATACATTTAAAACATTTTATTATATATATTATCATACTCCAGTGCAATTTATTCTTTGTGGTATTATACAATTAAGTGTAGACATTATAATCGTAGTCCAAACTATCATTTATGGTCGTAGAATGAGAGCATTGTTTGGTTTAAGTATCAATAATTCTAGATCACGACATTCCAATTACAACTCTTTAGACAATATCCCGTAACCATTGCTGTTACGTTAGTAGTTTGTAATTTATTTATTATTTAATTTTCTGTACAAATTATTCATTAAATTCATGAATATCTATTAAATCATAGCAAGAAATTCGTAAAGTACGAGTTGATACAATAACTAACATTTGAAGAAAAATAATTCTATTACAAATTGAAATTAATTCATGGTGACCGTTAATAACTGGTAATATACATAATTTTTATTCTAGAAAATTACTTATCTATCTTAGCTAATGTGTCTTAACATTTGTATAATGCCGAAAAGATCTGGTTTATTTCATTATAATGGAGTAAACCTAATGTTGTCATTGGACTAAAAGTATGATTTATTTAAACAGTACTGAATTTGAATGACTGGGTTTGCTTTGATTACGATCCAGTTAATTAATTTCGATGTCTGGACTTGAACTGGACTTGGATATATATGAAGTGAAAACACTATTCCCGCTTTAATTAACTAGTTGAAAAGATCATCCTCAACTTGAGCTACTGTTGCGCCACATTACTGCGTCAGAACAAAAAAATTTTTATTGATACAAAAAAATCTTTTTAAGGCATATCGATTGTATTTTCACAGCTTAATTTATTCATGATCGCAATCGGTTAATGATTTTTGTCAATGAAACTAGTCAACTGTTGATCACATGCATACGATAGATAGAAGTGGCTGTGTAACTGAAATCATTAAACCCTATATATTGCCTCAAAAAAAACAAAACCTAAAACTAAAAAAAAAAGCCCCTAATTCCACTTCTTCCTATATGTTAACTCCAATTTTGTTATCAGATTGACTAGTCTGTCTTAGGAAATGTTTGTAGCGCTAAAATAAATCACGAACCATTACCGGGTATATTGTTTTCTCTCATAATAAATAATTTGAATATTTCTGTGAATTCAGGACCAATCAGTATTCTCGCAAGAAATCTGTTACTGATTTGAAAAATGGGACGTAAGTGTAGGAATGACGGTACGCGGAGAAAATTTCAAGGGCAAATGCTTTGAAGATTTAACGACATATATATTTAATCATCCAAAAAACCGTTTCATAATCGTTCCCATATATGTCTTGATTGATCTTACCTCTTATCAAAATAGTAATAATCCTCCGGTTCTATGCTCCAACGGTCCTTTTCTCGGTTTAGATCTACCGATCTGGAAATGTGCTTGTGCCAAATGGAACCTTGAGGATCGGTGGTACAGGTTCGAGTGGCAGCATCGTAGCAGTATTCAGTAATGGTATTGGAAAAATAAAAGTGCACCATCTATCAATTGGGAGACCTACGAAGTTCGGAGCGACAGAAGATGCCTAACAACTAGTTGGATAGTTACAAAGAACTTATATTGGATGTTTTTCACCCGTGGTATGTTATATTAACTGTTAATTATAAATCCATGTCATACATAAATCACTCCTTGAGGGGTAATTGGTCTAATTATTGTGCAGTTATTTGTATAGTTACATTACATTTAATAAATTTCTATCAATAAAAAAAAAAATTTAATAATCAAATACACAATCATGGCGTTTAAGATTTGTGCTATTATCCAGCATCATACTCTTACTTAATGAGAGTCACAGCCTTATTTGCTAATCAATAAGAACATTTTTCGCATTGTTTACAGAAGGGACACTTAGTTGTCAAGTTCATTGTTCGTCTTTAAATGATTTTTTGTTTGATTTATGTTTAAATTGCCAGTTTGGCAGATAGCCTCAAAGATTTCGCTTGTATTCAAGAAATCAGCCTCGCTTTATCCTTAAATTTGGTCTCGTGTACTTTTTCTCATTAGTTGCGCATTTCGAGTGTAATGTAAACTTCCTTTTTTCTCTTCGGCATTTTGAATTTTTGCTGTAAAAGAAGCATAAGATCATCAATATCTGAATTATTCCTAATAAGCAATCCATGTAGCAAAAACATTTGATTCAAAGCATGAGTTTAATTTGTTTTTGAAGTTGCAGAATACAAGCCAGTTCCTGCACTAAAGCTTCTACTATTTGATTCTCCAAATTCAAATACTTAACGCCATTCTGATGACAATATCATTTTTACATCTTCTGAATGACCTTCCGTATCGTATGAAAGGCCAGAAATAACATCTGACTAGTCAATTAGTGTAATATTTTCTTCTTGTTGCGTTGTTTAATCTTATCACTAACCTTTCTTATATTTCAATTCAAGAAAGCATTTACTCACTCACACTTGAAGAATATTATTATCGTACTGGTCCATAACAGAGCTAAGTATATTGTTATCTCTGGTATGTTACCATTGTTCTAATAACCTGCACGTCAGTAATGGGTTTGCCGTTTGATTTTTCGATTTTCATGTCTTAATCTTGTTACTTCAGCCTTAAGATAGGCCTTTTCAGCATCACGCCTTGCATTTTCCTCAATAATTTGTCTCAATTTTGAATTCTCATCCATTCTCGTTCTCAATCTCAACACTCTTTTAAGTTCGGTAATTTCAGCTGAGTTTATAATAAGTTCTCACGACAAATCTACAGAATATGTGTGAATAATTTACACAATATAAAGCTATGTTCAAAAAATAGAACGCAGAGCAGAAATAAAACAAAGAAAAATTTTTTTATTAATAAATAAAAAATAAATACAAAGTTCCATGGTACATGCGAAAAATAAATAAATACAAAAAGTTCGGAACTTTGCCCGTTATATATGACGAGCTTTCTAAGTTAAGACTTATCTACAGTATCTGACTTTCTCGTAAGATTGCTCAATGACCTTCCTTTTTTATTTCCCTTTATGAATAGTCCTCTAGTTTCTGCACCTCTTCCAATAATTATACAATGTTTCCAAGGACTCCTCTACTTTAGCTTGAAAATTCTCGTCTTTGTATACGATTCTAACAACTTAAATATTGACTTCCCGTCGTTATCTAGCCTGTCGCTCAATAGGGTACCACTTTTCCACATCTGTCATAATTCATTCTTGAAGTTTTAATTCACAAGTATTCAACATTAATTAATGATTTAAATACAATGATTATGAAATATAGTATCCAACATTAACCAACTTCCAACTAATGATTGGAATACGGTGTTTGCTTTTTGGTACTAGCAATTGCAATGTCTCTTAGAATGAGATATCATTTCTAAGTAAATATCTCCTTCCATCACTATTTTATCATTTTCACGTATGATATTCATCATCCATTTATATGCCTTCCATTTCGGATTAATAAAACTCTATAATGCAATAATGGATTATCAAAAAAATTGTGGCTTATTCATGTAATGCTGCGATGAGGAAACGATTCTAATACCTCGTTCGAAGTGGCAGTTGACACAGGTGGTTCGACTATGACATGAGTACATTCTTCAACGGGTTAGTTAGGAAAGTACTGCCAAGTCTTTTTGTTGCAATGAGCTCATCGTTGCTTTGGAGTGAGAAATTTTTCAACTGTTCGTTGTGGTTATTATGAATTCTACCTTTCTAAAGTTTGAGTTCATCAAACAACGATTTCATTAGAACGCCTTTTTCGCCTTGATCTTGAGATGGCTAATCAACTTGTCAATATCAATATCATATTTCCTACAGACGGAGTAAAGTGATAAAGCATCTCTGATTATGTGAAACGCTATTGGCGCAAACAAGCATACGTGAGACAAGAGTAAAAAAAGAATTTTATTTTGCGCAAAAAATACCGAGGTAGGAAAAAATGATCGTTTCACTGAGGCTGCCATATTTTCCCACATTGTACGTTTCCAAAAAAAAAAAAAATTTTATAAGGTTTGATCAACTTCAAGCCCCAAATGACTTTCCCTCTCCTCATTGGCTCATTCCCGATGGATAATTTCACTAGGCCAGTTCATAATTATTTGATCGGCATTTTGATCACGTGATTTATTGGTTAGTGTAACCCGACCACCAGTGGTCATCGATGAACAATTTTTGAACTGGACTTATCGCAGTTAAGATCGACAATACAGTAACAAGCTTCGTACCACATAGATGTTTTCCTTACTATAGGATGTAAAATCGATTGGAAGCAACATTCGTGGTATTACTAGAATAATCTTCATTTTTAGAATAGAAAACTATTCTATTCAAATAGCGGCGAAACCAATTTGACTCAAATTATAGTTCTAAAATGTTTATTTGGTGGTTCAGATCACAAACTCTATTCGGAGTATCCGAAACCGATCTTAGTTTCGAGAATCCATGTAACAATGTCGAAAATACTGCTTACGTAAAAAATTACACCTGTTGACATATAATCACAATATGTAAGATAAGTTTTTGTATGTTTGCGTAAGTTTGCGTAAGTTTACATTAAGGCAGGGCAAATTAAATTTTTTCAAAACAAAACGTTCTATATCAAAATACTGATCAACGTATCTATGAAGGATATTCGGATGGTTGAACAATTCTATAATAATTTGCTGTTAATCGTATTAATCCATATTGTAATGAACGTGAGATAGGAAAAGGTTTGAAGTTTGGTAATGATGAACATCAAAGAAAGGAGCTTAACCGCAACAAAATTTTTGATTAACAGATCAAATTATGTATATAATCGCGTGATAAGAATAAAAATTAATTAAAGCGCACAGCTGGTGATGAGAAACGTACAAACAATAAAAATATTTGCGAAATAACACGATAACATTAATTACTTTTTCATTAGAATATCAGATGGGATTGGGCTGTGTATGAAAATTGTATTTTGCGGTTCCATTCTTTCTCGAATTTAACCATATGTAAAAAACCAATTCGCTTGTTGGATGTCTTTACTTTGAAGATATTCTTTTATTTCCTCACGGGAATGAAACACTTGAGAATCTTTTCGATGTTTTTCTTACTAAAAAGAAACTTCAGTTTTCTTTTGCAATTAAGACCCTTTCATGTTAATGCAAAGGAATTTATTGCATGATTGTATTACTACTAATAAGGATAAGGGGAATATCAAAATTTTTATAGAAAAGCCAACCGAACCAAAATCATCCCCCTAGACAAGAGAGAAGCATTAGAATTTTGCAGTTTAATGTTTTCAAAGAAAAATTACATAAAAAAAAGAGAAAAGCAATTTTTAAACTGAAGCAGTAGGAAGATATTAAAGTGTTTGAAGGTAGAAATGCTAGAGATGCAAGAGAAACATATGATGACACACGTGAAGTTGATTAGACAGAATTATGTTTTATTGCGTGATGGTGAGCGTAGATCAAATGCTGATAAAACAAGAGTAATATTTCCGTTTTATTTAGGAACATCTAAAAAGGCAAGAACATCATGATGGAAGCTAGCCGAATGTTAACTTTTTTAGAGAGTAAAATTTTTACTATACTGGCCACAATTATCTGATACATTAAAATAAAAATCAATTCCGTTAAATCGTTGAGTCTAATTATTGTAATAGGGGCACATTTTAAAATGCTATCGCTGTGTTGAAATGAAAAGGAGGAAAAGAAAACTAAAATAATTATAAAGATAAACTGTAATAAATTTTTTTTTAAATTTATCTCTTAAAAGGTGATTTATTCGAGTTCACTTAGAATTTCTTCTGCCTTTTTCTAATTTTTACGAAATCTAGCTCATAATTATCATCCGGGTTATCTCTTCTCTATACTTTTTCCCCTACGGAATTGGCAACCTGTTCAAGAATATCTTCAAATACAAGAAGTACGGTCGCATTTAATTTGTATTTTTTTTGTTCTGCATATTCCAGTTGTATCAAATATATGTTTTGTAACCATTAACAACATTAATGCATGCGAGTCTTATTAAAATTTGAGAAATCAGGATAAGTACATTAACGCAAGCATAAGTTTTTAACACCATAACTTTCGTATGTATTAAGCCTTATTTGATTTTGTCCAGAAACAGTTCCGATCCAATGTTTACCGGTGTAAACATGTCGTCCATCCCGATTTTATGATACATCGAAAAAAAAGAAATTCGTCTAGTTGGAGAGTAATTCAAGTAAGAACAAAAAAAAGATTTTTTAATTAACCAATTCCGGTGATGATTAATAGATCAAATTATAACTTGAGCTTACTATATGAATTGTTTGCTTTTTAATGAAACCGGGTAAAAAAAAAAAAATATCTTATAGGAAAAGCTCTCCTAAATTCTAATACAATAATACTAGCTTACTATTGTTCGAAGAAACCGCATTTATTACAATACACATATGAATGAATTCATATATGAAAATGTCGTGCCATGGAAGAATATTAGTTTATCTGTTAAATTTTTATTTTATTTTATTTATTTTCATGTGTAAGAATTAGAATTTTTTGTACAAATAAATTGAAGATTTGTAATAATCAATCTAGTAAAGGACAGCAACGAAATTCTTGGAAGGCATAATTCGCTTAAGCATGATAAAGATCGTTTGGTATTGTCTTTTAATAGGCCCGCTGGAAGAATTATTTATTGGAGAAAGTTACGAAATCTTCTAATTCCATTAATTTTTAACGATTAGGGTGTGATTTAGCCAGCATTATGAGGACAGTGAACATGTACGTTACAAAACTACAAGGTTTGTTATACCTGAAGTGATTAAATCAATTTTGACAATCAGCATAAATTTATAAACTTAAAAACGCGAAACCACACTGTGTTAATTTGAGGTTTTTTTTTTTCATTTTAGAAAAAAAATTCATTTTATTCCTAAAATTTGTTATTTTTTTTTTTTAAAAAAAAAAACTATTTACTAAAAAAAATATTTTTTATATTTTTTTTTAACTATTTACTAAAAATTTACTAAAACTATAATTATTTTAAAACTATTTATTTCCATTTTTTTTTTTTTTTTTAAAAAAAAAAAGGAAAAAAAAAAAAAAATTGCATAAAAAATAAGTCTTATTTTGCCGTAATTAAAAATAAAACTAACCTCTTATAAGTTATAGCGTTTTTTTTTTTTTCGTAATTGGTTTTATATACATAAAGGAAATATATATGTACTATATATATGTGTGTGTTTAAAAAAAAAGATTCAAAAAAGAAATATACAGCAGTTGATTGATCGATTATATTACATAAAAAAAGTACTTGTAAAAAGTAATTTTTTTTTTTTTTTTTTGTTTTTTTTGTACAGTTAAAAATGTTCCATAAAAAAAATTTTTCTTCCTTTTTCGAACAAATTATATAGATCTGAATTTTTTTTTTTTTTTTTTTTTGTCATTATATTAGTTGCAATTTTGTTGTATTATTGCGTTTAACCAGCCGTTAAAGCAATTTTGGTTGAAAAACACCACTACAAAGAACACTCAAACTACCCCTCTTCCCCGTACATCTAGGAATGTACATCTAGAAATGTTTTTTTTTGTAGATATAATATATATATTACCCATTATTTTCCTCCTCTTCTAAGTTCAACTCCTCCAAAAAAAACTACCCCCTCCTTCAATTACTTTCCAACTTCTTTAAGGGAAGTTCTGAGAATCAGATGTTTTTTAATTGATAAATAAAGTTGATATGTGATTGTGAAAGAAATGTTAGGAACGTGTAAAGAAGGAAGGGTTAATTGATAATTGAAAAAAAAAGTGGTTTAAATGATAGAGGAGATAAGGATTAAGAAAAAGAAAAGAGAAAAGAAAAGAAAGAAATAATGGAAAGGAAGAGAGTTAATGTGTATGTATTGTAATAATGTGTTGTGTTGTTAAAGAGATTGACACATTAATATTACCCTAAAGGTATATAAGTAAATGAAATTATTTATTAATAATATAATAAAAATAGATTAAATCTATATAATGTGATGAAAAAGAGAGAGAAAAAAAATATATATAAATGTATTTTTTTTTGTCAAATTTTTTTAAAACCCATTTCCCAAATAAAAAAATTATATCATATGACGTCTGCTAAACCTAATGATCGATAAATAATAATAACAAGCTTAATTTTTTTTTTTTTTTAAAGAAACTACAGTAAATTTATGAATTTTGTTAAATGTAGAAAAGCCAATTTCACATTTAATAAAATATATTATTATTATTTAAATGATTTTTTTTTTTTATGCAAGTGAAGACTCAACAACAATTTGAGTAACACGATAAGGATCGATATTAGAAGCAGGACGTCGGTCTTCCAAATAACCTTTTCCTTCGGCAGCAACATGTCTTGGAATACGAATTGATGCACCACGATCAGCAACTCCGTATGAGAATTGTGATATGTGACCTGTCTCGTGTCTACCAGTTAACCGTTGATCATTATCCTCGCCGTATACAGTTATGTGATCTGCGTGTCGAGTTGCCATCTTATCTATAGCTGCATGTATTGCTTTTATACCACCTTCTTCTCTCATAGCTTTTGTTGAATAATTTGTATGACAACCTGCTCCGTTCCAATCTCCTTTTATTGGTTTAGGATGGAATGATACGACAACACCAAAATCTTCTGCGACACGGTTTAAAAGGAATCTTGCTATCCAAAGATGATCGCCCATATCAATTCCTTCACAGGGTCCAACTTGAAATTCCCATTGGCCTGGCATTACTTCTGCATTAACACCTGAAATATTTACTCCAGCGTATAGACATGCACGATAATGAGCTTCAACAACGTCACGACCAAATGCAACGTTCGCACCAACAGAACAATAATAAGGACCTTGAGGACCTGGGAAACCTCCTTTTGGCCAACCGAGTACGGAACCATCAGCATCAAATAAAGTATATTCTTGTTCGATACCGAACCATGGATGATCATCAGCATAAGTTTTCATTACTTTGGCGCATGAATGACGATGATTGGTCCCATTAGGGGTTCCATCATTGTTATAACATTCATTTAAAACCAAGATATTATCACCTCCACGGAACGGATCCTTAAAAATAGCAACTGGTCTTAACAAAACATCAGAATTATCACCAGGCGCTTGATTGGTAGAAGATCCATCAAAATTCCATTCTTTAATTTCAGAAACATCGGTAGGTTTAAAGTCGAGAGTTCTAGTCTTTGAACGGAGACCGCTATCGCCATCAATCCAGATATATTCGGCTTGGACTTTGCCACCTTGGTCGAGGGAAAGGTATTTTGCAAGAGTTTCAGTGTTTGACTTATTAGAGTTATACATCTTTTCAAATAAAGAAATTTCTTAAGAGTGTTTTTTTTTAAAAAAAAAGAAAAAGTTTTCTTGATAAACTTTTTTTTTTGAACTTGGGTTTTTAAGGTCGTAAAAAAAATAATTGATTTAAAAGTCGTTAAAAAACAAATTAAACCAGAATTAACTGGGAAATGAGTTTAGTTTGACAAAAGTTGGTAATATATTAATTTAAGAGGCAGTTTGATTGAATTTAAAAAAAAAAAAAATAATTGTTTTTATTTGGATTTGTGAATGAAGAAAAAAAAGGATGGAGGAAGTGAAGAGGGGTTTTTATAATGAATCAACCTGATTTTTTTTTACTGATCGTAACTATTATAATCTTTGATATTATATTGCTGATTCTGAAAGGCCGATATAAGGATAAGTTTTTTTTTTTTTGCTGCGATTTGCCACTCCATAATAGAAAAGATTTTAACAGATAAAGATTGTTGCATTTTTAGTTATAACGCCCTAAACTAATATTGAATATTTCGTATTGTGTAATAATTATTTATCGGGTGTGACAAAATTTTTTTTTTTTTTTTTTACCAAATCAAGTTGATCAAGGAAGTTGCATGTGTATGCATGTAGAAATTCATCGACCAACAACATCGGAATCTGAACACAATCTGAACACAGAAAAAAAAAAAAATTTTTTTTAAGGTTGCACTCACTAAATTAAAAATATTTTTTTTTGATTCTAGAATTTTAATAACTTAATATGGTTATATTGAAAATTCTTACCAAAATCAAAGAAAAAATTTATTTTTTTTTTTTTATAGAAATGGTGTCACATCGCGTTCAAAAAAGACAAACTTATTTTTTCCACTCTTCACCTTTTACTTTTTTTAAAAAAAAAAAAAAAATCTTGGCATGAATTTTTTTTTTTTTGTTTCACGAAATAAAAAGATAAGGAACATTTCTACATAAATGGCTTATCTAGGTTCAACATCGGAAAGAAAAAAAAGGAATTTAGTATTTAAAAGGTAAAAACATTCGGAAAAAAGGGGAATAGAATTTAAGGAGGGGGAAAAGAATATTATTCAAAGATTTTGTTTGTTGTCCTGTCTTGTGTAATTATTATTTCTTTCGTGTGGAGAAATTCTTAGTCATTTATGTCTT
The DNA here is from genome assembly GCA_015698045.1 of Rhizophagus clarus. Classification (NCBI taxonomy): domain Eukaryota; kingdom Fungi; phylum Glomeromycota; class Glomeromycetes; order Glomerales; family Glomeraceae; genus Rhizophagus; species Rhizophagus clarus. Next base: position 252,982 of record BLAL01000304.1, on the reverse strand, counting down.
AGCCCGTAATATTACGTAAAGAATTTATGGCATGATTTCTTTATTCGAGAATAAAAAGAAAGTGGGTAATCTATTTACAAAATATTTTTTTCATGAATTTTCATGCATGATGTCAATCACTAATTTTTTAAAGTTATGACAATTATTGACGATAGATTTGATAGAGATTTGATACTAAGTTTTTTTTTCGATGCAGGTTTCATTATTTTCTTTTTTTTATGGAAAATTAATTATATTACTTAATATGATTATAAGGTTTTTTGACCGGAAGAACAATAAAAGCCAGGATACCAAAATCAGTGCGAGCTCCCGCATAAAATGGTGCATTTGATGCATATTGGTACATACATTTTTTCAACCATACGAAAGATACATGAAACCAAAATTGAGATAATGTGCAGCATGCAAACTTATTATTATTCATGTATCACATTAAAGTGAAACATCATTATAACTTAAATTAACCATATATGGTTAATAATGTCCGTTCCCTATTTTACTAAATCCTATAATTAGAAATCCCGAATTTATTTAATTTAAGGGAACTTAGACCTTTAAAGTTTTAGATGGCATTAGTATTAAGCCATTAGTATTAAATTATCCCGTAATAATTCTAAAGTATTATGTATTCATTATTAATCTGAATCTGAAACTTACTGCGCGTGCTTTTTTATTCTTTTAGGAAGAAATATTCAACTTATTCCTATAAAGTATAATTTTGATTTTTGGAATTTTCTTAAAGATATGTTGAACAAACAGATAAGGAGATTATGAGATAAGTTACATTTTCTTTTTTTTTTTTTTTTTTAATCTTTTTATTTGATCATCCCAAATATAATAATTTAATTAGTGTCATATACTTTCCATAGTAATTCTTTATATCTGTTTATATTTGATATATCATGATAAACGTCGTACCAAAGAGTTCGCGAACTTTTTTATATTTGCGCAACATTTTATATTTTTGCGCAGTATCAACAGTGCAATCTAAGAAATGGCGTCACTTATACTTAGATTTATAATTTTTCCTTATTATATTAGTTTATCGTTACCCATCAATTATAATAAAAACAAATAAACAACAAACTCCATCTTTAATTTTTACCCAATTCAGTGAATAAAGCAATTTAAAGTCATATATAATGTATATAACGCCATTTAGCATAAACAGATGAGATTGTTTAATTCCTTGATTTGGGATCATAAATTCTCGTTTAGGATAAAAATCTGATGCACGATTATCACTTCAATCTTATCTTTTTTTTTTTTTATTATCAATAAGTAAATAAATATTTTGGCCAAAAAGAAAAACGCGTTGTGTTCTATTAAGGTAATTGCGTGTTTCGTTATATTGTAACATAACACTAAAGCATGCAAAAACAATCAATTTAATAACACTTTACCTGTTAAATCGCACGAACTGTTTTTCTAAAAAAAAAAAAAAAAAGCTTTATATCAATATCCTTTTTTGTAAATCAAAGTTTTAATCGCGAAAAACATTAATGCCAAATCAAGCGCGTAATGAAGTTATTATACATAATTATTTATTATTCCATTATAAGAATGAGAAATATGAAATTAATTAATAATTAAGGTTTGAATGTTTAGTAATTTTGAATATTAAAAATTACAACAATTTAAAATAAATATACTTTAAATATATATTTATGTCATATACTTTATACTTATACTATACTTGTACTATAACTCATACTATATAACTTATACTATATACTCGCACTTATCATATACTTACCGTATACTTAGCGTACTCAGCGTATACTTAGCGCATAAAATTCAACATGGGTTTCACTTAATATGTCATTCGTGTTGAAACAAATTATAACTCTCACAATATACGCTATATGTCCTTTCAAAGAGAAACTTGTTTGTCCTGTCAAGAACTGATAAGGAAGTTTCCCAAAAAAAGTATTAAAAGCCCGTCGTAAATCATTCAAAATTAATTTGTCAATGATAAGGTAGATCGCGTTTTAAACTTGTATAACACGGAAATCGGATGTTGTACAATACCTTTTTTCATGCACGAATCATATAAAAAGTTTTAATTAGAATATCCTTGAAATGTTACTGATGTCTAAACCATAAATGGAAATGTTAAAGGTTTAATTGTTCCGTAATTCTTTCTCCTTTTCCTTTCGTTAATCTTGCTATAAGGTTGTCTTTTTCACTTTACACACATTCTATTTTAATATATCCAGATTTCTTATTTTGTAATTATTTACGTTGTTCCTCTTTTTGTTGATCCTTTCTTTCTCTTCCTAATCTTTGAGCACCAATTCCCTGATAAAATAGATTTATTTTTAATTAACTTTTTTGTTCCCTCTCTTTTTGTTTGATCTTTTTGACAGCAATGATTAAGATATAATATAGGTGAATGATATCATTTTTATGTCAAAAAAAATTTCAATTAATTTAATTCGATTTCGATCTGTTGTTAATCAGGAATTGAAGATTTTTTACTTAAATTGGTCGATTAAGGTATTAAGGTTCGGAAGTAAAAAATAACTTTGGTAATTAATTTTCCATGTGTAAATTATTTGACCTATATATAGAGTTATACAGTATTATTATTATTATTATTATTATTATTTTCGTTCATAAAAATTCTATTAAATTTAGAATGAAATATTACTCGATTTTCAAAAGTGATTTTGATTTTAATAATATTCTCGATTTAAAATGTTCGGTATTTGTCCAGTAATCATCATCCGATAATCTTTGGTATTATAAATCAGTTTACATAACTGAAATGAATTAAAAATCACGTAAATCACTTTTTTTTTTCATACCTAAAAACTCATGAAACTCATTTACATGTCCCGTTTACACGCGTTTGAACGATCAACGACCATGACTCATCTTGGAATGTCAAAATATAGAATGAAATCAAGATATATTTTTTTTTTTTTATAAATAATAATGATCCACGTTAATCATCTTCAATACGAAATACAAGAATATCATTTGTTTCGTAAAATATATTTTACGTGATTAAATGAAATTTTTTGATCTCTCTCTATATAGTATTCATTTCTATATAGCATTCATTTGTAATAATCTAAAGAAGTTCCATAATTTAGGATTATAAATTCAAATGCACATGAATTTTTTGATCTCTAAATATAGTATTCATTTCTATATAGCATTCATTTGTGATAATTGAAGGAAGTTCCACAATTTAAGATTATAAATTCAAATGGAATGAATATGGAGCAACCCTTTTCTTTTACAAGATGAGACCTTATTATAGAGAAAAAAAAAATCATTTTAATCAAAATTTTTCCAAATAATAAAAAAAAAATAATTTCTTCTTTTCTTTTTGGTTTCAAAATCCGAAACGAACGAACGGATTAGTTTCCGAACAAATGATTCTTTCTATTGACATACATAGATATATTGAATTATTGTAGTAATTGTGCAATGAAAGCACAAAACATTCGCCGAAAGTATTATCAAAATTATTACGTGTAAATGAAAAGGTCAATAAAAGCGCCGAAAGTATTATCATAAATTATTACATGTAAAATAAAAATGTTAATTATTACATGACTACTATAAATCTTTGCATCTATTAAAAAAAAAAAGGAATATTCGCCGAAAGTATTGTCAAAATTATCATATGTAAATGAAAATATTGGTTTTTACGTGATTACAATATACCTTTGCATTTATAAAAAAAAGTGTAATAAAACACAAAATATTCGCCGAAATTATTACGTGCGAATAAAAAATATTAATTATTACATGATTACTATAAAAAACTTTTCTTTAAACAAATTAACTGTTAATAATATAAAGGAAATTAAGCGTCGGGATTTTGGAATTTTCAGGATCAATTAAGATAGAAGAGAAGGGAATGATTTTTCAGGACTGTGAACATCGGGAACATCGGGTTTTTTAATTCTGATAGTCAAGATTTTAAGCGATACCCTTTCCTTTTAGCACTGATAAATTAATTAAAACAAGTTCAATATTTTATGATATATATATTTTAATACCGATTCTTGTGATTTATTTATCAAGATTTGATTTCGGGCAATAATTTTTTTTAGTACAGATAAAATTATTATATGGTTGGATCATTTTACTGATTAATTAAAACAAATTCAATATTTACTGATATATTATTTGTTATTAATCCTTCTTTCTGATTCCTTGTCGGGATAATTTTTAGCACAGATATTATTAATTTTACAAATTATTATTGCTAAACTTTTAGCATGAATAAATTATAGATCATTTACTAATTAATTCAACATATATATTTATCGATTCTTCTTTTGATTTATTTGTCGAGATTTTTTTTTTTTTTAGCACAGATATTAATAATTAAGATTGATATATTATATTATTTATTATCAATTCTTCTTTTGATTTACTCGAAATTTTTACAATATTATCATTGCTAAACTTTTAGCACGGATAAATTATAGATCATTTACTTATTAATTCAATATTTTATTTATCGATTCTTCTTTTGATTTATCTGTCGGGATTTTTTTTTTAGCACAGATATTACTAATTAAGATTGATAATATTATATTATTTATTATCAATTCTTCTTTTGATTTACTCGAAATTTTTACAATATTATCATTGCTAAACTTTTAGCACGAATAAATTATAGATCATTTACTTATTAATTCAATATTTTATTTATCGATTCTTCTTTTGATTTATCTGTCGGGATTTTTTTTTAGCACAGATATTACCAATTAAGGTTGATATATTATTTTTTATCAATTCTTCTTTTGATTTACTCAAAATTTTACAAAATTATCATTGCTAAACTTTTGATCATACGATATACTGAATTAATTAAAACGAATTCAACTATTTACGATTAAATATACTAAAACAAATTCAATATAGTATTATATATTATTAATTCATTACCTATTTTTTTTTTTTTTTTAATATACGGATAATATAATAATATAATATATAAATATAATATATATGATTGTTTTATCAATTGGAATACTTTATTAAATCAAGTTAAAATGATGCACGTGTATGGGGCGGGGCGTAAAAATCAAAGCCAATCCAAGCCAATTTCCCAAAATCCGAACCGGATCATGATCTTGAACAGACGAATCAGTTTATATGAATTAATTTTTTTGCTATTTCTAAATGGATAAAAATATATCATTAATAATTATCGATTTGAAATAACTTTTTTTTTATTCAATTCAATTCATAAAAAAAAGTGATGCACATTATGTTGTAATATGAGGCGTAAAAAGAATCAAAGTCAATAATTACTTTAAGAAGTTTAAAATCCGAACTTTTTTAAACAAAGGATGAATGAACTAACAAATTATGTTAACCAATTTTTTTTTCCATTTTTATAAATTCGTTCAAAGGGGTTGAACATCCAATTTTTTTATTTTTCTTTGTAAAGAAATTTATTTAGACGATTTTTTTTGCCCCAAAGTTTGGTTTGTTTGTTTTTTTAAGCCTTTCGATTTACATAAATTAAGCACGTGATAAATATTTGCTGTGAGCCGTGAGAACAGTGAAACCACATTTTTCACTACTTTTTTTATTAAAATTTTTTTTTTTTTTATTTATTTAATGGAAATATGAAGTGTTATGAAAAAAAATATGATAAAATGATAATCAAATTATAAATGCTATTCTATTTACAAAAAGAAATCATTAAAGAAAATGTTACACTATATTCAAGTAGATCGTTAAATTTTGTTTTGTAATAGTAAATAATTCATAAAATTAATAAATTGATAAAAAATGCTAAACATGATTAAGAATAATGATGTTACATATAAATTAGAGTTTATGCAACATTCGTGTGAAACTTTGCTCGTGTATGTATGCGCATAGATTTTCGTTCACTCGCATACTGTTTGATTGATTAAATCATGTTCGGCATGAATGAAATGAACGTGTTGTTGAAAGGAATGTGAGAGGAAGAGATATTATTACATTACGTAATTATTTCATGTTTTTCTCGGTTTGCTCTCGTTTTTTTAACGTTACTAACGTCATTATTATTATGTTGTTTTTTTTTTCTCTCACTTCTCGTTTCTCTCTAACGTTTATCGTTTCTTCTCGTTTCTTTATCCTTAGCTATCGTCATTATATTACGTTACTTGTTAAAAAAAAATTACTAAAAAAGAGAATTATTATTAAATTATTTAGATTATTTGCTAATATTATACTTTTTTTTTTTTGTGGTTTAAGGTTTAAGGTAAAAGATTAAAAATTATCCAATAATAAAAGATACGGTAAATTTTTTTTTTTTTTTATATATATATAAATGTATTTTTTTTTTTTTTTGTATATACTCACGAAGGTATGGCAACATATTAAATTAAAAATTAAACTAAAAGAAAAAAAAAATTCTAATATTTATACACGATTTTTTTTTTTTTTTAACTGAGTTTTCTTCTACCTTTCGTTCGAAAAAAAAAAAAGAGAAAAAAAAAAAAATAAAATAAAATAAAATTTTTTCTTCTTAAATCATGGCGATAGCATCCAAAGCTTTAGATAATTGTTCATCATCCAAAAAACTATTACTATAATTTAAATCTCTTAAACAACCATCCTCATTAATATTATATGAATGTCCTTCAACAACATTATTAAAAGATTCAAATATGGAGTTAAACTCATCAGTAGAAAGGATTTGTCCATCTTCTATAAAGTCCATTTCACATGGGGGAGAAGGAGGTGGTGATAAAAATTTATCATGAGAAGGATATTGACAATTTTGTTGATGATGATAATCCGGGCGAACTGTATTTGGATAAAATGAATTATAATAATAAAAATAATTATTATTATATTCAGAATTTAAAGAATTTAAATTTTTTAAATTATTTAAATTATTTATATCTTCTTCTTCTTCTTCCTCGCTATAATCATCAAATTCCCAATAATCCAAAGGATGATTATTATTGTTTTGATTTAATATAAACTGTAAGGAAGTTTGTCGAATATTATTGTTGTTGTTGTTGTTATTATTATTATTACTCCCGAAACTATTATTAGTTGTATCTTGAGAATGAGAACAACAACTACTTATACTTGACAACATTGAAGAAGCTTCAGATATTGAAGAACCTATAGATGACGATGAAGTATTATCGGCCGTCATGATGCTCATTGTAAAATTTTCTTTTTCGGTTTTCTTCTTTAAAGCGGTGTGAATAATTTTTTTCTTTATTTTTTTTTTTAAAAAAAAAAATATATTTTCAAAAGAAACAAACACGTATTCACGTATTTATCGTATTTTGTCGTCGTATTTATCGGAGATTTATCTGTTATTAAGAATAGTTTACAAAAAAATTTTTTTGCATTGATATTTCTTTAAAAGATTTCTTTTAAAAGAGATATTTATATTTATATGTAATTTTTTTTTTTTTTTGAGTAACGAGCAAACAAAAAAATAAATAAATAATTAAATAATTATTCTCTCAAACGAGAAAAAAAAAGGAATTATGTACGTACTTTATATATATATAGATATACTGTATGTATGTGTATATATATATATGCAAAAAAAAGAGAATAACGATAAAAAAAGAGAAAGGGAGAAGGAGGAAAAAAAAAAAAAATAATGAAATTTTTTTAAGTAATTGTTCAAATTGTTTGGAAAAAAAAGCAAAAATATTGTAAAATAAAAAAAAGGAACTTGGTATTTATTTATACATATATATATACTTTTTTCATAATCTTCTCTTCTAGTTTTCCATATTTATTTATCAATTACAAATTGTAAATTATTAACTAGTATAGTATATAAAGTTGAATTGTTTTGGTGTACTAATATAAAAACTTTAAAATTAAACGGTATTAATAAAAAAATACAATCAATTATTTAGTCGATCATCGTTTAATAATAATAATAAAAAAAATACAGTAATAAAAAAAAAAAATAATAATAATAATAAATTTTTTTTTTTTTTTTTCAAGCTAAATCAAATTAGTACTTATAAAAAAAATAGTACTATAGAGATTTTTTTTTAGTACGGATAAGTTTTTTTTTTTTTTTCGAGTTTAAAAAGGTTATATTAAATTTTTTTTTTAGTCAAAGAAACCTTATTGGGGATCTCCCCAGCTTAATGATTGGATATTTTATTGTCTAAATTTAGATTAGTGCTTGATTTATTATAATAATACTTATGGTATAACATAATGGCGTTAAAAAAAAAAAAAAATTCTTTTACTTACTAGAATCACCAAAGATGATTCGATTTTAAATATATACTTTGCATACTTTGCATAATGAAATAACCATCGCCATCTCTTGTTGTTTCTATGATTATTCCTTTATGTGGTGAAACATTTAATAATATAATAAATTTTCTTTCGGATGAAGAAAGGAAAATATCCAAAATATACTTCTTATATTTTATAGGTTACCAAATTATTGGAAAAAAAAAAAATTCTGTATGTTATGTACGTAACTCCGTCACTCCTTCTCCGATTACTTTGAGATTTTCGAAGAAAATGGGGTAAGAGATATACAACACTTACTTTAAAGATTAACATTTTTATCCTTAAAACTTGTATCATTAATTTGTAATTTAATCACCTTATTACACTTTTTCTATCTACAAATATTTTTTTTTTTAGAAAAAAAAGAAGAAAAGAATATCGATTTATAATTCTTTAAGAGAGGAACATCATAATTAAAAATTATAAACATTATAAGAAAATCCTTTTTTTTTTTTAAAAAAAAAAAAAAAGAAAAGAAATTTTTAAAAATTTTAAATAAGAATTTTAATTTTTCGAAAATCCTCAAATTTGTAAACTGTAAATCTTTTTACCTAAATAATTTTAAATAAAATTTTATTATTTTTATTATTATTTTTAATTATTAATACTGTAACCATTTTTAACCATAACGACAATTTACAATGTTCGGGAAAGTTTTTCCGATATAAATAACCCATATTTAACTAACTTTTGATCTCAAATAAAAAAAGAAAAGATAATCGATATTTTTTTTTTTTTTCTCGCTCTCTTATATACTTTATATGTATGTTACTTATCTGATATACTCGTACTGGTATCGTACGGGTATCTCGTTCGGGCTTATCGTTTATCCTCACATAAAAAAAAAATATTTTTGATTTATCGACGTATCAAGAAACTGACAACTCTTTTACTTACCCGATCCAAAATAAATAAACAAATATTATAAATAATAAGCGAAAAAAAATACTCGTAAAAAAAAGGGGTTCTAACTTCTAAAGTTTGGTTACCAAAAAACCTTTTATTCATAAAAAGAGGGTTCTAACTTCTAAAGTTTGATTGAATAAAAATTTTATCAAAAGAAAACTTTTTTTTTTTTTTCCTCGTATAAAAAAGGACTCTAACTTCTAAAGATTGATTGAAAAAAAAAAGAGATTTTACCTAAAATATTTTTTTCAAAGAAAAGTATTTACAAAAAAAAAGAAAAATAAGGATAAAATAAATAAATGATAAAAAGAAACACATTAACACATTTAAACGTAATGTGTATGTAACCTTTTTTTTTTTTTGATATACACTTTATACACTTTATTGTATGTAACTTGTTGTTTTATAATTTACACTTTATATTTTATGTAATTTTTTTCTATATACAACTTATTGTACATATATATATAACTTTATGTTATTCATTCTCTATTATTATATTATATATATAATCTTTTTTTCGAAGAATCGATGAATTTATTTATTTATTTTTGTATTTGTATAAAATATATAAATAAATTTTGATACAAAGGAAATTGCTTTTTTATCTTTTTTAATCCAAGTTTGTAACACTAACAATGTTATAAATCGTCATTTACTGTATGTTCTGCTTGCATTTTGCATATTTGCATTCATTTGCCTCGCATCGCATCATCCAATGAAAATTCTACTTAATTTTAAAACGTGATCGACTTCAAAATGAATTTTATCGGATAACAAAATATTCATAATATTCATAAACTCCGTGCTGCGCCTTCATAACATATTCGGCGTTTACCGATTGTCAAAATGACCAGTCTTTTTTATTTTTTCCCTCATAGATGGGCGAACTGAATGAATTGAATGAATTGAATGGCGAAATGAAATATATATATATTTTGTACGAGCAAAAAAATAAATAAATAAATAAATAAATTTCTTTCTAATATGAATTTATATACTAGTGTCTTATAGGAAATTTTATAAAAATAGTGTGTTTTTAGAAATTCATTGTAATTAATAATTTAAGAATCGCGATTTTTATAAGGTATTCTCCTCTATTTCCTCTAATTCAATTAACGTTACCGATCAACAGAATGCATTGATCCTTATCATGAATGGAAATTTCGAAAAAAGAAAAAAAATTTGTTTGTGAAAGGTTATTAACAATAACAAGAATCATAATGAAGAAAAAAAAAAAAAAAAAAAAATTTTTTTTTTAACATCCCACGAAAAAGTAAATAACCTGCGAGAAAGGATAACCTAAGACAATATTTTTTTACGGCTATGCTGTAAAAAGTGTGGATACAATACGCAACAACGTATTTAACTTGTTACACCGAAAAATTTTCTTTTTGCAATTTTTCGTTATTGAATATTGACTAATAAATCATAATAGTTTAAAAAATGGGCTGAATTTGAATTTCTAAAACCATCAAAACCAATAAAATCAATCTGCAAATCAGCCCATAATTATGTTTCATCTTTTTTAAATAGATTGAAATACCTTAATAGAGTTATTGAAGACTTAAACTGACAGTCTGACAGATGACAGATTGGACGAAACTTTAATGCAAATTTGTGTTTCCTCCGAGAATCATGTGATGTCTGCATTTTGATTGGTTGTAGGCACATGATTATAGGTTTAACCAATTTGATTAATTGTACTAAACTATATTCGTTTAATAGGAAGTGAAAGTTCGGTAGCGACCCTGATCCCTAATTTCCATACCATACTACACGGAGTTGCGATACAGTACCCTAATGGCCTAATCCCTTATCCCCTTAAAATTATTCTGTAAAACGGTAATGACGATATGTATCATGAATAATTAGAAATCCCGCGTGGTCATTCTAATCTTCGTTCAGACAACACGTTCTGTTAATTAATCCATGAGAATGTGATTTTTACAAATTAGACTAGTGAAATTCCACGCGGTAACTCTTAAAAGTAATGTTCTAATCTTCGTTCCAAACAATGAGACAACACGTTCTGTTCAATATAATAAATTAAAGCATGTGAATATATTTAAGAGTGATTTTTACAAAATAGACTGGCTAAAGTTTTTTCAGCGATATAAAGAATAGTCCATTATATTAGAAAAACAAAAATGATTATTAAGCAAAATCTTTCATCAAGAAATTTTTTTCTAGGCGTAAACTTACGTCAAATTTACATTTTCAACGCAAACTTATGCAAATTTACGTTGAAAGGATTATAATGTTTTAAACTTATATATAAACTTATGCAATTTTATGATGTTTAAACTTGTACTTATACTTTTCTGTAATTTTATGTAAAGTATAACTTTTCGTAATCTTACATTTCATAATCTTATGTCGAGACATGTAAATTTACGTTATAAATTTAAACATGGCGTTTGCGCAAACCTATAAGATCATGATGCATAAACTTATACTTAATATACATAAACTTACATAAGCTTATGCTCAGTGCAAATTTTCGTAATTTTACACTTCATAATCTTATGCCAAGGATGTAAAGTTACGTAAATGAATATAAATTTTCGCCAAAAATATTAAAAATGTTTTCATGATGTTGTAATATTAGTAATTCTCAAGTAAGAATGTTTCTATCATCCTCAAAGATAGATGTTCGCTCCACTTTGTATCACTTAAACATACTTTTCATGTTGACCTTAAATTTTTATATTGATTAATAAAATGCTAAATTGACTATAAAACTTAAATTATTATCCTATTAACTGCGGCTTGCACTGATACACAAAAGCAATAGCCATTCCATTACCGGAACGCAAATATTTTCGGCTATAGCGAATGCAGAAACTCTAATTCAGTCCTTGGAATATAATAATTGCCAAAATCCAAAACTGATACCGAAATTCTCAATTCTTACCGAAATTCAATGATTGGAGATTTCAGCAAAATATATAACTCTAAATCCAACATTCCGTGTTGGCGATATACTGCTCTGATAGACTGATACGTTGTAGTAAAGGTCCTCCGCTCTTGCTTCAAAGAAAGAGTACTTTTAGAGCACTTTATCATGAGACGAGTTAATTATTTGCACTAATCTCACATATGATAAACGAGTATCATACGTTTTTATTTTCATTTTTGCTTTTAACCGTGCATTAACAATACTACGCCCGCATTTTTGAATTGGATGGAGACTATCATTCTGATTATACCACAATCCCTGCACATTGTATTAATACAATCCAATATACAATCCAATTTGTAATGCATCCCTTTATTTTTTATTTTTTGATCTCTTTTCTTTTTGGACAACGTCTTTTTTTAAATAATTCCCTGTTTTCGCCAAATGATAATATATCATCCTACGAATCTCTTATGATATATGAAGTCGCTACTGCAGATGATGATTTATCAAAAGATTATGGGTATAAGAATTGATAACATTTCTGAATTCAAATTAGTTAAATATCTATTTCATTTGAAATATTTACAATAAAAGAAAATTTTTATTTGAATTTATTCTTTTAAAAATATATGCGAGTTTAGTAGTTCCGGAATTTGAGTAAATTAAATACAATTAAGGTCATCTTGAACCAATCATATTCAAAGTGAAAATAATAATAGAAACTTATGTTAGTTCCGGCCAGAATTAACATAAATAACGTAAATAGGACCAAGAATACTTTTCCCTTTTTGTCTTAATTCCGAGAAAAAAATCTTAACCCTAAATTTAATGGCAGATATTTTGATGCGAAAAATGTGAATTTTGCCAAAAAAAAAAAATGCGGTCACACCAAAGCCACGAACTGAAAAAGCGTAGTCGCACTATCTAATAATAATACTATGATTTATTTTTTTGAGGTTAGCGATCTACAGACATAAATAAATTGCCTATTTTTATTCAATTATAGATAAATACCATGAAATATTTACAAAAGGTAACCATTTACTTTTATTGGCATTTTCAAAGACAAAATAAAAATACAAATTGTCAATAAATAGTGGAGAATCGGAAAGGAGAATCCGATAAAACAAGTTACACAATTTCTCTTGGCAAAATAAAACTTCGATGATTTAAAACACTTCCTTTTTACTTTTAAAGAAAGACTTTAATTCGGTATCACATGCTTCTAATTGCATAGTAATGTGAGCTGTGAGCTGGGGCAAGAATAACAACAACGGTAACGGTGAATTTGTACTAACGTGAAGCCATTGATATTATTCAAATAAAGTGTCGCACGGATGCTGCATACAAAATCTCCAACTATCATTTTGATTCAACTTCTAAAATGACTTGGGAATATCCTAAAGTTAGATGTGAGAAATTTTTTCGAAAATTTACCTTATAGTAGTTGGAGGATCCTAAATCTGAAGAAACAAAGGTGAAATCATATAAATAAATATATATTTTCTGTGCAATTATCATATACGTTTAATTTATTCTGACTTATTTATTTATTTATTTTTTCAGTTCAACTCAATTTTATCTCTTTGGAACTAAAATATTGTGTTTAAGACTTTCGTTGATGAACAAAATGATTTGGCTTCGAATCAGAGAAAATATCGTGAAACGTTAGTCACGTTCTGACATCAAGCATGGTGACAACTATTACTATTTTTATAAATCTGGTTTACAGTCTCACAGATAATAAATATCAACGTTAACTACTATTACATTTTTATTTTTACTTCTAATAAAATAAATTACTAATTGTGTGGATTTCTCAACTTGGAGAATTCTTTAATGTTTTTTAACCTTGTTAACAATAAATATACAAATTTAATGCAAAACATTTTTTTAATGGCCCAATAATCTTGAAGCTGAACTTGCATTTTCTAAAAATGGAAATTATTTTTCATATGGTATCCCAAAGTCGGTTAGTTTTTAAATTTGGAAATTCAAAGTTTTTAAAAATTAATTTTAATGAATATAAAACTTAATAAAATGTATCTTTGTAGGTAGTGATTGGGTTACTGTTTATGTGAGAAAAACTATAAATGATGAAGAAGGTAAGAAACCATTACCCGATGTCATTGAATGTGTCAAGTTTTCTAAACTCTCTCGGATAAATGATGAAGGTGGTTTTTTTTATAAAGTAAAATTTTATTATTATTTATGATTCTTATCTTTTTTTTTAAACTAATTTATTTTGATTTATTTCAGAGATTTTCTAAACTAAATGAAAAAGATAGATAAAGGAATCGAGTATTGATACAGTTATTATTTATTATTGGTTATAAGAATTGGAACTCCTCGATCTGAAGAAATTCTCGTTTACGAAGGATCCTGAAAATCCAGGATATTTCTTCAAAGCTCACTGCACATTGGACGGACAATTTATTGTTATTCGTATATACAAGGATTATGATCCAATTGATTGATTTAAAAAAAAACTAATTAATAAATTATCAAATTATTTTTTTATTATTAAAAAAAAATCACAAAAATTATTGATAATTTTGACGTTAGCTATTTCTGGTAAGTAGCAAGATCATTTTATTCAGAGTTAAAAGATTTTGTGTATTAATATAATAACTAATTTATTTTGGTCTTGCAAATGATGATTTAACATTTTGTAAGGAAAAATTATTCACACTAATTGATATGATTTATAACTATCATAAGTATCAGAAAATTTTCTAAAATTCATATCGAATCCAAATTAGTTCAATTGATTTGATTCGATTTTGATTTGATTCGGATTTGTTTGAAATTTGATCAATTAAATTCGAATCAAACCTGAATCAAATGAGTTTGTTATGACAAGTACAGTATATAGTGTACATTGTCCCAACAGCTTAATCCTGAAAAATCAAATTACCGAATAACTACTGTATAATCTCGAAATGGTATAATTCTGACACTTCATAAACTCGAATCAAAATACTGAAATGAAATCTAGAAATTCATTAACAACAAAGTATTATGGTGTGTATTAACAGGATTTCGAAGTTATGACATTTCGGTTGTCGGGATTATGGTCCATCGAGATCCTGGGTCTCGGGATTTTAACGGATCCCAAACTATTATTGTATTATCAATTGCATTTTCTTGTCTGACCAACGCAATTGAACTCGAATTTTAATTTTTTCGGATCGTCAAATCTGATTCGATTCGAACATTAATTACGAATTTCAGTTTGAATAGATTAGAGTTAAAACCATCCATATTAATAAACACTCAAATCATATGTATGCTTGCTATATCGATCAAAATTCTACTTTCATTTATATATGTTACGGTAATAATGTGGGTTATATTGAAGCTGACATTTTGCAAAGTTACAAAGTATATTAATTCACATCGATTTAGGTTATTAGTTTTTTCAGAAAACTATAAAACATCAACGTTAACTAAAAATATATAGCAATTTCGCGATAAAGCGATTTTTTGACATTTTATCTTATTTATAAGTAAATTTAGTAACAAAATTTTCAAATTTGTTTATTTAAATTTATAATTTCATTTAACTTTTATTTAGATATTCACCTTATCATAATATTCAAACCAAAAAATATTGATAACTTCAGATCATGATGATATTGTATTTATATTTTTCTTTTTTAGATATCACCTAATAAATAATTATTAATTACTTATATTTATTGTCCTTATCCTTTGATGAAAAATACAACAAAAGGTACTGATTTAAATCTTAATTATTAGAATAATAGTTAAAATAATTATGTTGTATTCTTGCAGACTGGACATGGAGATGGAAAACCTATACAAAAAATAGTTAGTTATTATTATTAGTTGTTTTAATGGTCAAATTAATATGTTAATATGTTGTCTCGCTCTAAATATATGATTTATTAGTCGATAATAAATTGCAATTTTTTTTTTTTCGACGTAAAATATCGATTTCATGTTATGAGTTACGATGGTATCTACTCTATAGTTAATTATCTTATAACTTTTATATATACTCTTTAATATATATATATATATATCTACAAAAAATATTCGTTACAATACATGCATCAGATGTCACATATATTTTTCTGCTAATAGAGAAGGGCTTTTAAACATTCTATTTTAATTTATTTTAACCTTCTTTTATATATTTTGGAGATTCCAGTTTAAAGAGTCATTCCTTCATATTGTTGAACTTTATCTCGCCTTATAAAGTATGTTATTAATAATACCTTTACAATTTACATTTGTTTGCCAAATATCAGCATAACGTATAAACATTAGAAGAATTGATATAAGTAATATAAAGCGGGACAGTTTATATTTACGGAAATGTATTCTCATTCGCACAAAGGTATTTATTACGTAACGATATCACCGAATATAAGCTTTAGACTATACATGGGACCCGAAACCTCTAGGTGGATTTCCGAAAGTTTCGGGTTTCGGAATATACGAATCGAAACCTTTCTCGAAACCCGAAATTAATTCCGAAACCCGAAACTGTTTTGGCCCGAATTATGCTCGACTTGACCAGCACTATTTATAATTTTTGGCCAAGATAGTGACTCGGACCCAAAATATATTAAAATTTGAAAATTACGAATGTTTAATTTCATTTTTATTATTAATTATAAATGCTAAATGGATTACATCAGTAATCACTATTGTTACTTAAAAGAAACCTCGAGTCCTACAATTAAGTCAAAATAAATATAACATGATTAATACGCAAGTTTCGGTTATATTTCGGTATATATGGTTTCGGGGGGGTTTCGGGAGGGATTCGGGATTCGGGATTCGGGAAATAGATGCACATCACGAAACTAAGTTTCGGTATATACCTAAACCTAAAGGGTTTCGGGAGGTTTCGGTTTCGGGCCCCATGTTTACTTTAGACCAATAAAAATAGATGAGAATGGATTTATCAAAAAAAAAAAAAAAAATTATGATCAGGAAAGGAATATTAAGATTTTCAAAACGCAGCCGTGAAAAATTAACATACCGATTCATTATAAGATGCATAGTTAACTGTTAAAAAAATGGTTTAGAAAAATGTTCAAATAATCAGTATTATAAATATAGAAAAATTTTTCTATTAATCACGTAATTTGTTAAGCTGATGCGGTAAATGTTTTAATATTTTCAATATTTTGTTTATCAAATAATTGTTCCATGTACTTTCTCCGGAAAAATTTATCACAGTAATTGAAAATGTTTGAAATTTGATCAATTAATTTCGAACAAATCTGAATCGGTACGACAAATATATTATCTCGACATCCTAATCCTGAAAAATCAAATTACCGAATAACTACTGTATAATTTGAAATGGTAAATTATGACACCTCATAAGCCGAAAGTCAAAATAGCGAAATGAAGTCTTCAAATTCATTAACAAAAAAGTATTATGGGGTGTCGAATTATGTATTAAAAGGATTGTGACATTTCGCATTTTCTTGTCTGACCGACGCAATTGAACTCGAATTTTAATTTTTTTCGGACCGAATCAAATCCAAATCTAAATATTTGATCCGATTCGAACATTAATTACAGGTCGAGGGGTACGAATTTCAATTTGAATAGATTAGATTTAAAAAAGCGATAATATTAATAAACCCTCAAATTAAATGTTTGTTTGTTATATCGATCACAAAGTATATTAATTTCACATTGATTAAGGTTATTAGTTCTTTCAAAAACCCAAATTATTAACCAACCATAAAATGAATCCAATTTCACATTCAACAATAGATTATAGTGAATATTTTATTTTATATTACACAATTTTGTACTACTAGTTGTTGAGAAATTCAATATATATAATAGTTCACATTCAAAATTGAAAAACAATGCTTATATAATCAAAAATTAAAAGTGTATTGTGAATAAAATTCATAATTGTTGAGATATTCATAATGCACTGCATACCATATACAATGAGATATTAGTGATCTACACTTTTTACGCACCTTTTTTCTTTCCAAAATTTCTTATAAAAATATCTGCATTTATCTTACTAAAAACCTCAATTGTCAATACATAAAATGAGGGTCGTTGTGCTACCTAAGGTGCTGTACCCGTAAACAAGTTACACAATTCCTTGGCATTGTTAAAGAAGTATCCTTTATAGATTTTATTTTTTTAGAAAAGTTATAGTAACAATGAATGTTTACAAATGATTGTACTTAAAGATCATTTAAACAGAAACCATTTGTAATATACTCAAAATGGATCCATTTCATAATCACACGAATTCATGAAATCGTGTTACCAATATTACATATAAAATCTCCAACTATCTAGTAAATCCAGAAATCTTAATTCGACCTCTAAAATGGCTTGGGAATATCCTAAAGTTAGACGTGACGAAAATTTTTTCGAAAACTTACATGGATATGAAGTTGCTGACCCTTATAGATGGTTGGAGGATCCTAAATCTGAAGAAACAATGGTGAGATAATATAAGATTTGCATCAATGAAAATTTGTTTATAATCAATTTATTCTGACCTACTTGTTTTTTTTTTCAATTTAACTCAATTCGATATTATATTCAAGACTTTCGTTGATGATCAAAATGCTTTGGCTTCCAAATATTTGGATTCATGTCCTTACAGAGAAAAATATCGTGAATCGTTAGTCACGTTCTGACCAAAAAAAAAATTTTTTTTTCGGGATAATCTTTCATATTTATTTATAAATTTATTTTCTATCATTTAGGTTAACAAAAATTTTTGATCATGAAAAATACGATTGCCCAAAGAAGCATGGTGACAACTATTACTATTTTTATAATTCTGGTTTACAGCCTCAGAGGTACTGTAACATCAACGTTAACTACAAATATATAGCCGGAACTCGATACGACAACTATGTGGTATAACGAATTTCGTGATAAAGCGATTTTTTAAAATTTTATCTTTATAAAAAATTCTGATATAGCGATTTCTTCGGTGAACTGGAAGGTTTATTATATCGAGTTCTGACTGTGTTATTATCTTTTAATTTTGAATAAAATAAATTGCTAATTATTTGGATTTTAAATAGTGTTTTGTATCAGTTGAAAGGGTCTTTAAATGCTCAACCTGAAGAATTTTTTAATGTAAGATTACTTTTTAACCTTGTTAACAATAATAAATATACATATATGAGAATTTAATCCAATAAAATTTTTTTTTTAATAGCCAAATAATCTTGAAGCTGATGGCACAGCTTCCTTGAATATTCATTCATTTTCTAAAAATGGAAATTATTTTTCATATGGTATCTCAAAATCTGGTCAGTTGAAATTTAGAAATTCAAAGTCTAAAAAATTAATTTGATGATAGAAAATAAACTTAATGATATTATATTTTTGTAGGAAGTGATTGGGTTACTGTCTATGTGAGAAAAACTATCAATGATGAAGAAGGCAAAAAACCTTTACCCGATGTCATTGAATGGGTCAAGTTTTCCGATCTCTCTTGGACAATAGATGAGAAGGGTTTTTTTTATAACGTAAAAATTTTATTATATTTATGATTTTAATTTTTATTTTATTTTTTGACTATTTATTTGATCCATTTCAGAGATACCCCGAACAAAATGACAATAATGATAGAGGGACTGAGACAGATAATAACATGAATGCTATGGTATATATATTTAATTCGTTGTGTTTGTTTATATATTTCCTTACATTGATATTATTCTTTATTATTAGTTGTATTATCATAGAATAGGGACTTTTCAATCTGAAGACATTCTCGTTTACAAGGATCCTGAAAATCCAGAATATAAGTTTAAAGCTCAATGCACATTGGATGGACAATTTGTTGTTATTTCTATTAAAAAAGATTGTAATCCAAACAAACTTTACTTGATTGATTTAAAAAAAACTAATTATCAAATAAATGGTAAATAATTAAATTTTGATATTTTGTATTTGAAAAAGTACAATTATATTAATCAAATTATTTTTAGAGAATAATGATATTATAAGAATTGTTGATAACTTTGACGCTAGATATTACTAGTAAGTAGCAAGGTCATTTATCCTAATATCAAAGATTTAGAGATTTTGTGTACCAATAATTAATCTATTTATTTAGTCTTGCAAATGATGATTCAACATTTTATTTCATGACAAATGCAAATGCTCCTCGTTATAGAATTGTTAAATATGATCTGTCTAATCGTGAGCAGGTATTTACCTTTTTTCTTTATGAGTAATTTAAGAACTTCATAAATTTTATTTGTTTTATTATTACAGGGGTTTGTTGATGTTGTCAAAGAACATCCAACAGATGTTCTCCTGGATGCAGCAGTATTAGCGGAAAATAAACTAGTTTTAACATATATGCATGATGTTAAACATAAGATGTACATACATGAATATTCAACTGGAAAATTTCTTAAAGAAATACCTCTTGACATTGGTTCTGTAGTAACACTTTCAGGCCGTAGAGAGGATTATGAATGCTTTTTTAAATTTGTTAGCTTTTTAAATCCTGGAATAATGTATCATTATGATTTTAAAAATGACCTTTTAACAGAATATAGAAAAACAAAAGTCAATGGATTAAATTGTGATAAAATGGAAACCGATCAATTTTTTGCTGAAAGTAAAGATAAAATTAAAATTCCTGCTTTTATTATAAAGCCAAAAGTAAGTTGATTTTAAGAATTTTTTGTTTCTTTTTGACATTTTAGTTCGCTTATACGAATTATTTTTTTATTAGAATATTAATTTTGATGGAAATAATCCCACATTTTTATATGGTTATGGAGGATTTAATCATTCTCTCTCGCCTGTGTTTAGTTTAAATTTTTTAAGTTTTATTCGACACTTTAATGGTATTGTTGTATTTGCTAACATTCGTGGAGGTGGTGAATATGGAGAAGAATGGCATAAAGCTGGTTGTTTTTCTAATAAGCAAATGTTTTTGATGATTTTTTGGTAAAATTATAAAGATTTTCTTTAGATTCATATTTTTCAACAAACATTTACATTATACTTTATTATTTTTATAGGCTGTTGCTAAATGGTTAATAGATAATAATAATTACATGTTCAAAAAAATTGGCAATTAATGGTGGATCTAACGGAGGTCTCCTTGTAGGTGCATGTATAAATCAGGTATATTAATTACTTAACAAAAATGATATCTATATTTCATATGTTATAATTTTATTTTCATTTTTTTTTAGGCACCAGAACTCTTTGGAGCAGCAGTTCCTAACGTTGGAGTTATGGATATGTTGAGATTTCATAAATTTACTATTGGTCATGCTTGGAAAAGTGATTATGGTGATCCTGATAAAAAAGAAGATTTTGAATATATTTATAAGTAAATTTCATAATAAATTTTTTACAAAATTTTAAATTTGTATATTTAAATTTATAATTTATTTAACTTTCATTTAGATATTCGCCTTATCATAATGTTCAAACTAATAAAGTCTATCCAGCAACATTATTGTTAACTTCAGATCATGATGATAGAGTGTATTTATATTTTTTTTTATAGATATCACCTAATAAATAATTATTAATTACTTATATTTATTTTTATAGAGTACCTTTACATTCTTATAAATATATATCTCAATTGCAATATGTTGCAAAAAATAATCCTTATCCTTTGATGATCAAAATACATCAAAAGGTACGGATTTAAATCTTTTAAAATTACTAAATAATGGTTAAATTAATTATGTTGTATTCTTGCAGGCTGGACATGGAGCTGGAAGACCTACACAAAAAATAGTAAGTTATAATTATTAGTTGTTTTAATGGTCAAAAAGAGAGAAAATAATATTTTAACTTTATTTATAGATCGACGAAGCAATTGATAGATTTACCATGTCGATTGGTGCTAAATGGAATGATTAGTTTAAAAAATGGAGTTTAGACAGTAAAAGTGAAATCATGATGCATTTGATGCATATATAGCGTAAAGTATTTTTTTTTTTTTTTTCTTTTTTGTCATGTTAAAGAAATTTCGAAAAAATAAATTTTTGAATAGGTACTGTAAAATCGTGTTATATATATAAAAAATTTGCAATTTACTTTTGACTATATAAATTTTTGTACCAATTGCAATGGATATGAATAATTCCGTCATTAAGAATAAAACATTTAATGCTCATCTTGTCAATTGTCTCTTGTCTCTCTTGAAGTAGTGAGGTTGCTACAAATGTAAATCTATGCCCTCAGTGCCCCTCAATATCGGTTTCACAAGAATTGAATTTTAACACTTTCTGTTTCTTCGACAATTTAATGATAACATTCCTTTTATTAACTCTGCTGATATATTCGTTACGACAGCTAGTAAATTAGTTATTATTAAAAGTGCTTGTTAGAATCTTAATTATTGCCATTCTATTAGCACTTTACAATTTATGTAGGATTTATTAATCACTAGTACATAGTCTAATGAGAATCGTGAAATTTTGCAATTACAAGTACTGTTTGAACAAGCTCTAGTTTCGCTTTGATTGTTGTGTGATGTGTATATGCATGATCTGTTCCTTTTAGACTTGCATGTCTAGAGAAACGATCTCACATATAGTAGTTCTTTTCACTAAACACTCTAGATTCCAGAACATAACAATATATTCATTATTTATTTCTGAACTTATAAACGTTAAATTAAAACACACTTTTCCACTTCAATTACTTGAATTTTACGAAGAAAAATGACTGTGAATTTCTTATAACTAGAAAGTTTAGATCTATGAAAACCATGAAATTTAAAGAGAAAAAAATTAAGGTTCGGTATATACTTCTCGTGTTGAAGTTTGAAAGAAGCGTTGACATTGATTCTAACGGTACAGCCGTACAGGTTAACTCTCAAAATTCAGGATAATGAAAGCACTGAAAATTGAGATATTAGTTTGTAAAGCACTACATTAGTCACAATCAGGTTTGCATGTTCGGAACTTCATATTGTCATTAGTATGCTGTATTTCTTATCTATCGTTTTGGCACTAATTCCTCGATACAAAATAATTTTAAATATGACATCCGTTATTACATGTTATGTCGCTAAAATTTGCAAAAGGAAATTCAAAATCCTAAGTTAGAAAAGATAATACAAGTGCAATTAGATACATGAATATTAATTAAAATAAATATTATCTATTATAATAATGTCCGTTTTTAACGATAATATATAAATATAAATTCTAGATTATCGAATGTCTAAAGTTATTAATTATATGTTGTAAAGAAATGAAGAATAATATCGATAATACAAAAAAAATTAAAGTATTTCTACAATTCAATAAAGTTAATATAGAACTATTTTTAAAAGAGCGTTGTTTTTTGTTTTTAGGATTATCTGGAATATTTGTTTTACACCATTGTAAAATCTACATAATATAGAAAAGGAGTCATTATATTTTAAAGAAACAACTTTTGAATTAATGAGTTGGATGTACTTACCTTATCACAAGCAATATTAATTTGCTCGAAATTTGGATCTGATGAATCGTTATTCTTTTTCATAATAACTTTAGTGTATTCTCTAAAAAGCCTTGCAACTTCATACATATCAGTACACTGAAGAACCAACTAAAAAAAGAGTTTTTTTGGTTAATGCTTATATTACACAGAATTAATATCTAAAAATATTTAATTTTAATTTACCTTTGCAGCTTCGCCTTTTCGAATTTTAATCTTATTTTTACCAGTGAAAGTATTATAATTTTTAAAAGTTAAGGCTAAGGTAGCATAAGCTATAATTAATGGTTTAGCAGCAAAACCGAAAATTAAGATATTCCCATTTTTTACTTTAAATAAATATTCTAAACAATCTATTACATGTAACAAAGTATTTAATATTATTTCTGAAAGACAATAAATTGAACTTGTTTCATTTTCGGATAAAATCAATTCATCAATTTCTTCAACATACTTTGACCATATTTGTTTTGGCCAATATTTTCGGTTTTCATTTAAATCTTCCATAAAATCTCTTAAAATGTTTATTTTTTGTAAAAATAATCCCATAGAGATTATACTTTAAATAAAGTTTTTGCGTTAGAATAAATAATTTAATCAAATAATGATATGTAATGTTATAACTTACATTTTGGAATTTTTTGAAGTGGGAGGAACTGCAGCACCTATAGCATTAAATAAATCATTTATGCCTATTCCAACTAATCCAGCAACATAATAGCAATACTTGTCAAATTCTTTAATTGATATTATACTATATCTATCATATGAGGTTTTTTCTATATAATCTGCCATTCCGTTCCCCATCTTCTTTGTAATATCAGTAATAATATTCTGACATCTGTATTTTTTTAAAAAAAGTATAAGTTTAAATTATTTTAGGATCTTAACTAGCCGAATATGACTTTTTTTATTAAGAATGATAGGATAGATTCAATAGCTAAATAATATCTCTAGAAATCCCGTGACTTAAAATAGTTATTTAACGCCGATGAAATAATCGTTACTTACTCTTTAGGAAGAAGAAGAAATTCTTCGATCACAACGTCAAATTCCATTAGTAATTGTCGATCTTTTTCGTCAGGACCGTCTATTAAAATTTTATATTATTGGTTTACCAAAATTTGTTCGGTCTCATAATAATATACTTTTTTAAAAAAAATGTATATGTGTATATATATATTACTTTCTGTAAAAATCCAGCCTTTCCGGCTAATCTTTTCATGAAAAGTTCTTAGCAACGGAATCTTTTTATCTATAGGAATCGTCATATCATCTTCGATAGTATCCATACCTCTTAATACAAGGTAAAACATACAAACCTATAATTAAGTGAATAAGATTTAAATTATAAGATTAAGCAACATTAAGGAATTACTAACCAAATCTCTATATTCTTGTTCTAATTCCATTATAATTGAAGAAAAAGATCCTGAAGTCATTTCTAAGAATTGATAACAACGTTTTTTTCTTTCACTCCATAATGAAATTTCTTTTGATATATTATTTGATCTAAGAAATTTGTATTGTATTAATGCTGAAATTTCTGTCGGGTAAAATAATGATTTTATAAATTCCATAATTCTAAAGTTTTATTTTTTTTTTTTAAATGAAAGAAATTTATACCGTTCTTTTTTATTATTAAAAAAACCATTTATGGTTCATAAAAATAAATGCAATAAAGGATTTAACCAATTATATTAACAAATAAAAAAAAACATTTTGACGATCCTTATTTAAATTAAAATTTGGTATACCATAGCAATGCTTAAAATAGGAATTGAATTTTACCGGCCAAGAGTCCATATTTTACCGGTAGAAAATCTACTAATTTACATCATATATATATGCACGTGATCATTTGTCGACCAATAGTGCGTGTTTTTGTATATATAATGCGAAGTTGAGAATTTTCGTCATATGATCTTGTAATTATTGCTTTGATAATAAGATAATCAATCGATGTATGTAAAGATAGCATTCGCTCAATTTCGGGAACCCCGATTGGTTACCTATTTTAGGCCGATCATTCAGATACTGTATATAAATCGTTCTCTTTCCAAGCATAATTGTCGTAAATTTAAGAATTTTTATTCAACCTCTAAGAAAATGACCTGGGCTTACCCAAATGTTCGACGTGACGAAAGCTTTTCCGAATGCTTGCATGGTTATAAAGTTGCTGACCCTTATAGGTGGTTGGAAGATCCTGACTCTGAAGAAACAAAGGTGAGATAATATGAAAGAAAGAGAGAGTTTCGAAATATACACCGTTAACAGCGGTAGAGTATAGTTATTCGACTCTATTTTAGTATATTCTCTTCATTTATTAGTCTTGTGACAAATTTATTAATTATATTCCGAAACAATTTTTTTTCAATTCAATTTAATATTGGAACTAAATAATATGTAAAGAAATTCGTTGAAGCACAAAATTCTTTGACTTTCAAATATCTGGAATCATATCCTTACAGAGAAAAATATCGTGAATCGTTAGTTTAATTTATACTTTTCTGGCATTAAAAAAAACAGATTCGGAATGATCTCATACTTATTTATAGCTTTATTTCAATTTGATGATTAGTTTAACTAAAATGGTTGATTATGAAAAATATGGTTGTCCATGGAAACAAGGTGACAACTATTACTATTTTTATAATTCTGGTTTACAGCCCCAAAGGTAAATATTAACTTTAAAGAATATAATTTTATTTCTTTGACTAAATTGTTAATTATATGATTTCAAACAGTGTCTTGTATCAGTTGAGGAGGTCTTTAGATGCTCCACGTGAAGAATTTTTTAATGTAAGATAAAATATCTTTGACTTTATTGACAATAAATATACGTATATAAGAATTAATGCAATAAAATTTTTTGAATTTTGATAGCCCAACGATCTTGAAGCTGATGGTACAGCTTCCTTGAACACTTATTCATTTTCTAAAAATGGAAATTATTTTTCATATGGTATCTCCAAATCTGGTTAGTCCAAATTAGAATTCAAAAGGTTTGAAAATTAATTTCATGATAAAAATATAGAAAATAAACTCAAAAATATAGTGTTTTTGCAGGAAGTGATTGGATTACTGTTTATGTGAGAAAAACCATAAATGATGAAGAAGGCAAGAAACCTTTACCCGATGTCATTGAGTGGGTTAAGTTTACTGATCTCGCTTGGACAATAGATGAAAAGGGTTTTTTTTATAATGTAGAAATATTATTTATTTATTTACTTATTTTTCATTTTTTTTTTATTTTTACTTTTTTTATTTATAACTCTTTTATTTTGATTTATTTTAGAGATACCCTGAACCAGGCAAAAAAGATGATAAAGGAACCGAGACAGATAGCAATAAGAATGCTATGGTATATTTAATTCATTACATTTGTTTATATTACTATTATATTGATATTATTCTTCATTATTAGTTGTATTATCATAGATTAGGAACTCCTCAATCTGAAGACATTCTTGTTTACAAGGATCCTGAAAATCCAGAATATATGTTTGGAGCTAGTAGCACATTGGACGGGCAATTTATTGTTATTAGGATAAATAAGGATTGTGATCCAGTAAACAAACTTTACTTGATTGATTTAAGAAAGACTAATTTTCAAATTATTGGTAAATTATAAAATTTTTGATAATTTGATAATTTAGTATTTGGAAAAAATTAATATTAACTGAATTATCTATTATTCTCACCAGAGAATAACGATTTTATCAAACTTGTTGATAGCTTTGATGCCGAATATGATGTGTAAATTGCAAGATCATTTAATTAATATGTGTGATTTCAACAATTTTAATCATTTTATACTTTATTTAGCATCGCAAATGATGATTCAACATTTTATTTCAAGACAAATGCAAATGCATCTCGTTATAAAATTGTTAAATATGATTTGTCTAATCATGAACAGGTATTTGTTTTCTTTTTTCTAATAGTTTGAATATTTTATTTATTTTATTCATTTAAATTATTACAGGGATTTGTTGATATCGTTAAAGAACATCCAACAGATGTTCTTTCTGACGCAGTGGTATTGGCAGAAAATAAACTTGTCTTAAAATATATGCATGACGTCAAAGATAAGATGTATATATATGAATATTCTACTGGAAAATTTCTTAGAGAATTACCTCTTGACATTGGTTCTGTAGAAACCTTTACAGGCCGTAGAGAAGATCATGAATGCTTTTTTAGATTTGTTAGCTTTTTAAACCCTGGAATAATTTATCGTTATGATTTTAAAAATGACCAATTAACAGAATATAGAAAAACAAAAGTAAATGGATTGAGGAGTGAAAACATGGAAACAGAACAGTTTTTTGTTGAAAGTAAAGATAAAACTAAGATACCAGTTTTTATCACAAAATCTAAAGTAAGTTGATTCAGGATTTTAATCTTTATTTTGTTGCATTTTAACTTATCTATCATAAAGTGCGTGTAATTTTTATATCTCCCTTTTAGAGTGCTAAATTTGACGGAAATAATCCTACATTCTTATATGGTTATGGAGGGTTCAATATTGCTATTTCACCCACGTTTAGTACAAATTGGTTAAGCTTTATACAACATTTTAATGGAGTTGTCGCTGTTGCCAATATTCGTGGTGGTAGTGAATATGGGGAAGAATGGCACAAGGCCGGTTGTTTTGGCAATAAGCAAAATGTTTTTGATGATTTTCAGGTAAATTATTGATATTATCTTAAAGAGCTGTATTTTTTAAATAAATGTTTACAAATATTTATTGTGTTTTTAGGCTGTTGCCAAATGGTTAATAAATAAAAATATTACGTGCCCAGAAAAATTAGCAATCAATGGTGGATCTAACGGAGGTCTTCTTGTAGGTGCATGTATAAATCAGGTATGTTATATAATAAAATAATATAATTTCTTTGTACCTATTTATATAATAGATTTTTATTTTTTCTATTTTATTTTTAGGCACCGGAACTTTTTGGCGCGGCAGTTGCTGATGTTGGTGTTATGGATATGTTAAGATTTCATAAATTTACTATTGGACATGCTTGGAAAAGCGATTATGGTGATCCAGATGTAAAAGAAGATTTTGAATATATCTACAAGTATATTTAATAATAATTTTGCAAATTTCCGTACTTGTATTCAAATTTTTATAATTTATTTAATTTATTTAATTTTATTGTTTAGATATTCACCTCTTCATAATGTTCAAACTAAGAAACCTTATCCATCAACATTGTTAACAACTTCAGATCATGATGATAGAGTGTAAATATATTTTTTATCTTTAAAAATAATTTAATAGATAATTTTTATCAAAATATTAATTATTTGTATTATTTAATAGAGTACCTTTACATTCTTTCAAATACATAGCTCAATTGCAATATGCTGCAAAAAATAACCCTCATCCTTTAATGATTAGAATAGATACAAAGGTATGAATTAAATATTTAATTATTAAATCAATAATGATTAAAATTAATTATATTGTTTTTTAGTCTGGACATGGAGCCGGAAAACCTACACAAAAGAGAGTAAGTTATTTAATTATTTTTATAATTAAAAAAGTAAATAAAAATATTGAAAAAAAGATAATACTTACATTATTTATAGATCGATGAAGCGACTGATAAATTTTCTTTTATTGCCTTATCAACTGGTGCTCAATGGAACGATTAAATTATTAGCTTATATAAATTTAATAAAGTTTTGTTTTAATTAATATTAAATTATTAAAATATTAAAAATTTATTAGTGTTTGACCAAATAAGCAAGTACCAAAAAAAGCAAATCGTAGGATAGTTTTTTATAATAACCATATTCACTACATAAAAAATAGGTTTATCGTTATGCTAAACGAATATTTTATACCCAAAAATAAGCAATTTTATAATAAAAAGATTGTTTATTTTTGGGCAAATTACAAATATATATTTGGATATTTGCTACTTTAATTAAAGAGTATATATAATTTAATTTTACTAATAACTTAACACTGTTCTTTAAAATTTACAGATAAAAAAAATCTATAAAAAAAGTAATTTACATAAAAATTTTTTATAATCTAAATTATTACTAATTTTTTTTTCGTTTCTAATTATTAAAATAATCAATAAATAAAATCACCAAAAACTAAACATCATTTTCTCCTATAATTTGTTTTCTTAAATTATTATTATTATTATATTCAAAATTATTATTAGTTAATTCTATGTTTTTCCCATCTTCAGCTTCTTTTCTTGCAATATATTTTAATACATCTTTTACAGTTATAAGTCCTACTATTTTACCCGCATATTCTATAAGAATTACACGTGGCCTAAAAAAGCAAAATATTTTAATCAAAAATATATGCTGTCATTTATTTATTATCTAAAAAAAAAAAATAAAATTTACCCCATTTTCTTGAATAAATCCATAACTGTTTCAAGTGGCAGTTTTGGATGTACAGTTATTGGTGTCTATTAATGAAAAATTATATTAATTTTATAATATTACATAATAAATACAGAAATATTATTTAACTCATAAACCTGATCAATAAATGGTCCAAAATCAATGAAATTGGATGAACTTCCACCATCGTTATCAGAATCTGAAAAATTACTGTTTTCAGGATTAAAAAAACAATGTGCTCCATTTGATGTCCCACAAACTCTTTTTGCTTTATCTAAATAATAAAAAAATATTAATACAGATTCCAATAATTAGAACGAATAATAAACAATTTTATTTTTGTTATTACCGATAGCATATTTTAATTCAATTCTTCCAATATAACCTAATAATATCATATTCTTTTTATTTTGTACAATTGGGAATCCCTGGAAATTTGTTTCTGATAATATTTGATCTTCAAAGATAATTATAAAAGAGAATTATGTTTTAAATATTTTTTAAAAAAATAAAAATCTAATAAAACAAAAAAAATTAATATAAATATTTTTACCAACTTGATCCAATTTTAAGCCAGATGCAGTCATTACCGTAAGGTCTTTCCTCATAACAGTAGCAACTAATATATTTATTTAATATTTAATTTAATAATATTATTCATTTATTATATATTTTGCCAATTATTAAATGTTCAAGATACCTGACACTCCGAAAGAATACTCCTCTTTATCCAAAAATGGAAATCCATTTAACTTGATTAATTGGTCAGCAGTATGTTTTAGTTAAAGAAATTTATCAAATAAAAACAATCATCATTTAATATTTTAAAACAAGGATATATTCCACCCTTCCCAAATAAGTCACCAACGGTTTTTGTAACCATCAAAGTGATCTAAATAAAAACATAAAATTATCAATTATATAATTTTATTACCGATTATTAATAAATTATCTTACCATTGTTGGTAAAATGTAAGTTAAAGCTCCTGTTAATTCAAACATAATAACGACTACACAAACTAATTATATAAAATTAGATTTGATGTTTATATACATATATTATTAATATTTCTTTACCTGTCAAGTGCATGACTCCACTATATAAATTGAAATTTGATTTTAAATTAAACCATTTGAATGATATTTTTATTACCGTAAATCTTAAAATACTTACCCCAATGCAGCTGCAGCACCTAAAAATGCATACATTCCCGGTGTAACACACTTTATAAAAATTAAATTAGTCCATATTCCAATAAAATAATAAATAAATTACTTACTGTTACATCAGGTTTACAAGTTGCAAATAATGGAAATGTTGGGTATGAGTCCACTAAAGCCTTAACACAAATACCCAGAAATCTTCCAAATGTTGCCCCAACTGCCATAGAAGGTATAAAAATTCCTGCTGGTACCTATATTGAATATAAAGAAATTAGTATTTCAAAAGAAACAAGATTAAATAAAGGATATACCTTTGTTCCATAGGATATTATGATAAATCCAGTTCTGAGTATAGTTGCAATTAATAATAAACATGCCATCCTGAACATTTGGGATTTTCTGAATAATTTATAAATTAATTAAGTTTGTGAATTAAAAATATTGAAGATAATCATTATATTATATTTTATTGTTTATTACATACTTGCATAAGTTTTCATAATCATGAATTTTAGATTCACACTCTTGAAAAAGAATACCCAAGGTTTCAGTCATATCCATTTTCATAAATATGTTAAAATACCCAATTAATGCAGTAATAAATGCAAGAACGGTTACTTCGGCTACACCGTAGTCTTTCAAATATTTCTTGCGAAATGTTTGCATTTTGATATTATATTTTATTACTAAAGCACCATACAGACCCTAAATTTATAAAGGGATTAATGAGACTAATTACAAAAAAAAAAAGAAACAACAATTTAACAATTTCATACACCAAAAATGCCCAATATGACAAAAAAGATAATTTCAAAAAAATGCCATTCTCGATCATAAGTAACTTGAAACATTACAAGCTTTCCAGTTCTGAACGGATTCATGCCCTTAAAGTAAAACAGTATTAACATTTGGTAAAATAGGACAACAGAGCTTAGGTCAAATTGCATGCGTAAACAAACCTGTAAAACTACAGTGGCTACTAATGCACAAAAGAAACTTCGCCAAAGTGTTTTCATGGGAAAATTTGAACTCATTTCCTACATCAAGAAAATTTGTTATTTTACTTATAAATATCGAAATTAAACGAACACGAAATTTTCCCAACCTCAAAGGAAAACAAAACGCCGCCAATAGGAGAACCAAAAGCTACAGCAACACCTGCTGCACAAGATGCCGATAAAATTTCTCGCATTTTTGCTGTTGAAAAATAAATAAATAATAATATCGTGTGTTTAAAAAATATATATATATATATGTATATAACAAACCTTTGTTTCTCTTGAATTTTCCAAATAATCGCGAAACAACGTTTCCAACACAAGCTGCAGTATGAACTGATGGTCCCTCTTTTCCTACATTTAATCCTGATGCAATTGCCAATGGCTGTTAAATAAAAAATAGTCATGATTAATACTTATCTTCATATTAAAAATAGATCAATTAAACATATTTACCAGACAAATGCTCTTTAAAAGTAATGTTCGACTTCCAAGAAAGCCTTTCATTACAAATCCGGCAAGAATACATTTTATCTCTGAAATACCAGATCCAGCAGCGTATGGTGCAAAAGTACGGATCATAAATGCACAAGCCGATGCGAATAATATCTGAATTTAGTAGATCATTAGAATATAATACTATTTAAAAATGCATGAACAATTAATTATTCAGAATATACTACTTACTGCAAATACTATATAGAAAAACCAATTTATAATATAATACTGGGACCAATCATACCAATATTCACAAGAACCATCTTTTAAAAAAATTAATAAATTACTAAATTTAATAATTAAAATTGAATAATGAAATAATTAATTCACCTTCTCCTTCAATTTCCCAACAGCAAAACTTTTGATTTAACCACCAGGATTTTTTACAATATCCAGACTTTATGTCTGATAACCATTCTGTGATAATATCGATAAATGCTGCATTTAAGCCAATAATTGCACCTACGAAAACATAAAATTAATGAATATATAAAATTAACATTCTGTTTTAATTACAAAAACAAAAAAAAAAAAACAAACCGACTATAGATACAACAATCCAAGCTTGACCAGCTTCATAAGAAAGTCGTAGCCAAGTATTCCATGAAGAACGATTTTCTATTGCTGCACTTCTTAAAACGTTCATTCTAGATCGTTCATGTATCGCATCTTGAACCCAATCTTTTTAAAAAAATAATATCATGTAATTTACTTTAATTACATACGAAGTAGAAATCAATAATTATCTTACCGATAGTAGTAAAATCTTCATATCTTTTAATTTCTTCTAAAGCTGTGTCGTAACGATTATTAAAACTTTGAGAGCGTGGTGTATGTGGCGGTCCTTGTGTCCCATATGGAGTACGCGGGGTCCGAGGTGTACGGGGTGTACGAAGTGTACGAGAAAAATTTGCTGAAACTGGTGTATATTGATGCTGAAGAGAATTCCAAAAGCTAACCGAAAAAAATCAATGTCGGATTTTACAAGAAACTTATATATCTTGTATATCTTTGAAATGACAAGCCTTACTTTAAAACCCTTGAAATGAAATTTGAATCTTCTCCCGAAGTCATGCTTACGATTCAAGAATAAAGGGTGGTGATTGTCAGATCGGAAAAATTTATTTTTGAATTAGAACAATGCATGCAATGATGATCTCTTGCTAAAATCGATAACATGTGATAAAATTCGAGTTGAAAATTTTCATAAAAAAAAAATGGTCGTAAATAGTAGGTACGGTAAATTTGTATTTCCTAATCAGAAAAGTATCCTGGAACGAATAAGCAATTGCGGTGCTGGCGTTCGAAATCTTGGCGAAAAAGAATTAGAAGGTTATCAACTATATATAGTCGAACAGTGGTAAGTTTCTTGATTGTTACATGAAAATATCGATTATAATAACTAAAATGAAATTACATAGGGCATGCGATAAAATACTAAGACCTTATAATACAATCATTGTTTTTACTGGAGACCCAGCACACAGGGTAAATTATTACTAAAGTATCGATATTTTCTTTTTCAATCATAACATCGTATTCTTTGATTTTTGGTTAAAGGTTAAAGCATGCGTTGTAAGCATCGAGGAAGATAAAGTCGATCATTATCCAGTAAAGTTAAAACTTTTATTTGATAGTTTAGAGAAAGATGACATGACTAGGCCTAAAAATGTAAGAAATGTTCGTCAATATTTATGTACTTTATCGATTTAATCTTTCTAATATTTTTGATTTATTTGTAAGTCCGGAGAAGAAACTATTTTTGTCACTAACTTTAATACGTTTCCCTCATCATTGAATACTATTTTGGTTCCTGATGGAGATTACGAAGCCCATAAATTTGAATTCTTTTTAAACCTCAATTTAAGAAAAGCTGGATGTAGTGGGCGAAGTGCCCTTTCTTTGAAATCGCCAACGTAAGATTTCGTAGATTTTGTAGATTTTAGTCTTAAGGATTACATTATCTAATCTGATCTTTTTCTTATAGAGACGCGCAAAGAGACAAGTTTATTCAAACATACACAGTTTCGGATAGCATACCTTTTGATTATGCTGTCCTGGAACTGGTAAAGTTGGTCCAAATCTCTTTGTATATATTTGGACTTCTTCCGCCGGATTGTACGGACGGATTACTATGTGATTCGACAGAAACAGCTTTGAAAGAATTTCAAAATAAATACTGTCCTGATATAGAAGTATGTCGCACTCAATTTAAAATCATATTTGTAACATTTGTAATTCTAAAGTGCGTTTTTACATATAGATAAGAGAAAATATATTAGATCCAACGTTAGTTGCTGTGATTTTGAGGAAGGTTGTCAGTATAAGAAATAAACTTAATTCTCTTGGATACCAGGTTACATCTCTATTCAACATTTCATATGAATTTTTTACAGAAATGAATGAATATTTAAATAATTCTTACAGGTTGGAAAAGATCCATTTTCTGACACGGATCTATTTCTTAACGGAGTTGAATCTTTTAAAGTATGAACTTTTGATCCAATTTAACTGTACAAAATTTCATTATTTATCTTTAACAATTATATAAATATATAAAAAAAAAAAAAAATTAGAATGCAAAAAAAATCAATTTTACGCGCTATTTGGATGTTGCCACCGTAGAAAAAATATATGAAGCCTACAATCGTTCTCGTAATCCCGATGCAATAAAAGTTCATAAGGTATCTGATTTATTTCTTAGTTATTTATTTCTATAAAATAGAATACTATATGTATGTGTATATTGTATAATATAGGTCTTGAAATCGAAATTTGATGACATCAGTACAGGTAATTAAATAAATTTTATAGATAACTTATTTTATATATGGATGTAAATTCTCACTAACGTAATTTAAGTTTAAAAAGGATCCTCAAATACACAAACTGATATTGAGACGTGCAATTTAGAGGAATTTGGCAAAAATGTTCAAATTGAAAGGCTAAAATATCTGTGGAGGGGCAAGGGAGATCCTCCGGAACAGTTTTTAGAAACATATTGGTTGTTTCAAAATAGTAGAGATTTTGGTAAAGAGCTTGGCAAAAGTTTTTTGCGTGGTGTTTCTGGACGAACGGTATATTTAATATTTACATCTTAAATAATTTAATTGGTTAATTCTGGTTACTTACTTAAATTGATTAATAGGCAAAAACCGGAGAAGCTATAAGAGATGGTGTCCTCGGGATTAAAGATAACGTTACTGGGTATGAAAGTTTTATATTATCGCAGTTTACGGAAATATGTGCTCGCAAAAAGAAATATTCGGGATATTTTAACTGCTATAATTAATTAATATTTTACTGCAGACCATTTTATCATAAAATTTTGATAATTTAATTATAATATTTACATTTATTACCTTGATAGTTCATTTTCAAATCTTGTTGATAAGCGGAAAGAAAAGAATACTTATAAATCATCATCATTACCTCCAGACTATTTCTCAACGAATCAACATAAGTATGTTAATAATTTTTGACGTAATTAACTTATTTTTTAATTTGAATAAAAGATCTAATCAAAATAAACATCATACTAGCGAAGCTTGCGCACCCTATAATCAGATCACGGGAACAGGTTTGTATTTTTCGATCAATAATTTTAATTTTTATTTTTAGTAGACACATTTTTTTAAATTTTCAGGTTTGAATGATAATGTAAATTTACAAAATGGAGGCGAAAATTATTTGAGTTCCACTTTGCCTCATGATGTCGAGGATGCCTCTGAAACTGTGTTATCGAAAGGAAGTGAAATTAAGAGGACAAGAAGTAATTCTTTGAGTACTTATGAGTTCATTGCCAAAGCGATGTCTACTCGACTTCTACCAAGTGTTTTTAGGAGATATTCATTTACTAGCATGGATTTGGCGCGAAAACAAGCCGATGGAATGTTAATATTGCCTCGGTAACTTTTAACATTCGAATTGTTTACGTACCTATATTATCATTGTTCTTTAATTAATCTTTATTCTTTAGGCGCGATTTAGATATAGATATTCAAACCTATATGGTCTATGATAATCTCAAACAAAGAGAATTATCTTTGAAAAGTGTAGTAGAACGTTTAGAGGTATTTTCTAGCATCATTTGCTAAATTTTGCCATAAAATTTATTTTATAATGTTTATTTTCATTTGTGAAGTTTACTGTAGAGGAATATAACAAGCAAATCGAAGAATTAACAGAGTCATATGAAGAAAGAATTCAAAATTTTAAGGTAATTGAGAACATAAGATTTTATGAATTATTCGATAAATTAAACTAAAAAATATTCCTAATCTATTTTATCTTCTTTAGTCAACAGAAGCTGAAGGAAGGGAAGTATTGGATAAGCAAAGAAACTTATCCCAAAGAGTTTCACAAATTGGCACTAATAGCGCAAAATTAAATTATGAGCTAGGTGTATTAGAAGATAAACTAAAAGAAATTGAAGAATTTGCTGATACATTTTGTTTAAAGGTTGGTAAATTGTATTTTTCTTTTTAAAAAAAAAAAAACAATTCTTATTATAATATTACTTATTTTAGGTTCAGATGTTACAAATGAAAGTGCCACAATCACGTAGATCAGTCAGTATTTTATATAATTTTTGGAATTACTTTCAAGATCAATGGAAAAGAATTATTACTAGATTTTACAAGAAACCTAAAGAAGATTAATTATAATTTTATAGAAAGGACATTAATATTTATAGCCTAGTATAATGTGTAATTATAATAATAATTTAAGTAACGTTTAATGTCGAATTTGATAATTATATTTAAAATTTAAATTAACTTTGGTCATCTATTATCATTTCTTTTGACTGGTTGAATTTTTTCATATTCACGTTGTAAAATTAATTGTTGTTCAAGTTCCAATTTATTTTTTTGAAATTTATTTTTTTTAGTTCTTCTCTCTTCATCTCTTAATATACCTGCATGCATAAACTTTTAAAAAAATTTTGATTAGTAAAAAAAAAAAAAATATATATATATTTATAAAATGAAATCAGTCATAAATAAATATACCTCCTTTTCTTTTTTTTGTAGATGATGTACACCCCAAACAGTGCCAGTAGAAATAAATATTGCGGCAATTAAAGTAAATTTGGCTGTTCGAGACATTTTATTATAAAAGGATTAAAAACATTTGAATTGTGCATCAAATTATTTTATTCCACAACAGCAGATAAAATTTCTCTCCACGTGACTCTGGGTCGCATTACGGCATTATGCACTAACACATGACAATAGGTGTAAGATTTATGGTGCGACCAATAATTAATTATATTTAGTCCTCATTCAAAAAAGTGTCGTTATATGGATGAAATTTCATTGATAAAAATTTCAGCAGAACATCCAATATTAAGAACTCCAATATTGGAAATTGTAACTTTGTAAATTAAGTAATCAACTCTCAATGTAAAAATTCAATGAATGGAGATTTTTATAAAAGCTTTCAATCTAAAAATACATTCTTAGACTATAATTTGTTATTCTTGTGTTATAGTTATAAATATGTTAGACATTTAAAAAGCTTTTACGGTTACAAACTTGTAGCCATTGTGTATAATTTTGAGAATTGATCATCCTCTGTTTCAAAACGGTATCGTTGTATCTTACGATCTTTGATTTTAATTTATAAATTATAATTAACCGAGACAAGTTACCGTTTCATAAAAAACAAAGCGATAATAAATAAACTTTATCTTTGTTTAAAATGCTTATAAAATAAAAGCTTATTTACAAATAATATGTTTATCCTGTAATATATTTGATTATTTAAATTGCCTACTAGACAATTTCTCACATATAAATATACACGTATATACTATACATTTCCAATAAAAATAAATAAGAATGAATTTCGTTATGTTACTTTACGCAAAATTCAAAAATTATTACAAACAACTTAATATCCTAGAAAAAGTTATTTTAAGAATTTTCTTCGTTAATACGATAATATATTTTTTATTATTTCTATTATTTTTCTCTTTTTTGATTATGAAAAAAAAATATTTTAAAAGATTTTAAATCCCTTCATTTTTAATATATCCTATGATTTCACTTATATCAGGAATTTTAACAGTAAATATTTTTTTAATTTAAACGTTTTTAATTACTTTAATGGTTTCTCTCTCTCTTTAAACAGTTTAGAAAAAAACTATACTTGATGGAATTGTATTACTTAATGTTCATGCGTTTCTGTTATACACCAGTGTAGTTATCATACATAATTGTAATTTATCAGCAGATTTTTCAGCATTTTTCCTAAGCGTAGTTGGTTTACTTCTCTATTCGATTATGTTACAAATTCTTTACAGTATATGCCTATATTTGTTATGGAAAGAAAGGTAAATATTGATCATTAGCGGGAATTTCCTTTCTTATATGTTTATATATATATATATGCATATTTTTTTGCTTCAGAATTTGGCCCATGGTGCATGAATATCAATTAATTAGGGGTGGAGAGATAAAAGGTGATTATAATAACTTTTTCGTTCAATTTTTGAGGTCGAAAGGTTTTTTTAAAAAATTCTATAAAAAGATAATATTTTATAGAAATGTATACCTTATATCGATATTAATTTCCAATATTCCATGCAAAGTTCATATTGATAGAATCTTGGATAACTTATTACTTGACAACGTTAGTAATCGATGATCTAAGATTAATAGAAAATGATATAAAATTATTTGAACGATCAGATTATTATCTTTTATCATTTGATATCATTTTCTTATTATATTCAACATTTATGATTAAAGAAATAAGTATAATATATTATCAATTCATTTAGTTATTTATTGTTATTATATTTACTCTATTTATTTCATTTTATTTTATAGACCAGAAATGAACCCAATATTATGATGTATATCATATTTTGGGAATAATATACAATGAATTTTGATTTATTACTTTACTATGGAATATTGTTATAATAATAGTGATTCATTATCACATTGCTTTAAGAACATTCACTTTATTCCAATATTTGTCTGGGTATCTATTATAAATTTTACATGTCTATTTATATATAAAATATTCTTAATATTTAATTCCAATTAATTTCTTTTTTTCTTTTAAAAAAAAAAAAAGCCATAATATCCTGGATCGTATTAGCATCATCAACATGGAATACAATCAGATGTCATAGAAATTTTGGAAGAAATCTTCGTAAGTATATTCTGAAAATAATCATATTTCTTCTATGTTAAGTCGTTAACAAAGTTCATAATTGAAACACAATAAATAGTTTGATTGCGAACTATTAAATTTATTTTTCATGGCAAACTAACGCAGTTAAATGATGTCATCGCACAAGTAAAATGACTTGATATGATGTTTAGGTTCATTTGTTTTATAATTTTCCTCAATTTAACTTTAATCATAACTTTATCTAAGAAAATATTCTAACAACTAGACTTTACAATAAAATGAATAAAATTATTTTTCTTTACGTTCATTTTCTTTTTGTAATCTACCTTTTAAACCTATAACTTTTCCAAAGTTAGTTTATATTACATGTGTATATACACGGTAAAATTTGATATGGCAGCCAATCCGTTCCAACATTATCAAGATTGTTTTCATCAATATTCCCGCCATCACTCATACTCTGAATACTTGAAATTGATTTTTTTTTTATTTATTCATATATATTTATTGCGATAATTTTGTTTTTTATTAATATTATAATAATTTTAGTATTTATTATATTAATTAGTATTTTTATTACCATTTATTAATATTTTGCAAATTATGTCACTATAATGGTGTCAGGATAACGA
The DNA here is from genome assembly GCA_015698045.1 of Rhizophagus clarus. Lineage (NCBI taxonomy): Eukaryota > Fungi > Glomeromycota > Glomeromycetes > Glomerales > Glomeraceae > Rhizophagus > Rhizophagus clarus. The sequence goes on along the minus strand of BLAL01000304.1, from coordinate 212,618 downwards.
TAATGTGTGTCAGGAATAATAAAGCTTCGGATTTTGGTTTGTCAGGATTTCGAATGTCAGGCATGTATTATAACGGGATTTTAACCGTCGGAATTTCGTAAAAAACAGCTAGATCATTAAAAATAATATTCTACAGTTGCTAAGCGCTCTACATGCATTACTAATAAAAACGCTGTATTTCTTATAATCATAGTAACTTAGTTGCTGCGCAAAAATTTGATTGGCAATGCAAGCTGATCTGTAACGCATCTCGTGATTCGCGTTTCACTTTTTTATGCGTACGTGTTTGCTCTGACTGTTTTTTTTTTTACGTTTTAACTCTGCCTTCTCTATAGTGTGCTGTAATTCTTTACGTTTATGTGACATTTATTTTAAATAAGAAATACCATGAGTAAGTAATAGAATTATTGGATTATCAACGCGTTCGAAGTTTGAACCAAAATCAAACTCGATTTGCAACCGAAAATGCAATCTACCGGAAATGAACAGGACTATATTTAAAGACTTTCTGATTATTTTTATTTAGGAACTCAAAAAATAAAAATTTGAAAGTTACATATATATAAATGAAAAAAATTCATTTTAATTTTGCAAAAAAAAAGCAAAATTCAAGCTATAAATGTATAAAAATATTTTATCTATTGATAAAAAAAGTTTTCATATGATGGATTTTTTCGATTTTTCGATTAATTGTCTTTACAAGTAAAACCGTGAGTGATCGGATCCTCCCTACATTTCAGACCATCTTTACATTCTTGAGTCGCACAATCTTCATTAAGTCCTTGCTCACCACAACCACTAGTAAGCCGCCTGAAAAAATTACAACGTTTCGCGAGGGGGAAAGATTGATCTATCGATGAAATTTCAATCAAGCATTAAATATGAGAAACTGTAATATTTACGAGAAAAATTTAATATAAAGTAAATGGAAAAGAATTGATTTTAACCTTCATGAGCAGGTAACGCATGAACCAGAATATTACAGACGATAAAATAGATAATGAGAAGCCAAAGAAAAGGTTTCATCGCTTTTGTAAGGTAAGATGGTAGGGTAATCAATATGCGTTAAAAATCAATGGTAAAACCAAATTTCCTGTTATCCAGAACAGAAGAAAGAAAATCTTTGTACAAGTTAATTTTTAAGGAATAAAGAAAGGAGCGTGATATAAAAACGGAATTATTTTCAACTTCCAGAGAGTTTTGTTGGGAAAACTTTGTTATTAACTATTCTGAACAGACGTTATATATATAGAAAATTTCAGACTAATTAATTTATATGTTTCATTTTTAAAATTCTTGCTTTTAGCACAGTTCGTGTTGAGCATATCAAACGCGCAACTAATTATCTGAATTTTTTTTGAAATTTCGGATGTAATGTCAATTCGTGTAGGGAATAATGATCGACTAATTGGTTGATATATGATTAATAATTTTTTATTTGGTCGACCAATCAAATGTACAACCAGTCATTTTTTTTGATTTTTTTTTTTTTGATATGGAGTTTCAAACATCCATTACATGCATAAATACGACGGAAAATAAAAATTGATTATTAAATGTGTTTACACTACTTCTACATTAACATTATTAAAAAATAATAGTTTTTTTTTAAATGTAATTGAATACTTACGTTAACTAAGCGATCTGTGGATCATATATGTACAATATATTAAAGGTTCAAGTTCAAAACTTCAAATATGGATCGGAAAAACGAAATTTTACAGCTCAAAATAGACATTGAGCGGACTTCGACGAAAGATATTTTTTCGAATTTTAATAAATAATATTTCTTTTATCTGTTATAGAATATAAACTTATAGGGTATGATTATCGATCATTTTAATCGATCATTAAATTGAGCTATAAATCTTACGACCGATTAATTGGTTGACAATTAATAACGAACTTTACTTACAGTTCGTGTTTTTTTCCCTTTTTTAGGTGAGTTATCTATGAGCTTGAGCGCGTATTTAAACATATGAACTGCTGATAACAGTTCATTTATTTTCTTTTTTTTTAGACAATATTTCTTCGGGATATGTACACGTGGGAAATTTGGTGGGAAGGTGAAAAGGGAACAGACGAAGGGGGAAGAAAGGACGAAGGGAAGGAAGGGAAGGATAAATGAAAGTGAAGGGGAAGTTTCGTTAGAAGTTTAAAAAGCATCTGTTTAATTTGAACTTAAATCACATGATACGCGTGATGATCAATAGAGCTTTTTTTCCGGTTTTTTTGAAGTATCTCCATTACTTAAAAATTCGATATTGTGCTCTTTTCTGTACATATATATATAGACATCATTTTAATTAAATATTTCTTCATCGGCATGTTACGAATAATAATTTTTTTTTTTTAAATAGATGTTTCAGAACGGTATATTATGAAACAGTTTTTTTTTAAATTATTTTTTAAAGAAACATTTTGGAATGTTCTTTGCAGTGAACGCGGTATGTGTTGTTTTTATTACGAGAATTATAACGAAAAAATATACTATGAATTTCGTAGTAATCATTCTGAAACATTTTTTTAAAAAAAAGTCTTGTAATGGATCCAAATTAAAACTTTAAGTTTCAGTTCAGCCTCATTTCGCCTTTAGAAGAAAACTAAAAATCTGCATACTGCAATTATGCTAAATTAAAATAGTCGAATGGTAAAAAAATACACGACTTTTCAGTAGTTTATAATTATAATAAATATTCGACTATTATATACTGTTTATGTTGCCAGATTATAAATTCCCTTGTATCAATAGATTGGAAAATTTCTTTTCTTCTTGCATATTTATTTGAAATAGTATCTCCAGTAATCATCTCTTCAAGTGGCTATCTTGATTGTAATAGAAATCTATATATCTTTCAGGTATAAATACTAGGGAGTCACATACAATACAATATATATAATTTGTTTCCCTTCCGTTAGGATAGGACTCTTTACCTTCTTCATATAACTTTTCATACATTCCAATATATCCATTCTTAGAAGGATTCTTGAGTTCTCTTTAGTATTTTCCTAAATGGATCATGAATACAAGTGCTTCTGGTATTTTGTGATTATGTCTCTTTGCTAAAAGGCCTATTGCATTACTTATTCTTCTATATTCTCCATCAAAGTTTTCTTCACTAAGTCTAAGTGAATGAAACTTAAAATAGGCTCTGCTATTTAAATCCATATTTATAAGCATTTTGTTATAAAAGATTATAACAATTTTATTGCTTTTATAGTGTTTTTATCAATTTTAGTCAATTTATTAATAATATTATATTCCAAATTATTTTTATTTGGTTATGCCCTCCTTATTCAAAAAACTTCAGAGTGAAAACAAATTCATGTTTTTTCTAACATTATCAGTTAATAATCGTATCAGGAAATTGAAAGATTTTTTGTTCTATAATATAATATTATAATAAATTTTGTATCTGATCGTCTGAAGACTTTCACATGCTACTATGTTTATGCAGGCAAATTTACCTGCGTTACAGACGAAGGGATAATATTCTAAAGCTAATTTGATTGGCTAAAATGGTCAATTTTCAAACCATAAATCTGGCCAAAATTCTTAATTTTGGCCAAATTTATAATGCCGGCCAAAATTTGGTAAAAATCAAAATTTTCAAGTCAAAAGTACCATTATATTTACATAATATAATATACAGTAGCACTTCTATAAATGCATCCCTCTTAGGACTATAGTAAAAAAATAGCAAAATATGCATTTAGAAAGGAAGTGTATTTATAAAAAATAAAATATTAAGAGCTTTTATAAGTTGAAATTCAAGTTTACTGTACATTTAGTAAGAATTTACATAATATATACACTTATAGAGAATGCACTTATGGAGGTGTTACTGTACTTTTAAATAATAGGAAACATGTTTATTTAAATTCTTAAAATTATTTTTATAAATTTTAATAAAGATTAAAATTTTATTTTATTTAATTATATCTGGTTAAAAAAAATGGAATAATTTATTTAACATGCCTCTGTATTATAATGCACCCCTTATCACGTGTTTAATTGTTTTTATTTTATTTATAAAATAATCTTAAGCCATTAAGCGCGTTGCAACTTTTTATTATTTTATCATTTTGTCTCCAAGAGGCGTTCCTATAAAAAAACTAATAAAAAAACGTTAGAAATGTTCTTAAACAAAATTAACAAAAAAAAAGAAATAAACCCTACCTTTTTGTCTCCAGAAGTCTCCAGAGGGTGCTTCTATAAAAAAAAAGATAATGGAGGAATGTTAGGGAATGTTCTTAAATGAGATTAATGAAAAAAAAGAAATAACCCTTACCTTTTCATTTCCAGATGTCTCTGAGGGTGTTCCAGGTATGGCATTTTTTTCTTGTCTTTTTTCAATTTTGTTTTCATATTTCATTTTTATTAACTATTTTTTCTTCTTTTTATGGTTTATCTTTTGTTAATTTATTTCCCTTTTCTTTTGTTTTCATTCACTTTCTTCTTTTTCATTATCGCTCCTTTTTCCTTTTATTCTTATGATCGTTTCATCCTTATCATCATTTTGTCCTCATCGTTGTTTCATCCTCATCAATCATCATTTCATCTTTATCATTAATTATCATTTCGTCCTTATCATCAATCATCATTTTGTTCGTTCTTATCATCGATTATTGTTTCATACATCTATCCTCATTGAGAAAAATTTTGGTCTGCAGATCTGTGCAATTCTGCAGAATCCAATTCTGCGCAGATCTGAGGACATGCCGATGTACAGCACTGAAAAATTTCATGGATTTCTGCGCAGATCTGCAAGCACAAAAAACCTGCAAAATTTTTCAAAAATAAATCTGCGAAATTTTTCAAAAACACTAATGCAAATTTACAATTAGGCAGTGTTTTAACTTTAATATTAACTAATATTAATTTATTAATTAAAAATATTTACAAATTTAAAAGTACATATATTAAACTATCCTATTTGCTAACTAAATACACTAATTAAAAAGTCCCCTTTTTTTTTCTTTACTGACGTTCAAATTATGTTGTTGTTAATGGTTTGGACATTGTTCCAGTTGATTTAATTCCAACAAACAACTTTTAACTTTTTCAATCTAATAAAACGCGTCAAAACGTAAAAATATTATCGCTCCTAAAGAAAACCGTAGACTTACAATAAAAGAAAAGTGAAATATTAGCTGACTTTTCGTTTAAATAAAAAAAAATGAAATAATTTCGAAGATAAAATCTTCGTCCAGAAGCTGTAAACCTACAAGAAACAAAATAAATGAAATGTTAGCAAATGTTTTATTAAGAAATTTCAAAAAAATAGTAAAAGGAACTTCGTAAAGCACCTTCAAAGTTTCGTAATGTACTAGGAAGCCCCAGACCTATAAAAATAAGCGTTAATAAAACGTCTCATTAAAAAGAAAATTAAACAAATTTTGAAGTTCTACCATCGAAATTTCTTCTAGAAATCCAACCGCAGACCTACAAAAGAAAGAATAAGAAAATAAAGAACGTTAGTAAACGTTCATTGAATAAAAAAATCCAAAAATTAAACATACCTTCGAGAGATATACAGTATTTTGACGTCCAGGATCTAAAAAGAAAGAAAAAATCAAACATTAGCAACGTTTGTTAAACAAAAAAATTAAATTTTTTTTAAGATCATACCTTCAAAATAGTCTTTGAAAATGGTTACTAGATCTAAAAAAGAAAAAATGGATGTTAATAAACATTCATTAACATTCGTTAAATAAAAACAAAAAAAATAAATCGAAGGCCTTACCTTAGAATAGAGTCCAGTCTTCGAAATGGAACGTCTGGATCTAAAAAAATAAAAAAATGAACGTTAGTAATGTTCATTAAAATAAAATAAAAAAAAAGTAAAAATTTTTGAAGATATTATATCTTCGAAATATCATAGTCTGCCTCTAAAGGAGTTTCGGACTTAACAGATAAAAAAAATGAATATTAGTAATGTTCGTTTAAAAAAATAAAAAAAAATAATAATTTTTGAAGATATTATACCTTCGAAATATCATAGTCCGCCCTTAAAGGAGTTCTGGACCTAAAAAAGAAAGAAAATGAACGTTAGTTAATGTTTATTGAAATAATAAAAAAAAAGATATTTCAAAGTTTCTTTATCTTCGAAATACCACGGTCTGCTTCAAATTAGAGTTCCAAACCTAAAAAATGAAATGAAATATTAGTAATATTTCGTAAAATAAAAATATAAAAAAAAAATTTATTTCGAAGTTTTTTTACCTTTGAAATAACTCGATCTACTTCTTTCAGACCTAAAAAAGAAAGAAAATGAATGTTAGTTAACGTTTGTTGAAATAAAAATAAAAAAAAATTATTATTTTTTTTTTACTTACAGTAGTCCGCCTATAAAGAACTTCCAGACCTAAAAAATAAAAAAAAATGAACATTAGTAACATTCGTTTAAATAAAACAAAAAAAAATAATAATTTTCGAAGATATTTTACCTTCGAAATATCATATAGTCTACCTCTAAAGGAGTTCTAGACCTAAAAAAAGAAAGAAAATGAACATTAGTTAACATTCGTTGAAATTAAAGTAAAAAAAATTGTTTTTTTTACTTAATGGTCTGCCTTGAAATGGAGTTTCAGACCTAAAAAAAGGGATAAAAGCGAAACGTTATTAATGTTTCGCTAAAATACAAAAAAAATCATTTTTTTTTTACTTAGTGGTCTGCCTCGAAATGGAGTTTCAAACCTAAAAAAAGAAAAAGAAATCGAACATTAGTTAACATTCGTTAAATTAAATCAATAAAAAAATCCGGAGCTGTACTTCAACTTCCGGACTTCAAAAAAAATTAAAAATAACAAAAAAAAAAGTCCAGAGTTGTACTTTGGCTTCCAAACCTAAAAAAATATAAAAATTGAACGTTTATAATGTTCGTTAAATAAATTAATATACTTGAAGGCTTTAACCTTCGAAATGGAGAGTTCAGAGCTGTTCTTCAGTGTTAAGGACCTCTAACCTTCGAAATGGAGAGTCCAGAACTGTTCTTCAGCGTCAAGGATCTCTACCCTTCGAAGTGGAGAGTCCAGGGCTGTTCTTTAACATCCAGGACCTCTAACCTTTGAAATAGAGTCTGGAAAGGGCTTTGGGCTCGTCCAAAACTTAGAAAAGAAGCTACAAAAAAAAAAAATTTTTAAAATAGCTTCGCAAGACAGATCTTGCCATAAAACTTTAAAATTTGAAAACTTCCTAATTTCTCATTCATCCCGCACTTTAAAACTATAAGTAAAAAATTTTTGTTTAAATCCGGAACTTGTACCTTTGGCATTCTATCAAACATTGAAAAACTTGTCTTAAAGACTTCAAACCTTATAAAGAAATAGTATTTTTTATTTTTTTTTTTTAAAAAAAAAATATTCTTAAAGTCCGATTATCTGACAAGCTTCGAAGCTTAAAAAAGAATTCATTAAAAATTTATTTTTTTTTTCTTTGGTATCTTTAAACAAATTAATTTTTTTAAGGCATTAAAAAATTATTTCTTTAAAAGTGTTAAAAAATTATTTCTTTAAAAGAATTATTCTTTAAAAGTGTTATAAATTATTTCTTTAAAGTGATAAAAAAAATTGTTTCTTTAAAAAAGTTTAAAAAATTAGTGATGTAAAGTTTATCAAAATAAATATGCAAAATTTATCAAATTAAAGAAGAAAATTGTGAAAATCTTTAAAGATTTTTGTACAAAGTATTTTTAAAAATCTGCAATTTTGGAGATTATCACAAATTTTTCATAAAAAAATCTTTGAAAAAATAAAAAAAATAATTTTTGCAGTATTGCGCAGATTCTTAACAAAATTGTATTAAAAAAATGCGGCAATCTGCTAAAATCACAGATCACTGCAAATCTGAACTGATATAACTTTCCCGATGCTCATCACCAATTATTATTTTGTCTTTATCATTAATTATTATTTCATCCTTATCATCGATTTCATTTCATCATCATCATTTCGCCTCCTTTTTTTTGGATCTTAGTTTTGCGAACAAGGTATAGTGTTTTTTCTTATCTTTTTTTTTCAATTTCATTTTCATATTTCATTTTTACTAATTATTTTTCTTCTTTTTATGGTTTATCTTTCATTAATTTATTCCCTTTCTTTTCATTTTCATTCACTTTCTTCTTTTTCATTATCACTCCTTTTTCCTTTCATTCTCATGATCATTTCATCCTTATCACCATTTTGTCCTTATCATTGTTTCATTCTCATCAATCATCATTTCGTCTTCATCATCAATTATCATTTCGTCTTTATCATCAATTATTATTTTGTCTGTCTTTATCATTGATTATTGTTTCATCTATCCTCATCACCAATTATTGTTTCGTCTTCACTATCAATTATCATTTCATCCTTATCATTTCGTTCTTATCATTGTTTTATTTTTATCATCATTTTATTCTTGTCATCTTTTCATTTCACCTCATCATTTTTTCATCTTTTTATTCCTTTCTTATCATTTCGTTATTTTTCATCATCCTTTCATTTTGTTCATTTTCCTTTTGTTATCCTTTCATTTTTTTGTCTCCTTCTTATCATCTTTTTTTTTTTTGCCCCTTCCATTATCTTTTTATTTTCATTTCTATTTCCTTTCATTTTATCTTTATTTCCTTTTGCTTTTGATCCTATTCCTTTTATTTTTGCATTCTTTCCCTCTTTTTTTCACTATTTTTCTTTTTTTTTACTATATCTTTTGTCTCCTATCATCTTCGTTATCTCCAATTATTTGTTTCTAATATTATTTCCATTATTTCTCTCTCTTATTATCATAATTATTAGGCTTCTCTTTCTTGTATCATTATTATCATTACTAGTTATATTAAAGATAAATAATTGTAAAAAATATTACCTTTAATAAATAGGATTTAAAGGAATAAAGTCAGTTTAATATATAAATTTTGTTATTTTTTTTGTACAATAAATTTTAGCCAATTATTTTAATTCTTAACGATAATCTAAATTAAACCGCAACCAATAAAATTTATCACGTAATAGGGGTGCGTTATAACGCAGAGTGTATTAAATAAATTTATTCAAAAAAAATTACTAAAAATATATTATTTAAAAATAATAAATTAAAAAAATCTTTTAAACCTTTTTCTTTTATTTATTTTTTTATTTTTTTTTTTTGCAAGATGGTGCAATTTGTGAGTTTATTAATTATATAGTAGAGTACAGAAATATCTGTTATATATAACTAATTTATTAAAACTTCAAACTGGTCATCTATTTAGAAGATTGCTCCTGTGATTTATTTTTTTATAAATATTTATAAATAATATTTATTTTAATGTTATTTAGATATAAAAAAATTTTTATTTATATTTATTATTATTATATAATAAATAATTAAGCCATGATTTATAAAAGATCGGCATAAAATTACTATTAAATTTTGAGGTAAAAATTTGCCAATCAATTATAAAATTATAATAATTGCTAACAATTGCAATAAGGTAAAAATTATAAAAATATTTCACAATTTCGCTAAATTACATAACAAGCTACTCAGACAATGTGAAAATATAGTTTGATAAAAAAAAACATTTTACTAACTAGAAAAAATTATTTTTCTCTATAGTAGCTGTAGATTTTTTAATACAGTAGGCATTAAAACAAACATACCAAAATTTTTTAAAATTGGTAATTGTTCTTATTAAATCAATTTAAATCCAATTAAAATAAAATTTAAAATATAAATAATACATAATATAAACTATTAAAAAATAGAAAATTCAATATAAATTCATAAATTTTAGTTTAATAAAATCACTTTTTATATTTAAGTAAAGCTGTTTAGCAATGTCAAAAGTACTCAGATCTTAATTTTCTTAAGATTAGGTATAATATTTATGAAGAAATTTGTATTTTTTAAACAGTACTAATTCCAAAATTTTTTTTTCTCTCTTTTAACTTCAGGACATAATTACTTCACTTTGGTCAAATGAAATCACTTTTTTTTGCTTAAGTAAAATTGTTTAGCGAGATTAAATCTATTTGCATATTAATTTTTATAATAATTGGCATAATATTCATAAAGTATTGGCTATTTTTGTATTATCAATTTTTTTGTAAAAATCTATTTTGCAATTTCAGAGTATGATTTTACCACTTTGGTCCAATGATATTGCCTTTTTCTGCTTAAGTAAAGTTATTCAGCAGGGTCAAATCTACTTATAATAAAAATTTTAGGATATTAGATTAATATTTGTGAAATGTGACCAAGTTTTGTACTTTCAATTATTTATCGTTTATTTGATTTTTAATTTTAAAGTGTAATTTTACTATTTTGGTTAAATGAAATCAACTTCTTGTGTTTAAATAAGTTATTCAGAACAGTTGAAAATAATTGTGCTTTATTTTTTATAACTCTAGGTACAATATTTATTGAAGGGTTAATATTCCTATAACAGTATTAATTTTTAAATTTTTAATATTTTGGGTATTTAATCCCCTTTTTCTAATAAATACTAGTGCGTTTTCAGTACCTTAAAAAAAAAAAAATAAAATATTTTGGGTATTTAAATTAAGTTATTTATCACATTAAAATTTATTAGTATTTTAATTTTTATAATAAATTGTATTATAAATATAAATTTATAAGTTATTTATAAAAGTTTTTATATATCACTGGTCAAAATCAATTCTATCAGGTACATATCAGGAACTTATATATTGGCGGCTAATTGGATAAATATCGGGTATTTTTACATATTGGGTACCCGATTTATTATACTTCAAAATATACCTAATTACCAAGACCCCGATATCTAAACTATTGGTCACCGATATGTTATTTAATATATATCGGGCACAGTTTTATCTTACACATATCGGGTACCCGATATGTAATATAAATTTAGATTTCATATTATATAACGTATTAAGAAATTTTTTAGAGTTTACTTTCTTTATAGATTTTTCTTTTTAGAAATTTTTAATTCGTTTAATGTAGTTAAAAAATTTTTATTGTCTTATTTGTTGAATGCATTATCAAGTTTATAAATTTTTTGTAAAGTGTTTAAAAGTATAATTATTATTGTTAATATTTTTATTTTATTACGTATTTTATTACAATAAATTAATAAAAAAGTTACAGTCATTTATAATACAATTTTAAAAAAAGTTTGCTTAAACTTTTCTTAATCGTGATCACGTTAGGATCAAGAGAAACAAGGGAAACTGCAACCTAAAATAAATAAAAATAACGTTAAAACTGTTTCTTTAATATTCAAAAAATATCCCTCCCTTCCTTCTTACATTTCAACTCCAGACTCTGGAGTTCAGCAATCTGAAAAAAATAAAGAAAGAAATGTTAGTAACATTTCTTTAACATTAAAAAAAAATCACCACCCTTTCCAACTTACATTTCCAAGTCCGGTTCATCCAAGAAGGCCGGCAACCTAAAAAAAATAAAGAAAGAAACATTAGTAACATTTCTTTAATATTAAAAAAAAATCCCCCGCCCTTTCTAACTTACATTCCCAAGTCTGGTTTGTCCAAGAAGGCCGGCAACCTAAAAAAAATAAAGAAAGAAACGTTAATAACGTTTCTTTAATATTAAAAAAAAATCACCACCCTTTTCAACTTACATTTCCCAAGTCTGGTTCATCTAAGAAGGCTGGCAACCTAAAAAAAATAAAGAAATGTTAGTAACGTTTCTTTAATATTAAAAAAAAATTCCCCCACCCCTTTCAACTTACATTCCAAGTCTGGGAGTCCAGCAACCTAAAAAAAAAATAAAAAAAAATCATGGTTTAGAAAACCGTAAAAATAGATTGATCATAATAATCAATGATCGTCAAATTAAATATGTAAATGCCAAAAGGTTTTGGCAGTTTAGCAAAAATGAGTTTGATCACGTATTTTGAAAATGTGAAAGATTATTTCAAGATTTTATATTGTAAATTGATAGATTAGTTCTCTCAATTTGATCTATGAAAAGATTTTAGTAACATTTTGGAAGAATCAGCGGTATTAGATCTGTCACGCTTAAATGTACCTTTTTTAAAAATTTATTGGAAACATTTCATCATTACAATATATTATATAATATACACTGGTCAAAATCAATACTATCGGGTACATATCGGGCGTCTATATATCAGTGACTAATCAGATACATATCGGGTTTTTATACATATCGGACACCCGATTTGTCACATCTCAAAATATGTCTAAAATTATAATTATCAAAGACCCCGATATTTAAACTTTTAGTCCCCGATATGTTGGCTAATATATATCGGTTACCCGATATTTGTACGATTTTTTAAATGATAATAATCGGATCACATGTTTGTTATTAGTCATTACGTATTTTCAAATTATAAATTAATCCTCTAATATATCTGATATGTAACAAATAAAATAGAAATACATTGTCTCGCATGCAGAACGGATTAGATTAAATTTGTTTCAATTAAAGTTTTTTTAAAAATAAACGTAAACACAAATCAATTTTGAACCTAGCTTATTAAATTTTTGATTAACTTTTAATTAAACTGCATACAGATGATTGATTCAATTTATTATATAATCAAATAACATAAATCTATTTAAGACTAGATTTAATGAGTAAAAAGAAAATTATTGAATTATTTTGATTTATGCTTTTTGGTTCTCTTTTATTTTGTTTTTTTTTTTAGTTTTTCTCTTCTTTTCTTCTATTTGAATTAGAAAAAAAAATTATTGAATTATTTTGATTTATGTTTTTTGGTTCTCTTTTGTTTTGGGTTTTTTTTAGTTTTTCTCTTCTTTCTACTATTTGAATTAGTTCTATTTGGGATTTCTTCTTTGTCTTTATCGTGGTTATCATCGGTATCATAATCGTATATCGGAATATCAACACTTGAACGGTTAAACTGTTTGAGCGACTCTTGATTTAAACACCAGTTTGGTGCACCCATAGGTGGTACGCTAGATGCAGATATGTTATCAGCTTTTTTAGAGTTTAAAGTTGGTGGTTTTTTCCTTAATAATTCGACCGTCAGATCAATTCGGTCGTGTAATAATCGTAAAAGCTTAAATAAATAAATTACTATTAGTGTTTTTAATAAATAAACTAATAAAATAATAAATATACATACTGCAGAAGAACGCCACCATTTATCATAAATGTATACTGATGTTGACTTTTCTTTAACGGCTTCCTCAATAACTTCACTATCTTCAACTACTGCAGGTCGGATAACAGTCCAATTTTCCTCAGGATCTGTTTCTTCCCACTCTTCCGAGTGGTAACCCGAATCTTTAAGAATTTTTACAAGGTCTCCTTCTGGATACCTGACAATATACTTATCTTTACCTTCTATCAAATAGTTTGTTGCTTTTGTTCTTCTTTTTTTTTTCTAGTAATGTAATTGATAGTTAACTACTAACTTTTCATTTCACATTAATTGAATATTTACTTACGTCTTGCATCCTCGAATTCTTTTTTGCCCTTCTCTTATCTTGTTTTATTCTTTCTTCTCCTTGATTTTTAATGTTATTCACACGATGCCGAGAACGCCATCGTCCGTACAAAATTTTTAGTAACTTGCCGTTTGTAATATTATATTTTTTATTCATGAGCTTGTACAAAGGCGGCAATAGTTTTGTTACTATATTTTCCTTTTGCTCTACCCAAGTCCGTTCCTCGTCTATTTTATAAGTATCTCTTAATTCCGAGTCTACCCATATATAGACTTCTTTCTATAGAATAATAGATAAACGTAAATAGAATGAAAAAAAACCATAAATGATAAATAAATAATAAATAATACTTGCTTTAATCGTTTTATACGAAGCAGCTGACGATGATGATGAGGAAGAGGAAGAGGAAGCGGAAGAGGAAGAGGAAGAGGAAGAGCTTACAGATTCCTGATCACTGTCCCTGTCCATCATTACTTATATTTCAGTTGAGTGCAAAACTTTGAATGAGAAGAAGAGTTTTCAGAACGCGAAAAGGTTGCATATTTATATAGATTTCAGGTGCAACTACGCGAACCTGATCCTGGAAAATTCCGAGGATTCCCTTACGCGAATCTGATTCCGAAGGTTTCCTCACGCGAATCTGATCAAACGCGAACCTGATCCTGATTACGCAATCCGATTTAAAAGAATTCAACGCGAATCTGATCCTGAAAGAATTATACTTCATTTGAATAGCTGTCTAAATATTCTAAACTTTTTCATATATTTTAGTAAATATATTTTAGCAAAATGAGTAATAAAACTTCAGTAGCCGATTTAATAAAACATAATAAAAATTGTAAAAATGAAACCTCTGTTGCTGATTTATTAAAGCCCAAAAAGAAGTATTTGTATGCATGTAATTGTATTCTTTGTAATGGTGAAGAAGTTGACCCTCGTACTCTAAAGAAACATGCAAAAGACAAACGCCTATAGAAGTTAAACCATAATAGAAAAGATCAAGAAAATGCCATTATGACAAGTGAACAAAATCTCACCAGAACAAATTCAAAAAAGCGGAAAATAGATGACCCTGATTCTTTCCAATTAAATAATTCAGATAATGAAGAAGGTATACCGCCTGATTCTTTTCCTGATTCATTCCCTGATTCTTTTCAATTAAATGAAGAAGAAAATATAAACACATTTTCATCAAACTTTCGTGTTCCTGCATCTAAACTTGATAAAAATGATGATGATAATTATGAAAATGAAGAGACGGATGATAATACAGATCAGGAAGAAGAAAATGAAGGTGAAAATATTTTCACATCTCCCAAATTTGATAGCGATGAAGTGTTTGTGATGGAAAACTTAAATGATTCGTTGGAAACTGAAATAATTCTATGGCTATTTAAATTCCAACAAAGATTTCGCCTTACTGACACGGCAATTGAAGCGTTAATAAAATTCTTACATATTGTACTTACTCGTTTAAATAATTCACAATTCAAAAAATTTCCTAACTCCTTATTTAAGGCAAAAGGATATTTGAATATTTTGCAACCAAAAATGCAGTTAGCTGTATGCAATAATTGTCATAAAATGCATAATGTTGAAGATATTGTCACATATAAGAAAGAAGGAAAAGTCACCATTAAGAATTGCCTACATGAAGAATTTCCAGATAATCCAACACCAAGTCGTCGTAACCAATGCAACAATCCGCTTACTGTTCTTAAAAAACGTAAAGGAGAAACAATTGCTGTGCCACGTAGTCTTTATCTTAAACCAAGCATTTGTCAGCAATTGAGTATGTTATATCAACGACCTGGTTTTGAAAATATGTTGAAACCATCAGGATTTCAAAGAAAAGGAGATATCTATTCAGATATTTATGATGGAAAAGTATGGAAAACATTTCCATTTGATGGCAGTACCTTTTTTACGCCAGAAACTGCCACAAGCCATCTAGGTCTTCTCTTTAATCTTGACTGGTTCCAGCCATTTACCTACACACAACACAGTACTGGTGTAATATATGCATCTATATGCAACCTTCCAAGATCGGAAAGAAATAAGCCTGAAAACATTATATATTTGGGTTTTTTATCAGGACCAAAAGAGGTAGGATTAGAACGTATCAATCATTATTTGGCCCCTATTGTAGACGAATTTTTAAAACTTTGGAAGGGTTGGAAAGTACCAAAGACATACCAGTGTCCTGGTGGTTTAAATATAAAGGTTGCATTGATTGTTGGATCATCTGATATACCAGCTACACGAAAGTTGTTTGGTCATGGATCTGCAGTAATGAAATGCCATAGATGTGAGAAACGTAGTATTTATAGTGGAGAATATAATAAAACTCACTATGGAGGGGATCACAACTATGAGATAAGTACCGCAGAATCACATAAGAAATATGCTCATGAATGGTTGCAATGTAATTCGAAGAATTCTAGAGATAATCATTTCAAAAAGCATGGTGTGCGCTGGTCTGAATTGCTTCGTCTTCCGTATATGGATCCTATACGTTTTGCTGCAGTGGATCCAATGCATTGCCTTTTCCTTGGTGTAGCAAAATGGATAATCAAATCAATTTTTGTGAATCAGGGAAAATTAAGTATGGAACAACTTCGGGTAGCACAACAAAGAATGGATCACGTTGAATTACCTTCTGACATCGGTCGCATTCCTCCAAAAATTGCTATTGGAAACGATGGCTTTTCTAATTTGACTGCTGATCAATGGAAAACTTTCATCATGATCTATTCGACTAATATTCTATGGGATATGCTAGACAATAGCGATAGAAAGATTTTAGGCCATTTTGTTTGGGCATGTAATCTTTTGGCAGCAAGATTCATTACCGAAGATGATTTAAAAGAAGCACAAGAAAGGTTAAAAGACATGGCTCACCTCATAGAAAACACATATGGGCCAGAATTCATAACAAGTAACATACATTTGGCGCTTCACATTCCTGATTGTTGTCATGATTATGGTCCTATATATAGTTATTGGCTTTTTCCATTTGAGAGACTTAATGGATATATAGGTAAAGTCCTGACTTTACATCGATATCTCTTAAATTTTTTAATAAATGTATATTTCTTATTATTTAGGATCGTATCCTAACAGTAATCGACAAATAGAGCCTGAACTTATGAAAATCGTCCTCAAGAATACTCTTGTAGATTATCACTTAACGTGCAAATGGACATCTGGTCTTCTTGATAAATCTCTTTGCCTTCTTATGGCAAGAAAGACTGTAGGTAGTTTGGCCCTCACAGAAGAAAGGGAAGAATTGCAGCATTTTCTATCTATGAGACACAATATATCTACGTTTTCCAAGATATATGGTACTGAGACATTACCAGGTCAAATGCTTAAGCCTTCATATTTCAAAGTTGTTATGCCTTTAGAATTGCGCAATTTTCTATGTGAATGGTATTCTATATTATATGAAAAAGAACAAGGAGAAATATTAGGATTTATGGACCTGGTAGTTAATCAGCACGCAAGATTGCAAATTGGCGCTGAAATATTTGGGTCTATGATATCAAGTCTACAAGAAAGAAATGCGACCATATTTGCAAAATGGAAAGCAGCTAATGATGAATCAATTGATGCATACCCGGGTGAAGTACAATATTACTTTGAGTATACGCTTAGATTTCCTGAAGGACCCAAAACACATCTTCTAGCATACGTGAAATGGTATAAATGTGCACCTTCCTCTGATATTCGATTTAAACATAACTTTATGAGACCAGACATATCAAATACGGAATTGTGGAGAACTGAATACTATGAGGAAGGCTGTGATTCATTGCTACCGGTTCATAGAATATTATGTAGAGCTACAAAATTTAAATATGTTACAATTGGAAAACAAAATTACCTATCAATAATACCTTTAAATAGAAAATTTAATTTATAAATAAAATGCAGCCATGCAAATTACGTAACGGTGTAAAAAATTTCAAACTTGTTTTTAATAAAATGTGATTAGGACGATAAAATGTGGTGAAACATAGTACAATTTGATCATTTGATAGGAAAATTGTGACGAAATCTAATGGCGAAAACCGAAACCTTTTTATATAATGGATGACGATTCTGAAAATGACGATTACGAAAAATAATATTAATAATGATGAAAGTGAGGGAGAGAGAGGAAATTTCGACTAAGATGTAGAGGACTTGTTGAACGAATTCATCAATGTATATGAAAACGAATAAATTTTATTTATTTAAAGTTGTCGTAACTCAGAATAATTGATATTGTAATATTGTATTATTTGTAATAAGTTTTCACATTAAAATCTTCGAATATAAGCCTTCAACTGACCCACCCGCGACACACCCACGATATAACTCATTTTTTTATTAATAGTTTACCGCGATACAACCGCGACAAGCCCGCGACATGTCTAGTTATTTCATTATATTAAATCGTGTTACAATTAATAGGGAATTTTTGATGTAACATTGTCTCCAAAGTATTATGTCATTCCATCCTTTTGTTTATTATAACGAATAAAGTAAGGTTGTAGGCGTAGTAATTTATTTTAAGACTAATGATTCATATGATTAAATCGCAAAACGAATAATGTCTCCAAAGTATTATGTCATTCCATCCTTTTGTTTATTATAACGAATATAGTAAGGTTGTAGGCGTAGTAATTTATTAGACTTTAATGATTCATATGATTAAATCGCAAAAGAATAGGACAAATTAATGAATACAACGAAGAAATGATATAGATCAGTAATAAATTCGATCAAATTCTTATAAAAGGATAACAAATTTTATCAACCTAACAATTGTTTTTTACGAGATTTTTTATCTTTTCTATTCTAAAAGGATAACAAATTTTATCAACCTAACAATTGTTTTTTTACGAGTTTTTTATCTTTTCTACAATGTGGTCCAAAGATCAGTTAAATTACTTAATTGAAAAAAGAAAAAGTGAAAATGAAAATTATCATCAATTAAATAATAACATAAGATACAATTACTGGAAAACTCTTGCGAGTGAAATAAATATTAAATTTGGAACAGATTATTCAGGAAAAAAGTGTAAAGAAAAATTCTACGGATTAGTGCGTGCTTATAAGGTATATAAATAAAATATTTCGTATCACTAATATAAATACTAAACATGACATGATTTTATCAGAAAATGAAAAAATATGTAGATGGCGATCCCAAGGGTAAGAAAACGATGTTAGGAGAAATGTTTTTCGAAGAATTTAAAGAACATTTCTGGGAAAAACCAAGTAAATATCACAAATATAAATATTAAATATTTTTATATTTAAATTTTATTAATTAATTGTTCTTTATTATTAGGAACGAATTATGATATAATTCACGATATTAACGAAAGGTCGAGAGCGACGTCCCAGGCGACAACTCCCTTAAATTATTCTCCTCTCTCATCGCCGCCACCACCACCTCCTCCTTATTCACCACCTAATATTATCAATCTAACTTCGCCACCACCACCACCACCTCCTTCTTCACCACCACCTCCTTCTTCACTACCACCTCCTTCTTCACCACCCAACATTATCAACATAGATTGATAACAACAATGTGTGTATATAAATTCAATTATTCAAAATTTTAATTGATAACAACAATGTGTGTATATAAATTCAATTATTCAAAATTTTATTACAAATTTTTTTTTTTCAAATGTAGATGAATTTCCTCTTTGTATCCATTTGCTTTCTGATGAACATCAACAGCTTTCTAGCGAGGCATTAGAAGCTGGACGTATTTGTGCTAACAAATATATTTTAAAATTGGCCAGGGCAAATATTTTTGAGCTAGTATTATAATTAATCAATTATAAAAAATATATATATAATATGAATATAAATAAACTATTTATTGCTTTATTATATAAGTAAGTTTTTAAATGGTTTGATATTTTCATTTGATATGATATTTTATAATTCATATAAATAAACTTTTCGATGGCTTTTTGAATGGAAAAAGAAATTTACAGAAATCGATAATGTTCTTCAAAAGAAATTTTTTATAAATCATTTAAATTACAGTTTGAAATTCAACATTACAGTCAACTTGATATATTTATTCCAGTTTGGAACCGTCATGTACTGTACTAGTCATGTTATACTAATATCAATTTAGTTTTCAAACACATTGTTGATCACCAATTAAGTTATTTTCCTTAAGATTATCATGAAATATCCTGAATTTTTGTCGCGTTTTATCTTAAAAATATAAAATAACTTCTTTTCTCTCTTTTAACAAATATTTTTCTTCAAATATTATTTCTATTTTTTCCATAACTCTCTTACTCTTTTTCCGCTCTCTATTGCTTTCATATCCTTCTTGTATATCTTTGTTAAAGGTAAGCACGCGCTCCCTGAGTTTACGCTGGTCACTGCACGTATTATAAAGATTACGGTCTAACTAAAGATAAACTGTCTTAAATATTCCAATAATCTAATATACACGATATACCAGTATTGCTTCATAGTTTTAATGATACTGCTTACAAGATAGTTAGGAGTCTGTGGGGTTCAAGGAATAGTTGGCTTGGGGTCACATGGAATGCGAACCAGATGTCACCTCCTAACTTTTACGTCCTTTATTTATTTATATATTTTTTACAGACTTCAATAATCATGGCTTGTAGACGTTCCTTTACTTCTTGCCGTAAATCTACCCTCCGTTTCAGACAAAAGTTAAAGAAGCCAACGTTTATTTGGATATTGCTAAAGGTGAGTGTGGTTCATATTTGGTCATAGCTGCTTGAGTTGATTTCTAAAGGGTGACTGCGGACGCGTTGTAAAGATAAATGTCTTACGCTCAGGATGGTTATTATCATCCAGTCCTGAAAGGATCCTGCGAAACACTTGTACGCGGTTGTTGAATATTGTGACGTTTATACTTGCTCATCTAGTACTCCTGGATGACCCTTTTATTTTCCTTTCTTTGTTATTATAGGTCGTGTTAAACGTATCACTCAACTGTCTTCGTCCCAATAAAAGAGAATGTCGTGAACTGGTTAATCTAAAGCGAGCCTTTCTTTCTATTTCTTATGATCCTCGTCATCAACCTCCGCAAACTTCTTTCAAATTTTGCCAGATTTTATAATTTTAATTTCTTTGTGTTGATATCATTAGGGCTCTATAAGGCAAGTGCGCTATTCAATGCTTCGCGCTGAATGGTTTTAATGTAAGGGGTAGGCCGTCACACCTCGACAGATTGTAAGCAATATACGTATCGCGCGTTAGCAGTCGGGCGATCCCAGCCGCTTTTATGTTATTTCACTGTTTCATATTTGAAATACTCGGTATTTCCATTCTTCTGCTAACGCTTGCCAACCCTATTCTTTCCCTTTCTTCTTTTTAGGTTTTCTCTACTATCTTCTTCTACTGTCCTTCTACTGTTCTTCTTTTCGTAACGTTTTCATATCTCACGTTGTTTTACTCTAAAATAGGGTAAGTAATTAATATCATTTATATCTTATTCCCTTCCTTCACCTTTCCTGAACATACGTGCCTTCACTGGCAGGTCCATCTATATACCTTGTGTTATAGGTATATGCGCAAATAAAATACATATTCTTCTGTAGTGAGTTATTCACGATAGGCTAGCCTCCTAAGATATGTATGGGACTGAGTATCGTTACTTGTCTATACACTATCTTATTATTTCATCATCAGTCAATACTTTGTCGCCTTTTATCCTTCGTCAGCAAATTCTTCGTCAGCAAATACTCTATTCGCCAACACTAACTATTAATTACTTACTTTAGTTATTCCTATAACTAATATATATATATATATACCTCACTTTTAGCACTTTTAGGTTTCCATCGGCATTGTTTTAACTTTCAAAAGTACCTAATACGGCAAATTTTCAATTTTTTTATTTCACTCGTTTCGCTAATAAATTTTTATCGTATAGTATAAACTGAAAAATTTGAATTTTATTAAAAGATATATTTATAATCTGTAAAATAAAAAATAGCAATACAAATTGATAAAAATTTTGCATTTTTGCATTTTACATATAATTTTGAAAAAGGTGTATGTACATGTTATCTGCTTCGCAAAGTCATCTATAAGCTCATTGTCGTTGCCATCATCTCTGTCAGAAAGGATAATGTCGTACTTATAAAAAAAAAATTAAAATAATAATATTTTAAGTGATAATTTAAATTTGATTAATAAAATTTTACCCATCGTCGATATCATCATCGCCTTTACGACCACGACCTCCACGACCTCTATGACTACCACGACCACTACGATCACCACGATCATTATGACTTGCTGCTAAAAAAAAAGATTAGTATTAATATTTTAAGAAATTCATTTTTAAGTCGTACAAGATCAAGAAAATAAATTTTTGCGCATGATACGGTTACGGACCAGAATAGTTCTGCTTCTTTATTGCAGATTGTACGCTAAAAGGTGAAAGTAAGATTCGTGATATTAACGATGATAATATTATCATAGCAAAAAATGATAAATAAAATATATAGATAACCGGTACACCCTTTTCAGAATTATATGTAAAATGCATAAAATGCAAAATTTTTATTAATTTTATTGCTATATTTTATATTCTTTCATTCGTTATTATACTGTACTATATGATAAAATATATTGTTTAAAATTTGTGTAACTGTTCAAATGTTGACCAATTATAATCAACTTATTATTTAATGATCACATGATTTAATTATTTGTTTATATTGTCATTTTATTTTTTTTTTCTTTTTTCTCTTTAATTTTTTCGCTTACTATAAGTCTGTAACCGCTTTCTTTTTTTTACAATATTATCAAATTAACACGTAAAAACACACAAGGTATATTTTTTTATTAATGTTACACTTCTCTTTAACGACGTTTTTTTACATTTTTTTCTTTATTATATTCAGGAAAAGAACACATAAGGTATATTTTTTATTAACGCTACACTTCTCTTTTCATATGATTATAAATATTTTCTATTAACGTCCTCTTGCTAACGTTTCTTTCTTCCTTTTACTAATACTTCTCTTATTAACATATCTGAATTTTCTATCATTTACTTTTCTTAAATTTTACTAACGTTTCCACTATCTAATATTTTTCTTCATTGCTATTGTATATATATAGTTATCTTTCATGTTTGCTGTGGTCTGGAACTACCTGAGATTTTTGACTACCTAGGGATGAAGTTGTAGGGTACTTGTACATTATTTTTCTATTTTCTTTCTTCTACTGTTTCTTTCTTCTATAATTTCTACTAATTATTTTCTTCTACTAATTTTTATTTATTTTATTTCTTTCCTACTAACATTTTTTACTACTAACTATTTCTTTTTCTTCTACTAATATTCTTTTTTTATTATTGTTCCTTTTCTAACAACCTGTTACTAATAATGTTACTTTCGTTTAATGATCAAATTTGAATATAATGAAAATAAGTAAGCGAACAAGTGAAATCTAATTTCGTTAGTATGCTACTTACAGTATAATTGATTTATATAATATAGATTTATTCGCAATTTATTGAATTTAGATTTGATTTTACATAAATGTAGTATTGATTTTACATAGATTGTAATTCATATTTTTTGTTTTTAATTAAAAATAAATTTTGAGTTAAAATTATAAATTAATCTGAAAAAATATATATAAATTACAAATTATAATATAAATTCTATAATTTTTGCCTGAATTATTAAAAATATTATACTGCCCGGTATATGTACTTGAACTTTATCGTGTTCATATCGGGTACCAAAATATGTCCATATCGGACAGCTATAAAATAATTATCGGTGCTATCTGATAAATGTATGATTGGTATACGATATTTATACGATATTTATTACAATATATCGGGTATACAGTAAATAAATGATATGTGCCCGATATTATAACTACCCGATATGTGTGAATACTTGTGCGATAACTGTAATATGTATCACCGAATTTCCGCATAAACAATACACATATCGGGTACCCGATATGTGTATTATTATCGAATATCATACACATATCCTACAAATATATTACACATATCGGGTACCCGATATGTATCCGCTAGCATCGATTTTGACCAGTGATATGACAACAGATTGTTTATTTAATTAATACTTTAATAAAAAAAAAAATGAATGTTTATTGAATAAAAGCAATTTATTATAATAAGCTTTAATTACTTATAATTGAGGTCGAATTTTTTAATTTCAGTTGAATATAGGCCGATATTAAATCAAATTATAAAATAGTAAAAATATTAAAATAATAATTAGATGACTATATAAAATATATATATATTTAATAAAAAATAATAATAATAAAAGATAATAAAAAATAAAAAATAATAATAATAAAAATAATAAAAATATAAAAATATAAATAAAAAATAAAAATAAAAATAAAATATAAAAAATACAAAATAAAAAAAAAATAAAAATAAAAAAATATAATTTATAGATTCCAAGGCCGCCGATGCGCAGTGTTTTTATGCTGCCTACGACTGTGGTGGTTCCCAAAGAAATATATATAAATTTAGAACTTAAATAACTTAAATATAAATTAAAAAAATTCTTAATAATTACCAGGTCTGTCCCAAAATCTTGTGCGAAACTGCCTATAATATCTTTCTCCTTCCCGGGACCACCTTCCATTTCGCGCACTATTCCTCCATTCACAGAAATTCTAAAAATGTTAATACTATTAATTTTTTATTTTTTTTTATTTTTTTTTTATGATTTATTATTATTTTACTAACATTAAAATTCCTGACCAAGTTTCTCCACTTTCTTTCTACCTGTTGGCCAGTGAACCTCACGTGGAACTGTCTCCGAATTCTTCGAGCTAGGCTCTCACAGAATTCAGAGCGGTCCCTCCCGGGTATGTCATGGTAGTAGTTGTTCCTTCTCCTTTACATTATTTATTTAATTTTTAGATCAGGAAACGTAAGAGAAAAAAAAACTAGAATATGATCAAAGTTATTTATTAGTTTTCATTTAATTTTTTACCTCCTATATCTTATTAAATATTCAGTTATTGCATCAGTCCAATTTGCAGGCATTTTAAGAAAAAGATTATATAATAATAAAAAATAACGGCAACAAATTTTAAGAAAAAGAATATATAATAAAAATAACGACAACAAATTTAGTTCTAATTTCTCAAATATGTCATGATTGTTATGATCTGTCTTCTTTATATTAATTATAATACAGATATGGATCTACAATACAATCAATCATAATGAACAAGTTAAACTCGACCTAAAGTTAATTGTTATGATCGTGATTCCAAAATATCAAGATAAAAGTCTTCTTTTTAATTATATATTAAATCTAAAAAAGGTAAAATCTAATAATACAGATATGTAAATAAATAGTGTTTTTTATTTTGATTTATAATAAGCTTTTGCCAATTATAGACTATAAATAAAACAATTACAGATCTACAATACATTACACAAAGATCTTGAGCGAACGAGTTAAACTCAAGTTGAACTCGAGTTCAACTCGAGTTCAAAGTGAACAATTTAAATTCAAAATAAAATATCCAAGATTAAAAAAAAAGTTGGTAACGTTATAATGAAATTGGTAGTAAAACTTAATTTAATCATCTTTAATTAGGTATAAAAATTCTGATAAATTTAATAAAATCAGTGATTTTTTAATAATTTTATCAACTCAAGTTGAGCACGAATAGTGAATAATCAAGTTTGTGCTTCTTCGCTAATATTGACTTATGCATTCGATAGGTGACTGATTTTATGGCTAATGTGGCTGAATATAATATTACCCAAATAACCAATAAAAATTGATAATTTTGTTGATCATGTGATTGCATGATCATGATTTAATTATTTATTTATCGTATTTTTTTTTTTTTTTTCAAAAACTTTTTCTCTCTCTCTCTCAAATTTTTACTTTATTGTTTTTGTCTAAAAAATAAAGATAAAGATATATTTTTTGTTGAAATTTCTTTTCCCATTATTATGTTATTCTTAACACTCTTATTAATATATTTTTCCAATGTATTTCTTCTTACTAACGTCCTAAACAATGTTCTACTATTGAGTTTTTTACTTTATTGGTTTTTTTAAAAAATAAATACAAAGATACATTTTTTGTTGAAATTTCTTTTTCCATCCTGTTAACACTCTTACTAATATTTTTTTCTAATGTGTTTCCTCCTACTAACGTTCCTACTAACAATGTTCTACTGTTAAACATTTTTTATTCCTTATTTTTACTAACACTTCTACTAACATTAACACTAACATTAATACTTATACTTTATATTTTTTTTTATTGACGTTCCTTTTCTACTTCTACTAACTTTCATACTAACATTAATACTAACACTTTCTAATGTAAAAATTTTTTTATTAACGTTCATTTTCTTTTACTAACACTTCTACTAATATTCATACTAACACTTTTATTACTAATATTTTACTTTCTTTCAAATTAAATAGATATAATGAAATGAAAACAAGCAAACAAGTGAACATTAATTGTAAATTTGTGTAAAAAGTAGTGAATTTTTTTTATAATATTTTTTGTATAATATTTTTTTTATTATCAATTGAAAATATAAATAAAACTTTCAGTAATTACAATTAAATGAATTAAATTACTTTTAAATTACAATTGTATTTAAATTATAAATCTACTACTATTAATGCCCCATAAATGCTATACTTTTTGGCTATCTGATATGTGTGAAAATTATGAAATTATGCTTATATTTCAAATACAAATAGGATACATATCGGGTATATATAGGATACTTATTAGCACTATCCGATAAGTATATAATATCTGTCTGATATTTTTTTAAAATATATTGGGTACCCAATAAATCTATGATATGTAACCGATATTTAACTACCCAATATGTATGAGATATGTACCCGATATGTATGTTATATGTCACCGATTTTCTGCATCTGACAGGTACATATCGGGTACCCGATATGTGTAGTATTATTAAATAGTATACACATATTTCACACATATCGGGTACATATCGGGTAGCTGATATGTACCTGATATGTATCCGATAGCATCGATTTTGACTAGTGTATGTCATAAAATGAGTTGCTTAGCAATATAAAATTTTTGATGTTATAATAAAATTTTGCTTAGCAGAGTTTAAAATAATTTGCTTATTGATCATAGTAAAAAATTTGTATTTTCATGTGACCTATATATATATTGTTTGGAGTTCTGATAATAGCTTTATAAATTTTTTATTGAAAATTACTACGTATCACTTAGGGTGTCCAGGATGGGTTGATCATGATTTTTTCATGATTTTGGTCATTTTTTCACGCCAAAATCGTGATTGCGATAAAATTTGATTGGATAATTAAGATAACATATGATCACAATTTCAATAATTAGAATTATGATAAAGTTAGTTTTGGTTGAAGTTACCCTAACTCTGGCCAATTCACGATTTTTCGCAATTTCACGATTTTCACCCCACGATTTTAGGGTCATCGCGACAACTCATCCTGGACACCCTAATATTACTACTGGTGATTAACACTAATGTCATGTGATTTTATTTGTCACCTATATCCGTCACATCCTTTTCTTCTTCATTTTTTTATAAATATTTTAAGAACAAAATTTTTTCATGCTAAAAATTTTATTCATCACATATTATCTGTTACATCTCTATTTTTTTTATATGGTGCCAGAAGTCTATACTCAACAATCACATGATTTTGTTTCAAAATTTCTGGAACTGGACCCTTAAATACATGACATTAAATCAACCAATAAAAACCTGAGAATTTTGTATCACATATATTTTTTACACGTTTGACGTGAAAAGAGTTACAGAAAAATGGTAGATTTTGCTATTTCAGCAGTGTGAAAGTAGTTAACACTGTTATAGAAATCGTATATAAAGGCAGCTAACTACCGTATTTTTCCAATATTAAGCACCCACCAAAATTAAGCACCCCCCCTTACTTTGCACGATATCAAGCATAAACTGAAAATAAGCACCTCTCCGACCACTTATTAATTTTATTATATTATCAAAAAAACAAAATTACATTATATATATTTACAAATAAAAGAATTTAACTATCATTCAAATCAATAATTTCCATTTCTTCCTCCACATCATTGTCCATTTCATTTTGAATTTCATCAAGGACTTCGTCAATTTCTTTGTAAATTTCATCATCTTCCGTTCCATCTAAGGCATTTGATATACCACACTTCTTAAAGGCACGAATGATAATTTCTTCAGAAACATTATTCCAAGAACGTTTGACCCACCCACATACCTCACTTATTTTTGCACGTCGAAGATTTCCAGCAGGAGTATACCCAGCACCACCATTATTCATCCAATGGTACCACTCTCTACGAAGATTATCTTTAAAAGGTTTATTAATGGCAACATCGAGTGGTTGACAAATACTTGTTAAGCCACCTGGGATTACTGCAAGTTCAACATGATTTTCCTTAAATTTTTGTTTAACAGATTCCTCTAGATGCCCTCTAAAGGAATCGTATACCATCATAGCCGGAAGTCTGGATTGGCCACTTGACATTCTTATCTGATTTAAGTAACTAACGTAATGTTTCATCAAGTCAGCATTCATCCATCCGCTTTCTTGAAACCATACGATCACACCAGGAGGGGCCTTTTCACCACGCGGCATTTGCTTTCCTTTAAAAATGCAAATTGGCGGCAATTTTGTTCCATCTGTAAATAAAAAAGATTTAAGTAAAATTACATTTTATAACAATCAAATAAATAATGGAGATTTTTACCTGCTGCGCATGTTAAGACAACAGTAAACCGATTATTTTCGTTACCTGTCCCACGAATATGAACTGTTTTCTCACCCTTTTGATTAATGGTGAAATTTCCAGCCATGTCAAACCAGACTGGTGTTTCATCCATATTAAAGATATTACACATCTCAATAGAATTTTTTATCCTAAGACGAATAACAAATCGATAAAAACTTTCCAATGATTCTTCCAATTGTTCTGGAAGTTTCTGGGATATTCTTGTACGTCTACGCAAAGCCAAATTGTGCCGTTTCATAAATGCAGTTAACCATCGAAATGTTGCCATAAAATTATTTGCTAATTCTCCATATAGTGCTACCATATCCGGTTCTCTCAAAATTTCAAACATTTGAAGTCTTACAGTCACAAAAGTTACAGCTAGCGCCTTTTTCCTTTGCACAATTACCCAATTGTATAATTTCGCCTCAGCTTCAGGAAAATAAGCTTTTCGGCCAGAACCCACCCGCATAGTATTATTTTTTATTTCACTTGTCCAACTTTCACTTGCCTTAACCCAGCGTCCAACCATAGATTTGTCAAGGTCAAAATGTCTAGCTGCTTCATTTCTTCCACGTTGACGAGCATAGGTAACAACTTCCTTTTTCTGTTCAATAGAATACGAAGCACGTTGGCGTTTAATAACTTTTGGCATAGTGTGTGAAACTCAAATTTTCGGAAGATATGAAGGTCACGCGAAAGTTGTAAAGGTCGTGAAGTTGTCAAGTCGCGAAGTTGTAAAAGTCGCGTAATTGCTAAAAAACCCCTTATTATATCATTACGCAGAATTGCATCATTGTGAAACATTTTACAGATTTTTTCGCCAGAACTTTTTTTTTGCAAAATTTTTTAACGAATTGTAAATTGATTTTAAAGACGTTTAAAAGACATTTTTCTAAAACTGCCAAAATTAAGCATCCCCCCAAACTTTTCGCACAAAATCCCTGCAAAAATGGGGTGCTTAATATTGGAAAAATACGGTATATATTTATTATATTCATTATTATTTATTTATTATCATATCTAACTAATTATTCTCTCAATATTTTCAGATAAGTGACGATGGGATTTATATTTATTAACAGCCTATTCAGCAATCCTACCTTCTAATCCTTACTATATGCGTCCATGTACCTCCAAGATTTTTATACAAATTTACAGATGGTCATTATAGGAACGTTAAGAAGAACTTCTGGAACCCGTATTAATAAATCAGTAAAATTATAACTGCATATCCGTCTTGTTTTCTATTTCATGAAGCCCCAGTATCATTCTATAAAATTACATTCACAATGAAACTTTGGGTATCTTTCAAATATGTTTTGCTTCAATTATTGCTTCTTCTAATATTGATTTTTGTTTACAGAAATCAGATAATTCGTCTTGCACAACAATCAGATCTTTCTGGATCAACATTATCATATTTTCCAGAACACTGCTCACATATCAAGTGAATACTATTATCTAGCCAAATGTTACGTTTCTTTAGTATTTGTTTGATACCTTTTAGCTTCCCATTTAATTTATGATTGCTGAGGAATATCATTGACTGTACGCGCTTCTCTCTGTTTTTATCAATGTACTAACCATTACACATCTTAAGCTGTGCGCCTTCAAGGCTTAGGTTCATTCTTGTAGCAATGAGTGCATCAGCTGCCATTGCATTATGATTTGTAGATTGATCAAAGCAAAAAACTCCAACACAACCAGGATGCAATATTTCAAATATTGAAATTGCTTGACGTACAAGCTATTTCATTAACAAAAATTAATTTAAAAATTATGTAATAACTCTCATATTAGTTATATGTACCTGATCCAGCATATGTTCTGATTTCCAATATCTATCTGTCTGTACAGAATAAAGAATAAGAGCTTCTTTATTTTTGATGTGTGGATTTGCTTGCATTTGTTTATTAGATAAATGTAACAATCTGTGACATGGATAAAAAAATGCTGAAACCATAATATATAGAACGCTCTTGGTATTTTGAGCGTAAGATATCTTCATCTTCTCTCATCCAGATTCTCTGTTATCCATCATTTGCATAAAAGTAGCATTCATCATGCATCACCTGAACAAATTCTTTTTCTCCCAGCTTAAGTTCAGGTTCAGAAACAATATCCATTATATCACCTTTGAAATCTTTCATGAACTTTTGATATTCAAATATCCTTTCTAACCATTCCTTTCTGTATTTTACCACGTCTGGACGCTTATGTTTGTCATAATATACGCCTTTTTTTCTCTCATCATATTTATATCCCACAAATACATGTAATTTCGATAAGTTTTTTCAGAAATTGTGTCTTTCTTAATATGGCCAGTTAATTTAGGAAACATCATTCCTTCAATTTCAAGTTTTTAGGGGTATGTGACTCTGATTTTTATTCTCGTAATCAAGCTTGGCATTCTTTCTTAAAGTCTTCATCATTTATCAAACTTTCCAACTTTGTATGTTTTCCTTGACAATAAACAAATAGTTCTCCTGTCTTTATAAAATGGGCTCCCTATTTTCGAATGCATCACGCAGTATAATCACCTTTATTCCATATGGATTGTGCAATCTGATTACTGGCATCCATCTTACCCCAACCATCTAATAATAATTATATGTATCTTCATATACTTAGACAGCGTAAATAGTCATAAGTATAAATATTTTTGTTTGTTTCTGTCAATTTTGTTATTGAGTACTGTTGATTTATTTTGTTTAAGCACTCTTGTAAGTTTCTTGTGATCTCTTCGGTAACTATAGAAGGATTCTGGAGAAATAGAAACTGTGTTTGTAATGATTGCAATGATTCTGGTAAGGGCTTGCTAGTTGATGCTTTAACACTTACAAATAATGTATCAAGAGTCCTCATTCCCTTTGCCTCATGCTCAAATTCTTCTTTCTTTTTTTTCTTTCTCCAGGCTGTAATCTTTGAAGTTCTGTTATACACTGCTCTAATACTATTTGCAGTATTTTCTTGCCAATGAAGAACTTTGGTGATGAGCCTCTTTCCTACTTTCTCAAACTCATTCAAATCTTTTTCAGTCCAGTTATTAATATCTTCATCCTCTTCACCTTCTATCTGGTCTCTGATAACTTCATTATCTACCCATTCTTCATTTTCTATAGTCTTTATTTCAGTTTCTGTTTTATTTTTAGATATGTAACATCTTTTTTTCCTTAGTATTTTGCTAACTTGCTGTTGCCTTTTTGTTTTACGTGACATTTTAAAAGTGGTCCAAATTAAAAATTTTCCCATTCACATGTGATAATCTAAAGAAAATTCTCATGATCACTCGCTTTTATTAGTTATCATAATTCTGGCCAGTATTAAATTATCATAATTTTAGCCAGAATTATGAAAAATTTTAGCCAATAAAATTATGCTCACGTGATGTGATTCGTTTCAAATTTGAAGCTATTATAAGAGAATTACCTAACTTTAAATGCTTATAATTTTTTATGTAGACATTTTTTTGAAAAACTGTTTAGTAATTTAATAGTATTTAACTTGAAGAATAAACTTACTGGTTTATTTTTATTAAATTTTATTTTTTTAAAATTTTGAAAGTTTTTTAAATGTTACATTTTTATTGTCTAGTATAGACTTCCTACACCATAATTCCAGCCAGAATATTAAAATTACCATATTAAAACTTTATAATACACAGAATATCTATTTTAGTAAAGGTATGCTTCAAATCCAGTCATCTGGTCAATCTGGTCAATCCATCCAAAAAAAAATAAATTCAGATTAATCCATTTGTATCACTGGTTTGACCGGATAGTTGATCAGATATCTGATCAATCTGATGTAACATCGATATACAAAAAAAATTTTTTTTTTATTTTGAATAGAATACAACAGACAACCTCAAACAGGCTCTCTTTAACTTGAAAGATGATTCAGATTTTGAAAATTTTAAAAGATAAGTATTTATTATCTTTTTTTTTATTTTAGAAATATCACTAACGTTTCTTTTGCTTTTCTTCTATAGGGACACCTTTCTTTGGACTTAAACTTTAGATTTCAGTTTAGATGGCTTGGATTTCAAATAATAAGTAAGATTTTTACGTTCTTTTATCTTGAAATGTTACTAATGCTCTATTTGTATTTTTTTCTTCAAGAACGCCTTTTTCTTAGACTTGGACTTCAGATTTTCAACTTGGATTGATGAGTGAGCAGGTTTTTATTAAAATTTAATACAAAAACGTTTATTAATATTCTTTTTTATTCAATTTGTAGAAATGAACATTTTGGTTCAACTCCTGAAGGTAATTGAAAAAGTGAGGGAACGATTTTTATTAAATTTTAATATAAGAACGTTTATTAATATTCTTTTTTATTCAATTTGTAGGAATAAACACTTCAGCTTGACTTCTAAAGGTAATTGAAGGAGGGAGGGGATATTTTTATTAAACTTCAATATAAAAACATTTATTAACATTTTTTTTTATTCAATTTGTAAGAATGAACACTTCGGTTTAACTCTTAGAGGTAATTGGAGGAGGAAGGAGGTGTTTTTTATTAAACTTTAATATAAAAATATTTATTAACATTTTTTTTTATTTAATTTGTAGGAACAAACACTTTGGCTCAGCTTCTGGAGGTAATTGAAGGAGGGAGGAGGCATTTTTTATTAAACTTTAATATAAGAACGTTTATTAATATTCTTTTTTTTTAATTTATAGGAATAAACACTTTTACTGGTTCATGTAAATAATAGGCAGGTTTTTATTGAAATTTATTATAAGAACATTACTAACATTCTTTTTTTTTTTCTTTTTTTGTAAAAAGAACACTTCAGTTCTGCTCCTGAAGGTAATGAGTTTTTTTTTTACTTAAGTTTAATACAAGAATATTATTAATATTCTTTTTATTTCAATTTTGTAGGTTTTCTGACTTTTGAGTTAAAAAAAAATCACCAGATTATTTGGCAAATCTGGTCAATCTGGTCATCTGTTCTTTTTTTCTTAAAAAAATAGACTGAATTATCTGATCAAACCAGTCAATTGATCAACTGGTCATTATCTGATCAAACTGATCAAACTGATAGTTCCATCCAGATTATCTGCAAACTGTTCATTCTCAATCTAGATGATCTATTTTTTGATCAGATCAAATGACAGATTGAATAGATTCTACCAGAGCATACTTTTACATTTTAGGCGATACCCATTTCACAAAATTTTTTTTTCCCATTTTTGGAAATTACTTTACCTGGAATTTTGTATAATATTAATTTTTAAAAAAGGATATTTTTTATGCAGATCACTTAATTCTAGCTGGAATTATAAAATTACAATAAAATCACATGATACTGGTACTCACCACCAGTGGTGGTAAATAGCAAACCTCTTTTTTATTATTTATTTTTATTTTATTTACATAATTTCATGAATTAAAATTTCGTATAAATAAAACAAACTATAAAATATTACATTCAAATTTTGTTTTAGTTCTTCATAAGTAAACTTATTAGAAATTATGGAAAGTATGTATTGTTTTCCATTAAATGTTTTTTTATTGCTGGCAAGTGCATGTTTAAAATATACCCAAAATTTATGTATTGCAACAATAAATTTTTCAAAATTTCGTACTATTAAATATTAATGTGAATATTATGATGATCGACGTCATGCTTGTCATGTGATTATTAATTTAAATTTATAATAAAAAAAAAAAAAGAGAATTGGAGGACCTGAGTATCGATCTCAGTACCTCTCGCATGCTAAGCGAGCGCTCTACCATCTGAGCTAGACCCCCCAAGTTGGTTATATAGAAATAAATTTTAATCCTTTTATAATAATATTTTTTTTTAAAAAAATTATAAACGGATATATGAAAATTCCTGAGAAAGATAAAATCAGTACGATACAATATAAAAGGTAATTTTTAATTTTAAGAAACCGAATCAAGTGTAATGCCTACCAAAGATAAATATTCATTTAAAATAATAAGTATACTCAAGAATTAGCAACTTACTTTAGTTTTTTGAAGGTAAAGATTTATATATACTTTTTTTTTTTGATATAAAAGCGAAGAAAAGTTAGATAATGAAAAAAAATGGAAAATGAAAATTGATAGAAAACTAACATTGTGACATTGTGTTATATTTCACATATTTTTACATATGATAAATCACAATTTACGTCTCTCACGCGATTCACGAATTATACAAATAAATGAAACTTACAAACCGGTAACCGTGCATATAATTCAACAGTTTGTACTTATATATTTTATATCCGCTATAAAAACAGTATACAGTATACGAATAAAAATGATCAATTGTACAAAATTTAATTTTTATTAATTGTATTATATATATTATAATCATATTAAATAAAAATGCAAATAAATATAATTTATACAATAAATATATAATTAATTGTGAATTTAGTAATATGCAAAGTTTTATGTGATAGAAAAAAAAATGTTTAAGATAAATCAAATCCAAATTGAATTTTGACCTGATGAATTAATTTAAAATAATCTTCTAAATAATCTTCTCCTTTTGATAAAATTTCTTCTTCAATTAACCAATTGTTAAATCCACTTTGTGACGGACATGAAGTAGAATATTGACTCTTTATCATTGAAATTCCTTTGAGTATTTTTTCTCTTGAATCAAAGTCGATTTCGTTTGAATTTCCTCTATCATCAAATAAAGTATCTTGGAATTGTTTACACCATACTCCTATAATATCTGTCATTGGATCAGTTACGTAATAATTTTGATCTTGTTCAAAAAAACCAGGATTTTGCCCTAATTTTATCATATTTGGATCTATGAAATCTGTTATGAATAAGGCACATTTTGCACGAAATTCGTTATCTAATCTATTTTCGTACAAATTTGAAAGGCGTTGCAATCCATTATTATCCTTGATAGATTGAATCGCATTTTGGTTCCCACGCACCATACTCGATAACGCATATATAAGCCGAATTGAAACTTTTATATCAGTTTCAGTTGATAAATTATCCAAAAGTCGAGTTACAATTTTCAAATGTTTTACATCATCTTGTGCTGTAGGATTGTTCTAACAAAGAAAAAAAATTCACCAATATTATGAATCAGAGTTTTAAATAGCCAATATGCATACGTATAAAGTTTATATGTTATCTTGATCCTTACCTGCATCGCAGTTCCAATAACAATTGCTGCTTTTTTCTTTATTTGAGCTGAATCATGATCCAAAAGTTCAAGTATAGATCTTACACCTTGACCTTTAGCTAATTTGATTCCAAAATCTAATTCATGAACAAGTTCTTCTAATCCATCTAAGGCCGAAATTAAAGCTTGCACCGATGAAGCATTTTGTAATTGTGAAATATAAGTTTCAAATTGAGCATGATCCGAGCTTGGAATACGGAGATTTTCTTTATGCCTTGATGTAACAATTGGAAGTGAAAAATCGTTATCCTTAGAATCTTGATGAAATTTTAAATTGGAACTTCCACGATTAGTTTCAATCTCTTCTTGAATTATTGGATCCCCATTTTCATCAATAACTATTACTTCCGAAGACTCATGATCATTTGGATCAAGTATTTTTGCGTATTTCTTTCCAGTATTAAAGTCTATTTTAACGTGCAAACCTAAATAAAATAGTTCAGGAAAAAAAATATATATATATATTTTTAATTAAAGTTAAAAAAAAAATGAAATAGCATATATGTCTTAAAATTATTTCATACCTGGAGGTATTTCTTGTCCTTCATGTACTTCTTGAAATTCCTCCGTTGCAACAAATTCTTTTGGAAAACATTCGTTTCCATTACATATTCTATCTTTCGTTTCTAAAGAAGAAACAAAAAGGAATAGAAAAATAATTAAAAATGTACAAATAAAAAATAAATATAATAATTTTTTAGAAATTATTTTCGTCAACATAACTGGTTTAGTAAAGAAAAAATTGAAATAATCGATTACTTATATTATATTTTATGTAATATGTGGTGAACTCTGATTTGTCGGAGTTTATCATATCTCATTAAAATCGATAACAAATGAAAAATATCCAAGTATTTAACTTGTCCAAGTACGTCCATTAAAACCACAAAATACACAATTGGTAAAACTTTCCGATGCTCATTATGACAACATCTTTAGACACTTGATTTTTAACCGAACCTTTGATCTCAAAAACACACGAAAACTTTAGATAACGTGACTCTTTTGGCCCGCGCCGATCATGTTACCGATTGGACAATAAATTAATGGTCGATTTAGATTTAAGATTTTATAGAGATTAGTACCTCCATTTTTTGAATCAAAAAAATTTAAATATTATTAGCAGACATGTTTTAAGAAACGAAAACGTTTTTTAAAGGAATTATTATAACGAAATCATATAATACCCTGGCTCTGATTGCACTTTACGCTTTATTATTTTACCGAAAGCACTAATTGAAATAAAATTTATCGGTTTATTGGTAAAAATCATAAAAGAAAGGTGCTAACACATCTAACATATCTTAATATCTTATTTTAGGTAGTCATTTATCATAATTAGCGGTTAAAATTTTTTTTTTTTTCACAGCTTATTAATTAACACAACAATTATACATATGTAATGCTTATTTAATTTTCATAAGGTATAGTATATATGTATTATAAACTTCTATTAATACTTTTTATGATAGTTTTTTTTTTCAACAATTTCTTTCATTCGGTGGACTAATTAATAATAATGAAATCAAAAAAGAAAAATTAAGGCATGAAACAATTGTAAATCAATTTGAAACCCCAAATATTTACCGCCATGGAACTCCTAATGCATCAAACATTTCTTTTTCGGTTTTTTGAGCAATTATTTTGCCTTCAGAATATTTGACTCCGTCACGTCCACGCGAAACATTCATAAATAATCCATGTTGATTTAAGCACATTTTCTTTTTTCGGGCCATTAACCTCATACTTCTGTTGAATATATCGTTGCCAGTATATGATAATAACGCCGCACCCATTTCATTATATGGTACCATAAATAAATCTATTAAGAGTAAATGATAAGTCAGCAATGTAAAATTTACGGCTATAGCACAGCTATATACCTAAACGTCTGTGTATTCCTTCGGGTAGTTTACAAATTCCCATGAATTTTGCGGAGAGACTATCTTCATTATGTTGCACTAATTCATGTGTCAGGAATCCTTGATCACGTAGAATTTCAATTAATTTTGTCAAGACACCTAAATAATTATTGAGAAAAGGTTAATATTTTTTACAAAAAAAAAAAAATGAGATTTTAAATGTAAATAGTTACCGAGATGAGTTGTACCATCAGAATCGTTCCTTGTTATCATTATATCAACGTCTCCACAGTCTGGGTTTCCCCTTCTATAAGACCCTCCCGTAATACACTCTAATTTGGGATCTATTGATAGCGCAGCACATGTTACCCATTCTGATATCTTTGTTACTTCGTCTCTTGGTATCCTTTTTTGCAAATCCTATAAAATTACAAATAAATATAAACTATATACAGAAAATGATAAAGGATTAAAGGATCAAAACTTACGTCATAATACAATATACCAGTTATTTGATTACGCGTTAATTTCTCATCTTTCAGTACGTCTTCAAAGGTTCTATGTCCTTTTGCGTACCATTTCATGGCGATTGATGGCCCAACACCTATTGAATATTAGAGTTACTAAAAATAGTAAATTAATAATAAATTTTATAGTCTTAATCCTACCATAAACGTTGCCAAATTTTTTGATTATATCATCGCCTTCCGAGAAACTATCTATCCTTTTTAAATTTCCTGTATCAATTACCTCTGCAATCTATGAAACAAATAAATCAGCATATCTCTCTTTCAAAAATTAATTAAATAAATGCTGCATACTTTCTCAGCAGTGCGTAGCCCTATTCCAGGGATTTTTTTAGCTTCTTCGTATGAAGTAATGGGTTTCTTATATTTCTTGATAGCAGAGATTGCTTTGCGATAACTGAGAATCCTCCATTCATCTTTCATTCGGGTATAGTGATCCAGTAACACTTGCAGCTTTATTAAAAAGGATATCTTTAAAAATAAATCCGTCATATTTTTAGTAAAAAAAAAAAAAAATTACCTTTTCTATTATTAGCTTATTTGGATTATCATTAGTTTCTCCATAACTATGACTATGCATACAGGCAAAGGAATTTTGTCCTCGAAAATTCTAATTTTTTTTTTTTAATAAAGATGACCCTTTTAAAATTAAACAAATGAATAAATTTACATCAAATCAGATAATAACCTTCGTTTTAAGGGATTCAGTTTCAGATTCAGTGTTGTTATTCGTATGTTCATTGGTTTTGTCGGAATTCGTTTCAGAGTTGTTAAAATCTGTTATCACTACTTCCTCATTTAAATTCTCAACTTCCTCATTTAAATCGGAAGTCGTGTTATTATTATTTTGCGTGCTTTCGTCATCATCTCCTTCGTCATCGACGTAAAGTCCCTATTTAAAAAAAAAAAAAAAATTAAATTAAAAATTATTTAAATTTTTTAATATTTTATTAAATAAATTTACTAACAGCTTCTACAAGTCGTTTTGTTTCTGCAATCATTTCCGATAGTGGATCATCGCTCTTTACATTACAAGAAGTATCATTACTGATAGAGTCTGTAAGGGATGTATCGTTATTTATATTTGATTCTAAGGATGAATCATATTTTTGTACAATCACCAAATCCGAATCTGACGATGAAGGTTTTGGAGAAGATATGCGTCTTTTCTTATCGGGCGTTTCATAGTTTTCTAAACTGGTTTCTTGTTTTTCAGTTTTTTGTTCGTCATAGGGTCTTTTCAAATTTTGCGTCTGTGAGCTTGAAGTGGCATTGGATTCTTCCGTATATAGAACAGCATAAGATTTAATCTCCCTAAGTTTTCCGTACTACAAAATCATATATATAACTTAGCGATCATCAAAAGATCAGCTCAAAGAAACCGATTAAAATTTACCATAATTGATTCGGATATCCAATCTGGCTTAATGAATGCAGCGTCCTATAATTTTTTCAAGGTTTTTAATTTAATAATTGAGAACAATAACTAAAATTTATTGTATATTCTAATGAATTACCTTAAAACTTTTTAATTTTTGAATACCTAACATTGATATCAATTGTTTTCCATTTAATTCCGTTATAACATGCGTAACATTTACAGCAGTTTCAATACTTTCTTCTACAATTCCTCCTTTATCTAAAACCTTTGATTTCATTAAACCCAGGCGAACTTTATCAATATTATTTGGTATAAATAAAATTCTCAATTTTGAAAATAATCCTTCTCCAGGTTGAGGGGAATTATTAAAAAGTTCTAATAGATTAATATCATCATTTACAATATTCTTTTTCCTTCCACGTTTTGGTTTAGGTAAATCTTCCGATTTTGATTTTGATTGATGTTGTACTGTCTTTAATTGTGATAAATTTGGTAATAATTTTGATTTTGAAGTGTTTATTGTAGCATTTTTAATATTTTTACGAGATTTTTGTTGTTTTTTCGTTACGTCACCAGATTTGACATTATTATTTGGTACTACAAATTCATAAACAGTTTTCTTACGATCATTCGTGGATTTGGACAATACGGAGAACGAAGAAACCTTTGACGAAAGTCCGGTACCGACAGCACGAGGAGCAGCGTCACTTGATTTGACATCATTTTCCGCTTTAGAGGTTTTCTGTTTGGTTAATTCTTCTTTAGGATCATCATCATCTACATCATCTAAAATTGTGACAGGACCAATTTCTTGAGATGATAATATATCAAGTGATTCCATTTCACCTACAAATGTTGAGTTAAGAGATGATGGTACACGTTCCCTTTCCATATCATAATCATCATCTCTAAATGAAATCTCATCATAACGATTAGAGGTTGAATTGCCCTTTTTTGATTCTTGTAACATAATTTTTAATAGCTAGTTTCGAAAGAACTAAATTATTCAATGTAAAATGTAAAATTTTTGTAAGTTATTTTATAACTTGAACTTGAAAGACTATCATTTATACTTTTTAAAAGAATATATTGATCGGTTCTTGCGTTATCTACAATGATGCTGCGCCAATCATATGATGATACTTGATACTTACCGATTCTTCACTGTACAAATAATATTTATCGGTAAGAAATTTATGATAATCAAATAAACTCAAAAAAATAAAGTAAAATAAAAATTCAGAATAAGGAGATGATTTCAAAGTTTATTATGTATTTAAAAGTAAAAAAAAAAAAATAATCTATTTGTTTTTTTTTTTTTTTTTTTTCAAAAGTTGATTTTTTATGACCGACAGTGACTGACAGTGAGCCTATATTTATATTTGATTTAGACAAATTAGAATCACTTGATCAAATAACAATGTACCACTATACTCTTAACAAGGAAGAATAACTGAGTATTATTGCGTAATATTTATCTAAAAATTTTTATTTAAAATATCATATTCAGTTTTTTTATTTATTTATTTATTTATTTATTAATATTGTTAATAAATTTCTTTATTTATACAAGTCAATGGTTTCTAATTCCTAAAAAATTAAATTCTAGCTAGTCATATTTAACTTACTTAGCAAATATAAAATTCAAAAAATTGGCAAAAAATCCTTTTTGAGTTCGAATTCAGCGTGAAAAACATGCAACCCCATGCAAAATTCATGCCCAGCGACTTTTTACGCAGGTCATAAAAATTTGTGAGTTGCAAGGACTCATATACGAAAACCGCATATTTTATTTATTTTTTTTTTTCCTTTTAAAGAAAAAGTAATGAAACACATGGAACCCCTTCAAATAACACGTTTTTCTTTATTTCCCATTTTACAATAGTGTGCGTCTGAATTCGGGCCGAAACACGTCCGTGGTCCGTCATTTGAAATCGACAAGCACCAATTGGATTTTAAATAACGGCGTACGCCGAGCATATCAGTCATTTGAATTTATATAATTCTGTCTGACTCAATTAGATAAGAGCGTCATTTGCAGCCACATATGTCAACACAAACAAATTATGTGTCTTCACAAAAACGGAATGATAAAATAGTTCATTTGACAATAAAGAGTCAAGACACGAGGGTCAATATTCACGTGGAAGACGGCGCAGCCTGTCCTTTTTTTACGATTAAACAATTACTATTATTATATGAGAGTACTTGTAATAGAACATTTACGCAGTAAGGAATCTTTTGATTATTCATCTAGATTATGTCATGCATGTTTATTTGAGCAAGTACAATATAAACCAATTAGTTGTGGCTGAGAAAATGTGAATAATTCGTATTTGAATTTGGATTATATTACTATGGATCAAATGTTGGAAACGATATTATTAGAAATGTGACTCTCAGATTTTGTAATAAAGTATTATGCTACTTTACGACAGAGATGTACTGTATTATATATAGAACGTTTACATTCTAGTATTTTATATGTAGCATGTTCTATAAGTGAACATCTGGCATATTGGATTTCTACAGTAGCTGTTAGTTGTTAGAGTTGGAAAGACATTAATCATTAGTGATGAAATTACTATTTAATATAATTTCCATTAATTACCATTAATTTAATAGTTGATAATTATCTAGAATTACCGAATCACTAATTAAAATGACATTACTCATACAAGAGTATGCAGTGCGATTAAAGAAATATGTATTTAATTCGAATTATCTACATAAAATAAAATTACTTTAATAGCAAAGAAGTTGTAATATATTCTTTCACAAAGTACATAAAACAGTTACAGTATTCTTTCACGGAGTCCATAATTTTTTCTTATTTCGCTAGAATTCTTGATTACTTATTCCTACAAAGGTGAAATTGGAAATCACTGTTTCGATTACATAGTAAATCCGTTATTAAAATTTAAAGGATTGGAAATGAGATAATTACTAAAGAAGTTATGTTAAATATGAAGGAAATTACAAGTTTTTATATGTCTCGGGAGAAATTAATATGTAACCATTAAAATTAAATAATTGGTCGTCGCAAAATACCTCGTATCCTATATGTGTTCTCTTTCAAATTTCTCTATTTCAATATTGATTATTCGAACGGTGATGTATGATTACTAATTAACCACGTAACAGTCAAATATCATCTCTAATCTTTCTAAACCATATATTTTTTGATATATAAATTTATTTCTCATATTTCAACATGTCTGGATCACTTTTTTGCATGTCTTTCTAGGAATGAACTTTATGATTTCTCACTCATTCATCTCTAATCTAAATTATTCTCCTATCTTGCAGATAAGCAATCTATATCTTTAATAGGTAGTTAAAAGCATGATGTTAGAGGCAAGTTAAAGTTAGATGGTGAAGGGAGGCTTCGTCTCAAGACGAGTGGATTCATGTTCATGAATTGACCATTTATGCAGGGGTCACCTTACCATATTTAAACCCGGCGGTGATATCAAGCAAGGGTTACTCAGACAGGTTCATCAAATGTTACTGCTTGGACTAATTGGTTAAACTACTACTTGTTGATAATTGAGATGATGAGATTTGCATGTTTTGTTCTGGATGGGAATACAAAATAGGATTTAATTGGACAGATTAAGTTGTAAATGTTTGATCC
The DNA here is from genome assembly GCA_015698045.1 of Rhizophagus clarus. Lineage (NCBI taxonomy): Eukaryota > Fungi > Glomeromycota > Glomeromycetes > Glomerales > Glomeraceae > Rhizophagus > Rhizophagus clarus. The sequence continues at coordinate 169,793 of BLAL01000304.1, read as the reverse complement.
TATCAAAATTAATTGTTAGGATGTTGTACACGGTATAATAAATTTAGTAAAAACATCTTTTATTATGCATCATAGCAATAATTCATCTTTTTATAAATCTCGTGAGAATCTTTTCATATAATTTTTTACTGCTTTTCCGAGTACCTTTATCATCATCATAATAAGATACTCTATGATGTATTCAGAAAGTATTGTATTTCATCGTCACAATAAAATACTTGTATTGCCTATATCATTGAAATCTTTGTGACATAAACGCTTCTCTTCACTAAAAATATATATTATTATCACAAAATTAAATGTTGAATTAAGAAAGGTAAATAGTTTAGTAGCTATTTCAATTAATAATGGTTTATGTGCACAAGAATACTTTATTTAAATTTCACTGTAGAAAAGAGCCATGTTATTTTAAACGAAAAAAATATGATACATACCTCGATATAAGATTCAAATAACGTGTTTAAAAGAATTTTTTACAAACTAAATCAATGTAAATGAAATGCAAGATTTAATAATTACATTTGATAAATGCAAAGAAAGAAAAAAAAAATGTGTATGGTTTCCTTCAGATTTTATCTAAGAATCGAGCGTAAAAAGTTTGATCATGTGAAGTCTTTATTAAAGAAATTCACCAAATAAATGTGCAAAGTTTTCTTTCTTTATTGAAAATATAAAGTATATAAGGAAGCATTTTTAATTAATTCTCTACAATATTTTATAATAAATGTAATTTAAATAAAATAATAATTTATTTATGAGCGAGAATAACAAACACAACGAATAAAATTGTAAATACTGCGTAAAAATATAATGGCGAAAGTACTTACAAAACTACCAATAAACTAACGATATGTGTTTATATTTGGGTTGTTGTCCATTAAATTGGTTTGATCCAAAAACACAACAAGGGGTACATGTCGTTTTATGGTTTTAATATGAAAAAAATCTTTAATAGTAATTTGTAATATGATACCATATATAGTGGTCAGACTATAGTGTCGTCGCAATGTCGCATGTATAGCAGTCAATCCACTGAGCGCAGTATCGCATGTATCGTATGTTATAGCTGACAATCCACTGAAGCCCGGCCTCGCATGTGACAAATCAGATAAGGCATAGTGACATACCTCAATAAAGTTTATTTGCTTGCAAGTTGTATAACAAAAAGGAACCAATAACACTTGTATATAAAAAAAAACGTCGCAAATAAATAAAAAAAAAATATATATTTCATAAATCTCACGTGATTTCGAATTCTTTCTTTCCATGTGACAATCGTGGCATCATATGATCTCACAACTCCGATTAGTCCGATAAAATGAGAGAAAAGACGTCAAATCGATCTTATTGTAGATTTTTGTAAGCTAAATTTAAATAATTTTAATAATTTTAAATATATTCAACCAATACAAAAAGATATTAACCATATCAAACGGGAGTTTACATATCATTGAATCAAAATTTCGACCGATTTAATGAATTTGAATGAATTAAAAAAGAACAATATGTGCATATATTAGTATTAAAATAAAATAAATAAGAAAACAAAAATAAAATCTTTTTTTTTTTCATCTTGAACATCTTGACAAAAACTTTTGAGATGATATCGGGTTTTTATTATCAAAAAAAAAAAAAAAAAAAAAAAAAAAAAAAACAAAACAAAACAAAAAATATGTTATTTTTTTAATATAAACAATAATACATTTTAAAGCTATTAAACTCAAGTCGTTGATTGATTGTAATGATAATCATTTATTATTTATGAAATCTTATGAAATCTTCATTATAAATTTCTAAAGTTTCAACCATAAAGAGACATTTTAATGATTCTGGTCGATAGTCTAGTCGATTTATAGAATGATGAGTCGAATGAAGGAATTCTAACTATCTATCTATAGTAGTACATGAGAGAGAAAATTACAATATAAAAAGGTTTTTTGAAAGAACAATGAATGATGATTTATTTCATTTTCTTTCAAAATAATTTAATATGGAAAGTAAAATAACATCATTCACAACAGAGATAATTTAACTTAGAGCCAATCCGGAAATCACATCTCACAAGGTGTCACAATATAATAAAAAATACTTATTAAACCTTCAAAACCTTCAATGGTTAAGGTTCATAATAAATTCCAGAAATCAGGAAATTTTTTTGACGTTTTATCACAACAGTAAGCTGGCGAAATCTGGGCTAATTTATTGGTGTGACATATTTAATACATTAAAACCATTCAAAGTTGGAAAAAAAATAATGGAGTAGGGCATTGTTTAAATCCCGACTTCCCCGACCTCCCCGTTCCTAATTAAGAAATAAAAGCATGTAATAAAATTCAATTATTAAGATCAAATAAATTTTCTTTGTTTTTTAAAAAAAAAAATATTTTCGATTACTAAAAAAAATTTTTTGAATAAAATTTATTATTTAGGAAACGATTATAGTAAAGTAACGGGAATAATTCGGATTAACATGAAATAACTTGGAATAACTTGAAATAACTTGATTTTTTTAATGTTACAACTTTTACAAGTGTTACATATTACAAATATGACCATTTAATGTTTTTTTTTTTTTTTTTTTTTTAAAAAAAAAAAAAAAATAATAGGTATTAAGGCGTAAAAAGATGGTGTAATTTAATTGGTACTTATATGGGAAAATACCATAAAACTTTAAGGGAAAGAAATAATTAGGAAAAATTATTTTTTTTTCTAAAAATTTTTCGGCAAATCCCTTTTTCTTACAAAATTGACTATACCATATAAGGTGATAATCATAATTATTCTATGAATGAAAGTTTACTAAAAAAAAAAATGGTTTTTTGCTACCCGACCGAAACAAAATTTTTTTTTTTTTTTTTTTTTTTTTTTTTTTTTTTTGACCTCCTTGTTTAGAATAATTACCAATCATGACATGACATTTTGTTTGTTTAAAGAAAAGAAAAAGAAAAAAAAAAAATAAATGAAAAGGTTTTAAAAATTTTTTTATATAAATTGTATAACTCTCATATACTGGATATTAAAAATACAACACAGGTTATCTTTCAGATGATTGATAATGATTTTCATTATTATTATTTAAATTATTTTACAGTACAGTCGATCTCGTGAACTTTGATTTTAATCCTCACTTCACACCCATTTGAAAAAAAAAACGTATATAAAGGTGACCTTGCCAGTTTTTACAGTTTTTATTCATATTATACTTTCTCTACCCCCTTTTTTTTTTAGTTGAAATTTCTAAAAAAAAAAAAATTTTTTTTTTTTCTTTAAACCACTTCGAAAAAATTCGAAATTATTCAATCTTTACCTTTTTTTTAAAAAAAAAAACCCCCCATATTTTTTATTTATTTTTGAAAATGTCTTCAGATATTCCAGATTCTATGGTAGAAGTCAAAGCATTCCTTTATGATGTATTTGGAACAATAGTAGATTGGAGAACGACATTAACCCAAGAATTATCATCTTTCGCAACTTTAACGTCAACTCGAATTTCAAATCAAACTTTATTAAATAAAGATTGGCATTCATTTACACAAAAATGGAGAAATGGATACAAATTATATATTAATTCATCAAATTCGAGAAATGCACCTTTCCTAACAGTTGATTCCCTTAATGAACAAATTTTAGAAAATTTAATTACAGAATTTGATATAGTTCATTTATGGTCAGATGAAGAGTTAGAAAATTTGGTTAACCTTTGGCATAATTTAGATCCTTATAAAGATACTAAACCAGGAATAACTAGACTTGGTGTAAAATATGTTAACGCTATTTTAAGTAATGCTAATGTTAAATTATTGGTAGATTTAAAAAGAAGTGCCGATTTAAATTGTTTTGATTATATGTTTTCTGCGGAATTTTGGAAATGTTATTTACCTAATTCTAAAGTATATTTAGATTGTTGTGAAATGTTGAATTTACGTCCTGAACAAGTTGCTATAGTATCTCATGCTAAAAATGATTTAAAGAATGCAAAAAAATTAGGTTTAAAAACTGTTCTCTTACAACGTGATGATTATGAGGATGAGGACGAGGTTGAAGAAATTATCGATTATGAAGAAGAACCCAATGGATTTGGTGGTCAAGCCAATCATGAATTTGATTTAATTATTAATGATTTTGAAGAATTGGCTAAAACTATGGCTTGCTAAAATTAGTTGTGATTTTATTTGTTATTTGATAATTTTTTTTTCTTATTTTTATCTTTTAATTAATTATTATTTAGTAATTAAAAAATAGATTACGGGTAATTTATAATACATAACAATTAATTAAAATTCTTCCATGTCAACGTGTCTGGTACATGAAAAAAAATAAAATAAAATAAAATAAAAAAATATATACAAATATAATAATAATAATTATAATAATAAATAAATAAATTTATAATAATAATGTTTTTTAAAAATATTTACATGCGTATCTTGCAGTGTAATACATTTTTATAATAAAATAAATATTTATTTATTGTTATTTCTTCAATAATCTTCAACCAATTTATTTTTAAAAAAATTTATTATTAGATTTTTTTTCTTTTTTTTTTTTTTTTTAAAACAAAAAGAGCTGAAAATAAATTTAAATTTTGTTCATCCTTCTTCAATATTCATTCTCATTCATTTTAAAATGGCTTTTTAATAATCGGGAAAATCATTTTTTTTTTTTTTTTAATAAAACAAAATTTCGGAACATAATAAATTCGGAGCTTTTTTGTCCCGTAACAATTTTTTTTTAAAGTTTTTTTTTTCCCTGATATAATGTACATTAATGTACTGGTATGTAGTTCATTTGAATTTACTGTTTCGGAATATAAAAATCGCGCATGAATGTACATTTTATTCTTTATGTGAACCAAAAAAGAAATATCATGAATGTTCGATTAAAAATAAGTTAGTTTTTGCTTGGCAATTCAATAAATGTAACAATAATTCAATATATATATATTTTTTTAATGTCAAATAAAAATACAACATTCAAGGAGTAATAATGGCGGAATTTTAATTCAAAAAAAATGTTTGTAGTGAACCTTTCAATACTTTTCAATAAAAAAGATCATCCGAAAAAAATGAACAAGGTTTCATTCAGTTTTACCAATTAATGAAAAAAAACAATAATCATAATAATAATTACAACAAATATAATCAAAACAACAATAAAAGTTAACGTAAACTAATAGGAAATATATCAGTATTTCTTCGATACAATTTCGATACATTTCGAATTTTCGATACATTTCGATAATCATTAATATACTACTGTAAACTAACAACGACGATAAACGTTAATAATTTTTGTGAAATTTTAATTTAACCATAATAACATTTCATTTTAACCGTTTTAATAATAAATATTTTTTTTATTTACATAATCAAATCCTATACTCCCTATTAATAAATATTGTTCAACTATTTTGAAGATTTTGATTGGATTTCTACAGATGTACTGTACGTGAGAAACGCTTATTTTCGTACTTTCTACAAACTTGTAAATTATCGTAAATTATCGTAAATTACCGTAATTACTCTATGATACCTTTGTATTATTTTTTATGAAAAAAAAAATCAATTCATTTTTTTTTTTTTTAAATTTTGATAAAGTTTTTGTGTGGAACGGGGACAATGCAATGACCGGATAAAATAATCATGTAAGAAATTTCTATTTACACGTTATCATTCCATCAGTATTTCAAAATGATAATTATGTAATTAATATATATTATTATTATTAGAATTTCTTTTAATAATTTCAACTGACTGTATAACAAAAATAAATATTAATAATATTTACATTCGTCCAATCTTATTTAACGTAATCGTTTCTTAAAATAATTAATTCTCTTTTCTTCTTCAAAGAATTTTTTTTTTTTTTTTTAGGAAAACAAAAAAAAGGGTTAAAAAAAAAAAAGAAATTCTGTATAATACATAAATAATAAATATTTACCATCTTATAAATTCGAAAATCATGGATAGGTTCGAAAACATTTTATATTAATTAGGGGTTATATTAATTTTTAATGTGTTTATATAATTGGAAAATGTTATTAGAAAATAATATATATAATTCGAAAAAACGTGATATTTAAATATGTATAAAAAAAGTTTAGTTTATTCGAAATAAATTACTTTAAAACTGTACAGTAACGATATCATGATAGAAATAGCGCGGAGATACGGGTTTATCACCGGTTGACCTGTAACACAAATGTAAGGATCCACGTTCAAATTTTAGAATTTTAAATTAATAGCGTTTTACAATACCTCCACTTATTATTGATATGTAACCAATATTCGTGTGATTGAATGAACAAAGAAATCCCAATTTTACTGAACGAATATTGGATGTTAGACCATTTTGATAAATGGTGATAATTATCGGATGAATATTAAACCATTTTTTTAAAACGGAAATAATAAATAAAATTAAAAAATAATTTCGACAAAAAGATTCCTTATAGTATTACCAATAGGAACATTAACCGATTACTAGTACCGCAGCAACTGCCGATATTATCTTGTTTACTTCGAAGGGAATTACAATAATAATACAAATAACATTGATCACGTACGTACTCATCAATCGATCATTCGATCAAATGCAGCAATAATTTTGTGTATTACAATAAGAAGTTGTTGATTTTTTAGAACCAAAATTTCGGTAAAATAATATTTTTTTGAAACCTGTAAGAAAAAAAGTTGTATCACGTTTTCATATTTCAATTATTTCATGTTTATAATTTGATATCTTCACATTTTCTACTAATTCGTATGTCGTAGTTTTTAAACAACCGACTTTTTGTAGCGCGCATACATTGTTTTTTTTTTACGGCGGCGGACTTTTTGTTTAGATTTTTTTGTCGATCATGTAGGATATTTTTAAAGAGATATTAATTTTTATAGGAGACAAAAATATATTTTTTACATCAATTTGTCCCAATATAATCATAAATTTTACGCTTCATTGTCTTGAAATTTGTATATGTACTGCATATACGGTATAATATTACAATATGTATTTATTTCTGATATAATGGTTTCATAAGTCACATGAGAGTGTTGCTAATGGTAAGTTGGTAACCACTAGTTAAATAGTAAACCCTGGTAATCACTGGTAAAACACTGGTAAATCGCTGGTAAACCGCAAGCAAAATTCGTCGGTAAATCATTAGTAAATCGTTGGTAAAAATCATAAATCATGGTAATCTTTCATATAATAGATATTTTATTTTAGGAATGGTGCAACGATCAGTTTCAATAAATACTTTAACGAACGATACCGGATAACCCTGGCTAAAGTACCCAGATCTAAAGGTACCTGATTTAAAATTTGAATAGTAAGCACCCCGGCCTTAAAGGCTGGGTACTGACTATACTTGCTTAAAAAAAGATAATTACTAATCACGTGAATTGTTATATAAGCAATTTTTCCATTAATTGAAGAAGAATATGGACAGATCGTTCTTTTCCTCCGCGTTCATCCTTAAGCCATCCTTAAGTACGATGAGCCCTTTAAGACTTTTGCCGATTGAAGCTCTCAATCAACTACATGAATGCGATCTCTCATTTTTTTTGTTTTTTTTTACCTTTTTTTTCATTAGGGACTGACTTTTACATATAAGATATATATGATAATAAATAGATATTGGATGGAAGAGTAGATATATTGGTCTTCGATCGATATCCTCATCCAATAACTGAATTATCGTTCAGTCATTAGGAATAATGTGACCAATAGAAAAATGCTACTAAATACTGACTTCACTATTGGATCAATATAGGATTTCTTATAAAATACCGATTATTAAAATCCCACATATTCCTAATCATCTAGTGTTCTACCCACTTCCCTGGTTAAACACATATAGTAGAAACCACATTACAAGACTATACAATGTAAAAACAATTACAAACAATCAAATACTAGGTATTTATTATTAATCGCAAATAAAATAGAAATAAGAAAGCAAAAAAGACTAAATTACATATTAAAAGTATAAAACTACAAAATATATCATACAATAAGCTAGTAACTGTAATTGAACTATTATACAATAAGCCAGTAACTAAAACACGCGTGGAACCCACTCTCTCTTAAAAGAATACATTAAAATATGAAAGGAATAACCTTTTTTTTCGTCTTGTTATTGGTAAATTCTCTCCACTTTTTCTTACCAAATTCAACTTCCATAATTCTTTCTTCTATACTAATGCTTTTAAATAATACAATAATACTTGTAAATAAATCAAATATAACGAAATACCAATATAATTTTTTTATAATTGAGAAGATATGATCATTTAATCTCCAACCAAAATAAACTTTACCTAACCAAATCATAATTAATCCAGTATACTTAGGAAATTGAACGCAATCATATAATAAGTATTCATCCTTTAAAATTAATTCTTTAATTAATTTATTTGGATTATTATTATTATATGTTTTTGAAGAAGAAGAAGAAGAAGAAGAAGGAGTTTCTATAAGAGAAGGAGAAGATGATGGAGGTGTTGGCGGTAATGTTAAAGGATGTAACGATTCTTTGATGGTATAAGAATTGATATAAGAAGGAGTAATAGATTCTCTTGTGGTGTAAGAATTGACGGCAGTCGTAGGATTGATTTGTAAATAAACTTTGATTCTTTTAATTGCATTTTGAAATATAGTTTTGATACGAATGAATTGTAAAGGAATTTCAAAAGGTAAAGAAAATACCTTATCATGAGGTCTTAAACATATTAACCTAATAAGAGCTCCAAGAATTGTTAAAGGTATAAAAATCATATCTAAGCAAGACCAGTAAGATAAACATGGAGAGATAACGGTATTAAAGTACTCTTCATACCACATAACAAGTAAATAATATGATGAAATTATTAAAAAAGAGATATTTAATAATTTTACATAAAGTAAATAAAATAAATTTCCTCCTTCATGATGTAAAATTCGAAATTTTTTTTTTACAGGTAATTGAGGTGGAAACAAAGAAATGAATACCAAGTAATTTTGAACAAGTAACATAAAAAATTTTGACCACATAATATAGAAGATAGAAAATAGAAAATAAAAAGTAAAAATAAAAAGTGAAAAAAAAAAAAAAAAAAAAAAATAGAAAGAAGAAAATAGAAATATGGTAAATATAGTAAATAATATGATGTAATTAGAATTAACTATCATCGCTATCATTACTAATTGTTACCATTACTAATACTATGGGAAATTTGGTTGCAGTAACATACAGTAACATATCGGAGAGTAAAATAAATTTACCAAAATAAAAACTTTTTCCATTTAAAGATTATAATATGCAAAACATTCGTTTCGGCAGCGAAAATAGTAAATTTAAAATAAAGATACGAAAAAAATTAAACAAATTAATAAAAAAAACTTCTTTGTTACGAAAGAAAAATATAAACTATCTATCATATGACATTTTGATTATGTAAATGCATAAATTCATCTTGCATATTATAATTGTATATATTTTTTATTGAAAAGCAATTGACAGATAAGGGTAATTATTGATCTAAATAAGGATGTTTGTTGTAAACAAGTGAACGGTTTATTTAACTCAGCCAATTTAATTCTAGTAAACAAAATCATGTGTATGTCAACCTATAACAATATTAATTATTGTAATAACACAATGAGTAATGGTATGGGAACTTTCTTGCATAATTAATTTTTGACTGCATCCTGTTAACCGGTACTCGTCAACAAGAAAGAAAGAAAGAAAGAAAGAAAGAAAAAGTACCGGTTCTTTTTTTTTTTTTTAACAAAGGCCCATTTAACACGATATTTTTGTTATATTTAGCAATTGTTTTGTTTCTATAAAAGGTCATCGTAATAACCGTTCATTTCATTCACAAATCCGTCTATTATCAAAAGATCAAAATCGACAATAATATTAATATGCAATATACATTATGTGCAGAAAAATCGATTTATTTTCAATTTGAAAAAGGAATCCTCTTTGTTAAATAGATTGATAAGATCCATTTATATTTATTGATCTATATATAAATTTGTGTATAAAAATACGCAAATTTTCTCCTTAGAAACGAAAAAAAAAAAAAAAAATATTTTTTAAGGAAAAAAAAATTTTTTAAGATTTTAAGATTCACCTCCTAAGTTTATTAAGTTTAAAAACCATGATCAATTGATAAAAAAAAAAACGAAATCAATTGTTCATTTGATAAGTACTTTGTTATTACACTCGATAATTTAACGAAAAAAAAATTTTTATAAGAAACATTTTTTATGCTTCAAAGAAGTTCAAATACGGGCAAAAAAAAAAAATCGAATAAATTTATAAGAAAAAAGAAAAAAAAAATATCCAATCCTTAATTATTTATTATCGCATTGACTTGTTCAGCCAGGATTTTATATTGAACTTTCTCGGGATGTGTGGCCGTTTTCATGAACAAGTCAGTGGCACGACTTATCACGCGGTTATCGGTAATGCGAACCGACCTTGCCACAGAAAATCGTAACAATTTCCTCCTATTCATCTTCATTCGTCTATTCGGTCTACCTTTGGTTAATTCGCGACAAATCCTTGCGGCGGATAAACGATTTGGGAAGTACTGATTCCTGTTAGCAACCAGATGTTGCAACAAGTTATTAGTTTCTTCTTCGAAATTATCGACTTGATTCATAATTATAAGATCTTATTTGTTAAAAACTTAAAATATTATTCTTAATAGATAAAAAAATGTATTTTTTTTTTTATTATTATTATTATCTTTTTTTTTATTTTTTTAGGTTTTTTTCCCTTTTTTTTTTTTTTTAAAAAAAAAAAAAAAAAAAAATTTAAGGGATATTTTACGCGAGAACGGATAAAGTCATTTATATACTAAAATAAAAACTTGTGTTTCTTTTTCATGCATAAACTGTATATTTGTATAATTTCTTCCTCAAAGTTTATGATTAAAATTATATATTATGAATAAATATTAAATATTTATTTACACTGTTTACACTGCATTTTATTCTACTGTGTTATATTAAATTTAAAATTAAAAAATTTTTTGTTTTGAAAAAAAAAAAAAAAGGAATTTTTTTTTTCTCGTAAATAAGTTACAATAATAAATAATAAATAAAAAAAAAACTGACCGACATGAACTGGATTTTAAAGTTATACTGGTTGTTGACAGACAAACAAACCAAAAAAGCCTTTTTTTTTGTGATACATAATAATCTTTTTAATAATTTAACTATTTTTAGTGTTTAGCTTTTTAACTTGAAAAAAAAGTTATATAATTTGTAATATTTCTTTTTTTGGCGTTTTTTGTAACATTTTTTTTTTTTGTTTTTAACGTATGTGTAAACTTATTTATTAAAAAAAAAGGTCTTTTTTAACTTGTCAAAAATTTAAATTAATTATTTAATAATCATAAATTCAATACATACAGTATATACAATTTTAAGAAAAAAAAAGAAAAAAAAGTAAAATAAATAAGTTCAAAAAGCTATTAGAGGTATTATAATATGCATTAAATTTAGCTGGAATTATTAAATTTGACGTAAACATGTAAATCCCTTATTATATTGATAATTAAAACTTACAATGACTCACTTTTATTTATTTGATTTGAATTATAAAATTTTCTTTTGAAAAACAAATATATTAAGGAAAAATTAATTGGTAAACTCTAAACCTTGAAATAGTAATACCATTTTTTTTTTTTTGCCTATTTTTAGATTTTCGGACATTAAACCAGTTAAGCCAGTTTATTGCCCCGAATTTTAATGATTCACAAAAATCCTAAAACGGTTTTATAATTTATTTATCTATTTACTTATTTTCTTGTTTCCTTTTTATAATAAAATAATATAATTCCTTTTTTCTAATTTTGTTTAATGATTCTCAGAAAATCCAGAAAATCAAAATATTTTTTGTTTATCTTATATTTTAGAACCTTTTTCTTTATAAAATAAGTTCTTCCTTCTTTGTCAATTTAATATCACGTAACCTAATGAAAATTGTCGAAAATTGTCTGATATCATTGGTAATATTCAGTTGATTACTGTATTTTGATTATCGAAAACATTAACACGTAACAGGTAATCCTTATAATCATTGCCGATAAATAATAATGTCATGGTTGAGAACAACTTCATGTTTGTATCACTATAAAAAATCATCAGATGATCAAATGAAATTTATCAAACTTGATTGGTTTTTCAATGTTTTCACGCAAGAAAATCAAAAAGAATATTTACAAGAAGAATCCCTGGAATATCATCTATTTTTAGAAACCCTGAATTTTTTTTTTTTTTTTTTGATCTACCATTTTCATTGAAAATTGGATTGTATATTGTTGTAAATCCATAAATATTTATATTTACGTAACTATTAACTATTTTGAACCTCTAAAATATATGGATCTTAAAAAAAAAAAAATCAAAATTTCAATTCTGTGCCTTTAAAAAAAAAAAAAAAGTTTTTTTTTTTTTTTTCAAACGTTCTTTTAAAGTCGTTAATTTTTGCCAAAGAATCATTTTCTACTTACGGTACATACCGAAATTAAAAACCAAATAGATACATAAATTATATATTCAATCAAGAAAAACTTTCCTGTCCATATGAATATGTATCACATAAAGAAAATAGGACTAAAAATGGGTAAGCTTGAATATTGGCGTGAAATAAGACCGTTGATAGTATCTAAATGAAGAGACCATTAAATGCGCGATCAACAACAACTCCGGTCTTTTTTTTTCATGGACCGTAATTTATAGATTTTGGGAATATAAATTATCAAAATTGGGCAATCTGTCGTACAAAATGTGCCCATAAACTTTTGCCAAAATACCAATTTCGAATGAATTCGACCTATTTGTTATATTATATACATTTAAAGTTAAAAAAAAAAAAAAATGCTCCTAGCTTCATATTAACTACGCCGACCGGCAGATAACCGAAATGGAAACGGCGTTAAAAGCATTTGAAAAGAAGGGTTTATGTTACACATTGTTTGCTTAATAAAAAAAAGTTTAATATATTAGTATAAGTATTAAATTAACGATATAGGAATTATAAATATAACTCAACTCGCAGAAATGTAAATAAGAGTTCTTAAGAAATGATACAATTGGTATAATTGCAACAACTGTTTTTATGCTGGAAAGTAAATTTCAAAAAAAAAGACTAATTAATTAAATTTTTTATTAATCGAAATTACAGTTTTCTGTTACGTACCATCGTACTAGTAATCACTGCGAATCCCTTTTGTCATCCTAAACTTAGTCTCAGGAGAGTATAATTCCGGCCAGAATTATGTAATTTAGGCCAAAGTTGAAGTTTAATATGGATCGTGCGAAAGTGATCGTTTAAGGTATTTGTTTTTTTTCTGAACTGTATACATAATTCTTATAATTGAATAAAAAAGGCTTACTTGTTATTCTCGTGTCGACTTAGTTATAAGAGTTATGAACTAAGAAAAAAATAAGGGAATGAAACACTAATAAATTGAATTCCTATTCAAGGATTTTGGGAACGAGATGTTTTGCTTTACTGCATTAGGATCTGCATCAGACATAAGAGTGATTCAGTGATTCGGCTGTATTTAATTAATGGAACGTAACTCATGTAACTGTTAAATACGGGTATTAATTAAATGACAAATTGAAATCCTAGTTTTAAGATGTTACAGATGCGAAAGATGTTATGAATCCAGTGAATGCGGTGTATCTGCGGTAAGTGGTGATTTATTACATTGATTTCCTACATATTATAATAAATTAATAAATAAACAAATTTCAATCAATTAGTAACATTCGTTCTAAATTCTCTTTAATTTTAGAATTTCAGAATTTCATTAATGTTTGTAAGTGAAAAAAAAAAAAAATAAACTAATTGGTCATCTTACCTTATTTTACATATAAATCATCAATTTTTTGAAAAATCCACAAAAATGGTAACTACGAAATACGAACAATCTTTTAAGCTCAAGTTACAATAGGTTTATCTTTTATTTATTATTTATTTATAATCAAATTTATTTGCATTTAATTAAATCGGTTAATTCTTTCTTAGAAGAGATAAGCTTAAAAGATTTTTGAAATAATAATTTTGGTTTAATTGATGAACTTAAGGTGAAACAAACAATAATAATAATATTTAATAAGTTTTTCCGCACAAAAATTTGTTCTATTGTACGGCCGAAATCTAAAATGACCATTGGGAATTATATGTTTGAGCTAAGACTTAATTAGTTAGATTAGAATGACGATGATCAAAGATCCGATAATTTGATTCTAATCCAAGTGGCTATAATTTTTAGGCGCGTTAGATATTAAACCATGTCACAAGTTATATATGGTAATAAATAAACAGGAGAAAACACGAAATGAATTTTTCTTTCCCATACCAGGAGTAAACTGTACGACGGCAAAAATAAGCAAGTGATTGCACCATTTTGAGATAAATTTTGAGCGTTCGCAATTCATTTTGCAGTAATGTGCGTATTTTGAGTATTAGACTCGGTGGAACATCATTATTTTTCCGTTCAATGGTAATTATCACTGAATTATTAATGAATAATAAGAGCGGAAACATTAGAAAGGTCGGTGAATGCTAAATAGTTGGATCTCTTGTTATTAGATAAACATTGTATATGGACGATTCTCTTTAATCAGTGTTAAACGAGAACCTCATTAAGAAACGTTTTTCAAAATGTTACCGTATGGCAAACACTGTGAACTCCAACATAAGTATTCCAAGTCTAAAGTTTTTTTTCTTCGAATTCCTCAAAAACAAAAAAAAAAAATCATAATTAAAGTGAATTTCTGCGAAATTTCGAAATTTTATGAACTGAAGTACGAAATTGAAAAAGGTTTGCGATTACAATCTATTGCTATATTCCAAAACGTTCGTACATTAATTCATCAGAAATTTAGCTATATTTCTAATATCATGTCTTCTCAATAAGTTCATTAAATAAACCTTGAACTCTAGTAAATCTAATAAAAGTAATAACTTAAAATTTTTGTTATACAAGAATCTAAATTATGTTAATATCATTCAGGATTTTAACTAACTATTAAGTAAATAAAGTTGTTATAAAAAATCTTATTTAAAATAAATTTATTGTATCATTTTAAGTATTTAAAAATAAATACTAAAAATAAATATGTTAGTGATCATTAAATAATGAGGATTTTTTGTTATTTTTTTTTTTTTTAACTTAATTAAAGATAGACAGTCCTTTAAAATTTTAATCATTAATAAAGTTTATATAGATTTAATATCATTATAAAAATGATAGATAATAATATATTTATCGATCTATTTTTTCTATTTCTAAATTTTAGATACAACTGTATTTATTGTATTTATTAACCCGGTCTCTGAACGTCACACTAATCACCTGCTTCTACTTCCACCTAGCCAGTCACGCTAGTGGACGAAATAGAAAAATATGACAATGAATGGCCTAATCTCTTTTTCTGTGCAGACAAGACTTGAGGCTAGTGAGAAGCCTTTCGAAATTTTAAGAAAGGAGGTCAAGATAACAGGGGAAAAGCTATGTAGTTATGGGATGCCAGGTGGACCCACTATAAAGTTTGTCGACTTTATCAAGGAATGTAAGGAAAAAAACTGAGATTCTTCTTCTCATACAAGACTCAGGAAGAATTGGGCGTTGCGCAAGTACGAAATTGATAGTAATGGCATAAAAAGTTTCCGTCTTTCGTACTGGAACTCGTGAATATTGACGATAAGCAGTGCATAACAGAGATAAAACGCAAAATGGGCATTTTAGGCTCAGTAACCGTGCGTTGCGAATAAGCAACAGGCCGAGTCGATTATGCGATTAAGGAAGTCATATGAGGAGTTGATAGATGCAGCCTATAAGAATTTTTTATTAGTGCTAGGCGTTGTTAACTCGTGCTCTTCTCTATTCCAGCCTTGGGCTAGTACTTCCTCATGTACACACCAGAAAGGATTTATTGCTTTGTACAAACTATAGTGATTATTAAAAAAAAAATTGGATCGTTTTTAATTATTGAAAAAAATTGTCTACTCAAGTAATTAACCACACTCATGAAGACTAATACTTACCGAGGAAATAATGAAAGATGATACGGAACTTTGCCAAGGCATTAAAAAGGTTATAGAGGTTATCGTTTACCTGTTGAAGAATAAGGGTCGGAGTTGTGTTAGTAAGAAAAAAAAAATAGGAGTGAAGTGTATTGACTATTGAGTCTTGCGATCCCCAAAGTATTTATTTAAACATTAACATAGAATATATTACGAGCAAAGTCTCGAAACACTGTATTTATTTTGCGTTTATTAATAAAAAATTATTTTTGACAAGGTGATCAGTACTAAGTACGTATGTGATCTTTTATCATATTGTTCTTGTACACTAACTCGATCTTGAATTATTCCATCTTATATGAAAATTATTATCGAACATGCAATCTATTGATTCACTGAGAGAACTGAATTCTAAATTCTTAGCTGAGATTACCGAACTTAGGAAGAAGTTTGTTGAGATCAAGGGTGAAAATACCGAACTTAAGGACGAGATGAAACATATTATAGAAGAAAGTACCGGAATGAGACTGAAAATATTGAATTCAAGTCGCTATATAAGTGGTCACTATATAAGTAATAAACCAGCTCAATAATGCTAACATTAAGTCACCTGAGGAAAAAGGGATGGATGTTTTCCTAGATAAGGTAGCAAGAGAAAGGTAAGTAACGAGATGAGGCAAAAAAAAAACGAGAAAAAAAGCTCATGGTGAGACAATACAACTCTGTTTCTTCGGTCTCAGTGTCCTACAACCGCTACTTGCCATGAATGAATAAGTTGGACAAGTGCGGAATCTATTCAGGATCATGACTTCACATATGGTTTCTCAGATCATGCATTCAGAAAAGGATAATACTGTATGCTTATGCCGGAAAGCTTGCAATGTGGAAAGTCTTGCAACGAAAGTTAATCAAGAAGAGTTACTAAAGAATTTTTGGTTATGGTAAAGATTTTATAGTTAATGGTATCCAAACCTATAGTGCCAATTCTATTTCAAAAATTACCAATGAGGAGATCCAAAAGGTTGGTTGTAGACTATTTTTCTAATGGCCATAATAATTCTAATCCTTTTACTAAGCTAGAAATTTTGATGAGCTCAGAGTTTCTATAGATCGGATATTTATGCTCTGATCCTTTCTTTATAGCAGAAATTCAAAATGTCAAAGGAGATATCAAAATATTGGAAGAATGAAAAGCTGACATTACATTTAAATTGAAAAAGTACATGAGACTGACTTCAAGAATAAAAATGAAGTTGATTTCTTGAAATACAATAAAATCTTTAAGCTAAATTATATGTCACTTTTAAATGATGTGAATAAGAATTAAAAAAATATATTCTTATCAAATATTTTCCATTAGCATAAGTATAAAAATTTCATCCATCCATATTATATAAATAATTTTTTTATATCATAATATTATTTAATAATCTTAAATAAGCAAATTAATTTATTATTAAATTAGTACCAATATTAAATCATCAATATAATAAATTTAATATGAAATTGTAATACTGGTTTTTTATATATTATTTCATTCAAAAAAATAACCAATATTAATAGAATTAAAAAGCATTTAAAAGATATAAAAACCAACTGGATTTTATTTAATACTAAACATTAAATATATTTTTAATATGAATTTAAATAAAATCCATTTTTTTTTTATTTAAATATTAATCTAAACAAAAATAAAAAAATCATTTAACAACTTGGAAGGAATCCCTGTTTGATGGTTCCCTGTTTCCTGGAACCTCTCAGAAAGGAAACAACGTGAGAAGTTCCAAGCTGTCATGTACAATATTCCAGAAGATATGATATATACATGTAGCCGAAATCTTCCAGAGGTGTGTCTGAAACTGAAACTCTGAAACTCTAGTCCGAAACATTAGCCGAAATCCAAAACTCTGTCCGAAATCTGAAACCCATTTATAGTAATAATTATTATAATTTTGGCTAACATTAAAGAAATTTACTTTTATATAATCAAAAATTTGCCTTTTTAGAATTGTGTGATGCTACCCGAATTATATTTTGGCTAGAATTATAAAATTTAACTAAACTTAACCAAATTAGATGAAGTCCAAAACTAGTCCGAAACTCTAATACTTCAATTTGAAACTGTCCAAAAGTCTGAAACTGAAACTTGTCTGAAACTAAGGGGGTTTCAGCTACAAGTATAATATGATAGATGCCTCCTTATTCCTAAATGGACACCCACACCAGTTTTTACTGGATAGTAACATAAAATCATTTAAAATAGTTAAAGAAGTTGATGGGTCTAGAAAGCTAATAGGTTATTTTGATATTTGGGATCATATTTCTACTTGCATTAATAACCCTCAGCTTTAGAATGATATAAGAATCTTTTGGTACCATTATTCCACTCCAAACTTCAAGAATTTACGTAAATCTACTCAAATTGGCAATGCAGACAAGTCCTCAAGGACGCCGTATAGATCTAACTCTCCCTTTTCAGGTTTTAATATTAACAATTATAAGAACAATCAAAAGAAAACTCTCAAATCTGGCCGCTCTACCAAGAAGATCGATCACTTAAGAACTGGCTAGTCTTCCAAGCCAGATGTAAAACATTTAATAGCTGGACTGAAGGTATTGTTAGAACATTATATTTAGTTTAGTTGATAGGATCAATTGATAATCTATACTAACTTCTTGTCATGCTTTGCATTCGCTTTATATAATATTTTTTGTTTTATTAGATCGTAGAATTTTTTTTTTGTTTTCTTTATACCTTGGATAATTCTATAATTAAACTTCCTATTACATTAAAGAGAATAGACTAGGAATATAGTAGTTATGAGATATATCTGTGATTCTAGTGTGAGGAATGGGTGGACTTTATCTATTAGTAATTTTGTACTCTTATCAATCTTTTTTTTAATAAAATTAGCATATCTTTTAACTAAAAAAAAAAAAAAAAAAAATTATTTAATTAATAAAAAAATAAGGTTTAATAAATCTTTAAAAAATAAAATTATAATAGATTTCTTTTTTTATTAGAATTTTTAATAACTATTAATTAATAATTAATAATATTTTCAGGCTTTTTAAATTTTTAGTTATATTAGTTTTAAATTAACTTAGTTTTAGGATTTTTTTTTTTTTAAAAAATAATAATATATATATATTTATATTCATAAGATATTTATAATAAAATTATTTACACTGAAAACATGATCCCAACCCAAAGGCATTTTTATATCTCTTTAATAATAATAAAAAAGGTTTAAATGTTTACAATTTATAATTTAAATTAATTTAATATTTAATTAATTGCAAGTTATATTTAATTTATAAACTGGTTTAATTAACTAATAAAAAAAACTAATTATAATTAAAAAAATAACTTTAATATATATAACTATATATTATATGATATAAACATTAAATTAGAATTATTTTATAACTCAATAAAAAAAAAAAAGTAGTTATTTTTTTAATTATAAATAAAGATAATTCTATGTTAATAATTAAATTCTGCAAAATAATCTTTACTATCAATATATTGTCTTTTTAAAATACCTTTACCTAAATGATACAACTACTTTAATAAAAATAAATTGCATGATTAACTTATATTTAATGTATAATATATCAAGTAATCTATATTATAGTATATATTAAAAAAAAATTCTTAAAAAGATGATTCTTTATTAGAATTATTAAAAATACAATTTATATTTTAAGGATCTATATTAAAATATAATTTTTTAACTCCCTTATTTATATATATACTTTAGAAAATTTCAAATAATTAAATTAAATCTAATATATATATAAATTTTAAAATTTTTTTTTGTGATTTCTAAGTTCATGAATAATTTTTGGGGCTCCTATTTGAGTCATGTACTTCAAACCATTGGCTCATCGTATGCGATTATTTACTGCGGATATTGACGTATTATTGTGTGATGTAGATGTAAAAAAGTATTCTCACCGAGTCTGGGTTCGAATATTTCGAATACACCCTGTCTAGTTTGGACGTCGTGAAGCGTGCGTTTGGGTTTAGACAAAGACGACTCTAACGAGAAGTTTTCAAAAACAAATACAAATTATTAAATCACAAGGCACAGATGAGGATAAGGAAAAAGCGACACGACTCGAAAAACAATTTAAGGTACTGTAGGTATAATTTTCGTAAGACTGTATTTATCTTCTCCGATACCACAGCTACCCATGGAACTGCATCCTCGCTGGTTATGGGCTGAGTCTCCGTTATACAGTAGTCAGCTTGTGGCTTGCTAATTTACAGGGGTTTTTTTTTGGAAACCTTATTAATATATAATTTTATTTTTGTAAGGCTGAATCTAAGAAATCAGGACTAATCGATAATTTTTGGATGAAGCGTCGCAATTTTATGAAGCGTGAAAGTATGAAGGTAACAGCATGTTTTTATCTTGTGACGGAGTAAAATTCGGTTGTATTGGTAATATTATCCAGGAACCGATATGATCTTACGAAAATTGTGAACAATTAACCGAAAGCCTGTATGTATCTTTAACTAAGAGTACGTTCCTAAATTTGTTAAATACATAAAAAATAAATCTTTTGGGTTATAGATCAAGAGGCGAACTCCAGAACGACAAATACAACAAATACATAGAACGAAGCGTAGAAGATGAACCATCGGGTTCAGCTGAGGAAATTTTACATCTCTTCCCAACCTTCACAATCCCACTCCCCCTCCACCCAACTGATGGATCAACTGAAGCATTGCCAGAGGGATATTTTTTTTTCGTTTTGTTTGTTGTATTATGTGCTTAAGTTCGTTTCAAATTGCATTTCTCTTAAGGTTAGTGTTAATCGATGATAACATAATAAATAATTATCACACTTCTACATTTGTTAATTTGGTTCATATTATTTAAGTTCGTCTTGTCAACGATTGATATTGTTGCCATAAATAATGTCTCTGTAAATGGCGTAAGCATTGAGGAACATGTCTATTAGCAAGCTCAAGGATGCTATTAAGGAGAAAAAACAAAATGACTTTGCTGGTGTAGGCGCAGACAAGCTCAAGCTTTGGAAAGTAGAAATTCCTGGTGATCATGTCGATTTCTTAAGCAATCTCTCATTTCAGGACAACGATGAGCTCTTAACAATAAATGAAGTTGGAGACTACTGGGTCGAGAAACTTAATCTCTCTGCCAGAAACCAGCGTTACTTCGAGCGAGGTATTGGAGTTAAGGGGAACAGCTTGCCTCGTTGCATGCATTACTCAACAAGTCTGTCCATGGTACGTATAAATTTTAGGTTATACCAGCTGATCGTTTCCTCGGGGCAGATTTCGACGTTGTTGTTAACCCAAGAAGGGCTAAGTCACGGACAGTGAATATCGAACACGAAACCCTCGAAGGCCTCAAAGATTCCATACGCAAGACGTACAAACCATCGGCACTTGAAAATGATGGAGCGATACTCAGCATGTTAAACGTCAGCGAGACCTTTGCGAAGTGCTCCTACTGTTCGTGGCAAAAAACAGCTTCAAGTTTACTGTATTCATCGAAACACCTTCCAATCCGTTTAACGAATGAACCTTCCCGGAAGTGTGTGAACTCTATGGGCTTAGTGACAATCCGAATCCTAGTATTGACGTGTATCCTGTTTTTTCGTGTGGTTGCTGACCTATCTCAAGTAGTAGTAGCAGTAGTTAAGCATCTATTGGCCGAATTGAAACTTCGTCAAAGTCTACTCCGCTTGACATGGCATATGAGGCAACAAAATCCATTTATTCTCACTGTTAACAACCTAGCTAGCGGATTGTCGTTCTATGAAAAAATTTCAAAATTATACCAGATAAGCTTATCACGGAGCACAACGGGCAAGGAAATCTTGATTATGCAATAGAGTGTCGGTTGACTAATAGGATTGTTGGTTTAGTCGAGGTTAAAAAACGCAAGCTATATATATGTATAGAGAGAGAGAGAGAGAGAATTATCATTGATGTGCCGTAAACGCAAATCGAATGAGATAAATGATTCTTACGGTTTGGGCAAAGTATGGGAAATTGTAACAGATGTGGTAAAATGGTATTTTACGGAATGTAAGCTAGATAATGAGTGGAAGCCATCATTTAAGCTATCGAAGCCAGCGATCGTCGTGTATAAAGACGAGGATTGTTCCCGGCATATTGTATGGGCACAGAAGCCGGCGGAAGCTTCACAAAATGGAGTAAAAAGGGTAACGTCATTTGGCGATCTTGCGATAAAGTCGAATTAGAATCCCGACTTCTCACATGCTCGAAGTCAACAAAAAATATTTATTTAGTGTAGGTCTTTATTTAGCAATAGAAACGTCATGTACTAAGGGCAAAGTCCCGATCCTTTGTATTTATTTTCGCATGTATTAATAAAAATTTTTCTTGGTAAAAACGATACTAAAGCTATCATAATCCAATTTTTTACTTGACAGTTTCTATGCATATTAACGAACTTTTGAATATTCCCGCTCTTGTATAAAATATATCAAACATGTCAAATACTCAATCCTACGGATTCATTAAAGGAATTAAACGTCAAACTCTTAGCTGAGATTGGCGAACTTAGGAAGAAGTTTGCTGAGATTAAGATCAAGAATGATGAGCTTAAGGATACTGAGATCGCTGAGATCGAGGCTGAACTAAAAGGCCAGGATTGCCGAACTTCTAAGACAGGCTGTGGAAGAGAATAAGAGGCGTGATGCTAAGATCAATAAAAAAACATAGAGCTTGAGGCCAGGCTCGCAATAGTGGAACGGAGTTCCTTGGCAGTAAACAGAATGATAAGGAAGCTATAACAGAGGTGCGATTATCTATAGATAAACCGATATCAACTATTGATATATCCCAGCTCAAGCAGCATGCGCCTGTTTGTATAACAAATGATGTGGTATCAGAAGTGTTACCAGAGGTTAACTTCCAAGTTATCGGAGGAGAGAGATGGATAAATCCTTGATGAAGCACATTGATAGTGTTTCGGGCGAAACTGGTTTCGCCCAAATGATCTACAAATTCATTTCCAAATTTGGGTTTCGGAAGTTTCGGATAGTTTCGGCTTATATGGGGCGAAACTTGGGCGAAACGTTTCGGATTTTGAAAAATAGTTTCGCCCGAAACTATAAAGCACATAAGTAAGGCATTGGTGATAAAATAAGGTAACGCAATAAGGAGACGTGAGTCAGCTAAAAATCAAAATCCGGGATGTTATTTCTGGCATATGAAACCATTGTAAATTCGAAATTATCACTTAGCGCAGATGATGATATATCTCTGCTTCGCCATCTATTGAGAGGGAAGGGAGCTGACAACTCATCATGTGACACGAAAAAGATCACTTGTATGGATAGTGAGGATGTCCCATCTGATGTTTGGGCTGATTTCTATACAACCGTTTTGATAGAAATCAAGTCACTGAACAAATTTTAAAGCGCGTTCTTTCCAGGCATATTTCTTCGGTGGCATCAGTTGAACTACATGATAAATCCATCTTAAGCAATGCAATTGAGAGTTCTATGCAAAGATTAGCTTATTGGATTGATGAGGCTATAAGAATGAAATCTTATGCTTGTATAATTATTCCTTTGGGTTCGAAGAAAAGTTAAAAATATTACAGCTGATGGTAGAACTAAAAATAAGACAGCAAGAACGATGATATGCAAAGATATGGTGCAGTATTTGCCTCGTGTTACTAGCGAGTCCGAACACATAGAGCTAAAAATATTCTTATGCTAAATCATGTGAATTTAGTGAAGACGAAAAATTTGGAAGGACTGATCAAGACTGACTATCCAAAACATGAGACTTCAGAAATGATAAGATAATATTTACCAACAGTATATTTTATTTATACATTATTTCCACTAACATAAATTATAAGAAATCGGTTTCAATTTTAATCACATTTTACAAGAGAACTTTTCCAGGTGATATCTATATAGATGATAGACTATATAGCAATTATTTCTTTTGCCTTTACCTGTTTCCATAAATTCAACAGCTTAATGAGGTAAGTAAAGGAATAATAAATATTTGCTTTGATTAATCCAGCAAAAATACTGTATTATTATTTTTTTTTACATATTATTTATGGTTTAATCTTTTAATCTATGAAAAAAATTTACAGATAAATTAATTTCAATAAAATTAAGTATTCTCTATTTTTAAAAAATCTATGATTAGATCGGTGTATTTCTGTAATTTACTTTTAGTTTGTAAAATTACTAAATAAATACTATATAATATTTACTTTCAATACAATTACATATATAATAAAATATTTAGTTATTTATATTATTAGCCAATTTCTTTATAGTTAAAGTTATACATATATTTACATTATTTATAAAGTTTATTTTGTCAATTATTAATACAGATTATTAGTTTATTATTCTTTAATACTTTTCTGTATAATGATTATAAATAATACCTTCTTTAAAATAAAATCATGTATTTACATTTTTTAAAGAAATAATTATACAGTTGATTTTTTAATGAATACAGATAATATATAATCTGATTGATTAAAATTTATTTATTATAAATGAAAAATATTTAAATTTTTAATTAATATATAATGAAGCTACTTTAAAATTTGGATTAATTGTAATATCTAACAATTTTTATTAATTATTATTTATTAAAAATTATACAAATTATTATTAATCATATAAGACAATTTAATAGTAAAAAAGTACCAATTGTTTTTCTTATAAAATTTATAATTTCATATAAATTTACTTTTTTTTCAATTGTGAAATAATAAATTTCTAATTAAATTAATTTATTTATTAAATATTTAAAAGTCAAAGAAATTTGTGTATAAAAAAATTTTAACAAACTTTTATTTATAAAATTATTTAACATAAATTTAAAATAAAAATTTTTGCATTAGTAAATCCAATTCTATTATTTTTAAAACATATCTTATATTAATTTATATATGAATTTCTTATTGAATAATACTAATATAATTAATCCTTAATATAATGAACTTTTAATATAATAGATTTATATTAACATATGATATTTAACTAATTAAATGTGTTAAAAATCTCTTATTATAGTAAAGTAGCCAATTAAATTATTTAAATTTCACTATAGCCTTATTATAGTAAAATTATAATATAGGATTTAAAGTTTGTTATATTAAAATAATTTTTTAGTGTATTTAAATATTCTTAATATTAATTAAGATTTTTTATATGTTTATTATTGTAATGTATTTTATTCTTATAAGTTATAACTAATAAAGTTATATTAGATTAAGATTTTTAAAAAAGTTTTAAATAAGTAAAACTCTAAGTTATGTAGAATTTGGTAAAAAAAAACTATAAAAATCTTTTCTTTTTTAAATAGTGTAATCAGTAAATTTATTTTTTTATTTAGTAATTGATTGATATTAATATAGTTTTGGTCTTAAAGAAATGCTTAAAAAATTTATAATAAATTTTTTTTAATTAAATCTTACTTATATATGTATTTTCTAAGATTTTATTAGATTTTCTCTTTTTAAAAGTATTAAAAAATATATTTTTTATATCTAATACTACAAAATAAATAGTATTTCAGTATTTAAATTTATTAATCCTTTTTAAATATCATAATAAAAAGATTTTATTAAAATCCTACTTACTTTAAAATATAAAAATTATTTAAAAATAGAGATTTATTTGGATTTTTTTCTTTTTTAAATTAATTAAGCAATAGTATTAAAAATAAAAGTAAAGTAAAAACTGTTAATAAACTACTATTTTTTTATAATGATTTTTATTAGTAATAAGTGAATCTCTATCCTATTATTATTATATAATTATTGATTCCTTCTAGTGCTAAAAAAACTTTTAAAATTGTGATAAATTGCTAAATTACTTGTTATACTCTGCTAAAAAACAGTTTAAAGTTATTTTAAATTAATTTGAAATGATTTAATAGGATAATTAATAATATATTCATTTTTTATTTGTCTTAAAAAAAAAACTTTCAACTCTGTGTTTTTTGTAAGCTTAAAAAAAAGTATTTTTTTGTTAATATAAGCCAATTTAATCAATTTATTAAGGTTTAATTTATGGCAATTAAAAAATCTATTAAATTACTCATAATATAAAAATTATCAGTATCTGTATAGTAATAGTATCATGAAAATCATGATAAGAGTACAAAAATTAGAATCGAAAAATATTCGTCGATGCGTCAAAATAAATCCTATATCAATCCTTAATCCAAATAAATCAAATATCCAACAGTTAAATATAACTAATATATTATGAATGCTAACACTGATGATTAATGAGTAACTAGCTTAGTCTTAGTGTTCTGATTGGATTGGATCTAGATTTTATTAGATGAGGCTTAGACCGTTATAATTGCTTTATGTAAGCACGTAATTTTTATTTCATCTAATTAAACTCTCATTTTCAGTGCAGAAGTAATAAAGTATAGAAGTATAGAATAATCCATCAGTTATTATTCAAAAAAAAAAAACTCTGATTTGAACCAATAAGCTCGCTTCTCAATAGATTATATCTATTATTTTTTACACACATTTTTACTTAGCCAACCGGCTCTTTCTCTTTACAAAAAAAAAAAAATATATATAATAAAGACTTTTTAGTTGGATTTTTTAAACGTGTGTATTTTACAAATGATATTAATGAATAATACATTTGTTTTCGTATTCTACTAACATAACTTTCATCAGGAGATATATTTTAGCATTTTACAGATATGAAAAAAATAATAGCTAGGTTTGCATTAGCAACAACACTTTCGTAATACATTAATGAAAAAAAAACTATTCTAATCCTCTTGCTCATCTGATTCTCCATCATAATTGTGATATTAATTACATTTACACTTTGTGAAAACTTGATGATATCATCCATGACAACTTTTTGTTGATACTTGTCATCACCAGTTTTTATTCCCAGCGATATCCTCCCAAATTCTTATTTGGAGTGGCATGATAGAATTTCTTTGCTTTCGTTCATCAATAAGAAGGTGAAGCTGAGCGTCGCTCCGCATATTTTTTACATGGTGAGAGAATCAAGTGAAGTGTCGAGGTTAATTAATTTGATCAATTTAATGATTAATTAAATAATAACGGTGCTTAGCTACTTTATCTCAAGATCAAGTAAAGCAGAATCTCGTGATTTATGGTAGCCTGAAAGTATCCTAGAACTGCTATTGAATTTTTTTTCACCATGAAAATCAAATATTTCTGGAAAAAAAAAACGGTTCAAATTAGTTTTTTTCACCCCGATGCTAAGATTTAATATAGGCAAACACTCTTTGTAAGGGAGTATATATCTGTTATTTTCAAAAGCGGAATACTCAATAACTCAATAATTAGCTTCTAAACAAATTTAAATACACTTAATGCTTGTTGGTATGACGAACATAAAATTTCGGCAGGATTTAACGATCGTGGTTAATGAGTTAAACAAAGTTATTAGTCAACATACCCCAGATTTCCTTTGATGCAAATTACCTGGTTAAACAAAGAAAAAAAAAAAAAAATTTTTTTTACAAAAACTTAAAACCAGGTAGTACATTCATTGGGGGCACAAAATTAGATAGCAATGGGGAAGTTTTATTATGAATGAAGCAATAATGATGATTGCCTGGGAATTGTTAAAGGAAGATTTATTCTAAATAAGGAGTTGCGATTGAAATGGCGTCAAGTTTTTGTAATACAATCTGTGCATGGTACAGTTAATTACAAAGTAATAAGCAAGGTGGCAGAATATAGTACATACATGTTTCAAAAACTTAGTTATTGTACATACTAACCAACTTTCCTGTTAAGAATTTGTTGCCATCTTTTTGTAGTCAATTTGTATTTTTTGATGCTTCAACGTACAGTAATATTTCATAACGCCAAAATTTACAACAGAAATAATGATCATATCCAACTTTAAAATTTCAGATTATCTTTTTTATTTATTATAATCTATTTCATCCATCTTTCAAAAAAAAATCATCGTTTTCCATCAGGTACAGAATTTTGATGCACTTTCGGCGCAGTCCGCGAAAAAAGATCACTTTATTTATACGAAAAAAATATATATTTGATGATAACTTAATTAAGCAAGATTGATTTTTTTTTTTTTTTTCGTGAGAAAAAGAATGAAAAAAAAAAATTTTTTTTTTTTTCATAAACCAGTATAAAAATCCGACCAATAATTAATAATTCCCTCTAAAGAATTCCCCATAAAATTTATGGATCCCCAAATGCCGTACCACCGAGAATTTACCCCAAAAAAAATTTTTTTACAATTGAAATTGATTGTTTTTTTGTGGGGTAAAAAGAAAGATTATAAACTTTAAAAAAAAAAAAAAAAAAAAATGAAAATAAAAAAAAAAATGCCGTAATAGAATAGATAATAAAAATGAAGTCACATTGGAGTATACATGCATTAGTACATGCATTAATGTATATGTATATATGACACTGTTATTTTGTAATTTACATAGTTCGGTACTGCGCCGTTATGGAGTTACGCCATCA
The DNA here is from genome assembly GCA_015698045.1 of Rhizophagus clarus. Taxonomy (NCBI): domain Eukaryota; kingdom Fungi; phylum Glomeromycota; class Glomeromycetes; order Glomerales; family Glomeraceae; genus Rhizophagus; species Rhizophagus clarus. The sequence goes on along the minus strand of BLAL01000304.1, from coordinate 141,248 downwards.
ATTGTACGAATATTCCATTGTGAATAAATAAGTCTTAAAATAAACTTACATAAAATAAAAAAAAAAATTACATAAATATGTCCGATAAAACAATAGGGGAAAAAAATTATTCTCACCAAGCAATCAAAAATCAAAGATAACTTTGTTTTATTTTTGCATTGCAGCACTTGATTGTTTACAGTTATTTAAGTCCCGAAATAAGGTAAATTTTAGCTGGATATGTGGTCATTGAACAATAGAGACGAATTGATTGATTTCTTTTTTCGATGATTAATGTACTTCATTATTTAATCTTTGATTTAAACTTTATTTGGAAAAGTATATTTTATCATTTGGGGGAAAAAAGTTTAAACAATGATTGTTGATATATATAAAAATTTCGATGACATAACTTACATTTAATTTTGATCAGGTGAACCTAAAACAAAATAAATAATGAATGAGATTTCTTTTGTTTCCGTGTTTCTTTCTTGATTCCACTTTATGATAAAAAGTCGTGTTAATTTTATGACCCCCCCCCCTTTTTTTTTCTTCGTTAACGTTTCGTAATTAAAATAAAAATTTTATTCTTTTCCTTTTGAATCCGAAAAAAAAAAAAAAATTCGTTTAATTGATTCATTCGTAACGATGCCTCCTTCTTGTTCGTCGTCTCCAACAAAAACTTTTAATGATACTTTTATTACAAAACTTAACAAACGTACCTTCGATAACAAAACTAATATTTCGTATACCGATACTTCTTTATCTAATGAATTACCGATTGAAGTATTTGAAAAAATCTTTAATAATATTAACAGTAAAGGAAAAGAATATATTTTAACGCTTCATTCATGTTTATTTGTAAGTAAGGATTGGAGTTTATCTACGATGAAATTATTATACTCAAATCCATTTTATTATTTTAAAGAATTAAAAGATATCAATAAAATTATTGATACTTTATTATTATGTTTAAATAAATCAGAATTAGAGATGTTATTTGAACATGGAATTATTAATTCTAATTTTAAAAATATTAATAATAATAATAATACTACTACTTATTATAATTATCCCAAATATTTAAAAAGTCTTTATTATAGAGGATTTTTATCTATAATTCATTCTTGGATCAAAACAAGAAATCTTGATTCTAATTCTGATAATTATTATAATGATTCTACTTCTACTCAATTTGAGATGGTCGTAAGAGTTTTGTTGAATTTGATTTTTAGAGAGAGTAAACAATTAGAAAAATTACATATTGGTTCCACTAATTTAATATGGGATAAAAAAGAATTAAGTTGTATGTATTTATTAATGAGCAACAGTTTAGGTATTAGTAGTGGTGGTTTATTAAAGAATGGTTTATGTTCCAATTTAGATAGTATTTATTTAACTGTTGATTGTCCAATGAATAATTTTCTTCCTTTACTCTCTAAACAATGCAGAAATTTGGTAAATATTTTATTTTGTTCCTTTTTCTTTTTATTTTCAGATTTTATTTAATTAACCTATTTCTTAAAAATTATAGACAAAAATCTGTGTAATGATGGACCTTCATCGAAAATCATGTTATACACATTCTCCTCCTCCAGCAGATATTTCAGATATTAAAAATATTTGTACTCTAATCTCCTCTCAACGTAATCTTCAACATTTTCAAACAATGTTTTTCTCAAATACATCATTACTCATTTCCGCTTTATCTACTCAACATGAATCTTTACGTTCCTTGGATTTTTACTGGGTTGATTTTAAAGATTGTACTTCTTTAATTGAATTAGCTCATTTTAATCAATTAGAAGTGGTGAAATTTAGAAATTGTTTTAATTTAAAAAGAGAAATTTGTGAACCACTACTTAATAATGATTGGGAAAATTTATGTTATGTTGATGTAATAAATACTGATTGTTTTACGTTAAGAGAATGGGCAAGAAAAATTAATATTAAAATGTGTAATAGTGGTTATAATAGTGATGAAAGTGATAACGGCAAGAAGAGTAGAAGTAATAGTTTAGATAAGAATATTAGTACTAAAATTCTTAATAATAATAATTTAACTATTATTACCAAAGAATTTAAAAGAAATTTTCAAATTGAAGAATAATTATTATTACCAATAACTGATAATATTTGTAAACAAAGAAGAAGAGAGAACATTATGAAAACAAAAAAAAAAAAAAAAAAAAAACAATTAAGAATTAATTTTTTTTATTATTTAAAAAAAAAAAGAAGAGAGATTAAGATTTATTATTATATATGAAGTATTTATGAATTAAGGAATTAATATATACAAAGGTTTTTATAAAGATAATTTTTAATTATTGTATTATAGAATATTAGGAGAGTAATTATAATTAAGTTTAAAAATTATTTAGTTACTTAGTTTTTTTTTATTATGATCAATAAAAATTAAACCTACAACTTCAAATACATTTTATATTTTGTGTATTCCGCCCATAATAATTTACCGCCGGTATTATAACTTTTTTTTAAAATAAGGTTTAAGTCCCATATTTATAATCGCGAAGTTTTTAAGTTCCCAGGATGGGTTATAATTCCAATTGATAATAATAAATTAATTACTAATGCAAATATGCAACTTGAAATTAACATCCGCCCATTATGTCAAGCACATAAAAGTACTGAATAACCAAACATAATTTAATATATTTGAAAGTATGATTCCTATTATGAAAACTTTTTCATAATACTCTCAATAAGTCATTAATTTATATAGTTTAATTAATACTATATATAGCGCGCAAGTCTCAATACGCACAATTAGAATAAAGATATGATTTAAATGATATTTATCACGTATTTAAAATTATTTTAATAAAGGCTTTGAAAATGTGAGTATTCTATTCATCTATTAATCATTATATTTTATAAATTCAATTGGAAGATGATGCTTATTAAGGCCGTATATTTTTTTACGTTATTGTATTATTATTAAAGGTCCGTTAAAGCAATTCAAAACTAAAAGAAGTGATTTATGTCTAATTACAGAATAGACCCAACTCAATCTCATCATTGTGCATGAAAAAGTGCGATCAAAATTTGTTACCATCTCTTTTTTTCATTGTTGATCCTGATGTGTTATTATTTCTTTTTTCAATCGTAATTCATTCACTATTTTGTTAATATGAAGAATATGATCTACAATTGCTACTTACTATTTTTTATTAGCATGTATGCATATATAGAAATGTTTTGAAAGAAAATGTTTTCGCCAATTTCTTTTAGTAGTTAACAATGACAGCTTAAATAAGGTCAATATTTATTATTTATTAAACACAAAGAATTTAGAACTTTTTATTCTAGTTTCAAGAACAATAACCTATAACAAATTAAAGAAACAAGAGAAAAAAAAAAAATCCGGAAAAACTACTCGGATTTGTTCTTGAATTTGATCCGTGCCGATAAAGGCAAATTAAGTTACGATTTACATTTGGTATTTAATTTATAAGCAACGTACCCAAATTTTAAAATTTTTAAAATTTTTTTTTTTTTTTAACAATATTTGTTTAAGTTTTATTTGTTTGTCTAAATTATAATCATGAAAGTATACGTTAAAAATGTTTCCAAGTTTGCTAATAAAGATGATATAGTTCAGTTATTAGGAAGTTATGGTCCTATAATTGATGCTAAGTTGGATGTTGTTGGTGATGGTCAAGTACAAAACGGTTATGTTGAATTTCAGAATGAAAACGATGCTAAAAGTTGTATTTCAGATGCATCGTTCGACAAACCAGTATGCGGGGGGAAAAGGTTTGATGTCTCTAAAAATGCAAAAAAACGTAAAAAAAAAAGAAAGAATTATGCAAGTTTCGATGATGTTAAGTTTACTTTATCAAGTTTGGAAATAGGAAATTGGGGTGGAAGATCATCCATTATTAACCCAAATAGAGATCATCATCATTTCCCAGAATCATTTACATTTTTATCTGAACAGAAGTTTTATGAACAACACACGATATGTTTCTCTAAAGCAGAAAAAGCTTATCTATTGGAAGTCGAATCTCGTCGTGTTAGAATTCCCTATCGTACTTTATTAGAAGATTCATATGGTATTTTCCTTGATGAAAAAGATGGCGTTATATCATTGTATATTAGTTTAAAACACCCTCCGCTTCTTTACCGTCAAGAAAATAATAAACGTTGGATTCGAACAACTGACTGGACTCGAACTAGTGATAATATATTTGAAAATATATTTGGTAGATGTTTAGTATACAAGTTAATTTTTAGAAATGACATTGATCTGGATGAATTACGTGATGAAATAGCCAATCTTAAGCTAATTGACCCTCCAAATCCCGAAATTATAGTTCGGTGCATTGACAAATCATCTTATCCAGTAAAATATTTTGAGAATCTAATTTATCGGTTACCGTTTACATTGTACTATAAATTAGTATGTTTAGTTTCTCATGGAATATTATCATTATACGAGATTGAAGAAAATAAATTAGGTGAATTATTGGAAAGTTTAATTTCTGGAACGTATGATATCGTTGAAAATGACAAACAAAAACTAGAAGCAATAGCATGGTACGCTTTAAATCAGATGACAATGAAGGATTGGAATCCTTTCAATGTAAAACGTCAAGATCGTCCAATAACATGTTTCGATCTTGCAGTAAAAAATTTTTATGAATTTAATGTTTGGCACCCCTCAAATCCGAATTTTTATTTGGAAAACGATTCTCGTGGGGTTCGTATAAATCACGCCACGATAACTCCAACAAATATTTATTTTAATGAACCTAATTACGAACCATCAAATCGTATACTGCGTTTATATCAAGATAAAACAGATCTTTTTTTACGTGTGACATTTAAAGATGAAAATTTTGATAAGTTGTTTGTCGATAAAGATGATGACTTCGATATTACAGAAAGAATTGTTACTATTTTGAAGAAAGGATTCTATTTGGCCAAGAGACATTACGAATTTTTGGCTTTCTCATCATCCCAATTAAGAGATCAATCCTGCTGGTTCGTAGCAGCGGATGGAAATTTTAATGCAAATTATATTCGTTCTGAGATGTTCGGAAACCTTGGGTAAATGATAAATATTCTAACCTTTTATTAAATTTATCGATTTTTAAGTAAAATAAAATAATTTATCTTTTAAATAGTAAAAATGATAAAACTAGGAGGACTCCTTCGTTATACGCAGCTCGTATGGGACAATGTTTTACAAGTACAATAGGAACGTTGAAACCTGATTCTTTTGAAGAAAAAGATATAAAAGAAATTAAAAGGAATGGTTTTGAATTTAGGTGATATGATAATTATTTACGGATTATCGTTTGTAAATTTGTTTAGCTAAAGTGTTAATGATGTTTTCATTACCTTTTTTTTAGCGACGGATGTGGGACAATTTCACCAAGTTTGGCAACACGTGCAGCAAAAGAACATTTGGGAACCAAAATTTCAGATGACGATGAAATTCCTTCCGTATTTCAAATACGGGTTGGTGGTTGTAAGGTATGAAATATAAAAAATATTGTTTAAAATAATTTAATCTAAATTATTTTTCATAGGGGATGGTCGCAGTTGATCCAACTCTTAAGGGTGATGTTTTGTGCATTCGCGAAAGCCAAAGAAAATTTGAAGCACCTGATCCTCATTTGGAAATCGTGAAAACTGTGAAAAACCCGTCACTTGGTTACTTAAATAGACAGATCATATTACTATTATCAACTCTTGGTATACCAGATGACGTTTTCATCCCTCTACAAGATGAAATGCGCAACGATATTGATTCAATCACGACTGATGCAAATAAGGCGCGAGAGATTTGCAAACGCAATATGGGCACTTCCCACATTAAGAGTACAATTATTAGTATGATCGATGCGGTTTGTATATTTTCTATCATCAACTTGCTTTGTTGAATTATTTAATTATATTATTTTTAAAAATTTTTAGGGAATGATGGAAGGGAACATAGATCCTTTTTTGAAAGCCATATTAGAGTGCAAGCGTGTTTATACACTAAAGTCACTCCGATACAAAGCTCGTATTTTGATGCCTGATTCGTTTCTTTTATTAGGCGTTATTGACGAAACTGGAATTTTAAACGAAGATGAAATATATGTTCAGACTTCTACTATTGTATCTGAACATCAAACCTTTGGGTCAGCTCATAGTGAAACTAAAAGAGAGCGAAAAGTTTGGGATGGTCCAGCCAGTAAGCTAATTTATTATCATCTTTCGCAGATAACTTTTCCCTTTTAATAAAAAAATCAATTTTTTTGTAGTTATTGCCAGAAACCCCTGTTTGCATCCTGGAGATATTAGGAATGTTAAAGCAGTTAAGGAACCTAGATTGTCACATTTAAGAAATTGCGTTGTATTTAGTCAAAAAGGAAATAGACCTTTGCCAAATATGCTGGTATGTATTATTTGTGGATATATATATATATATATATATTTTTTTTATGTAATTATTAACATAAACATTGTACATTTTATCATCATAATAAGGCTGGGGGAGATTTAGGTAAAAATTTACTATTACAACTTATTATTTATAATATTCTTTCATTAATATGAGTTAATCTTTTGATATCTTACATTAAAATTATTAAGACGGAGATGAGTTTTTCGTTTGTTTCGATAAACGAATCTTCATACCAAAGAATGAAGAACCAATGGTTTACGATTCTCAAGGAAAATATGAGTTGAATAGATCGGTTGAAATTGATGATATTTGTGATTTCTTCAAAGACTTTATGCTCAATGATCGACTTGGACAAATTGACAATCTACATTTGGCACATGCAGATTCTAATTCAAAGGGTGTCAAATCTACGGGATGCATGAAATTAGCAGAATGGGTAGGAGATTATTACCGTATTCTTCACATTCTTTACAATCCTTTTTTTTTTTTTTCTTTTTAATAATTATCAATCTAATTATTTAATTAGCATTCTCAAGCAGTTGATTTTAATAAGACTGGAAAACCGGTAACAAATGATTTACCTAGTCTTGAAGAGTATCCGGATTTTATGGAACTCAAATGCAAAGTTTTATATAAATCTGAAAAAATTCTTGGTAAATTATACCGAAGAATTAAACTTCATGAATACGAGAGTGATCCGATATTAAAGTATAAAGAGCATGAAATAACTGTTAATGATGATTTTACATTTAATGGATATCAAAATTATGTAGAAGATGCTAAGATCTGTCGTAACGATTATAATGGTGATATTCGTAACCTTATGAAAACATATAGAGTTAATAATGAATCAGAAATTATAACAGCAGAATTATTAAATTTAAAACAAATGGAAGGTAGAAAAAATCAACATAAGCGAGATGTGATTTCGGATCAAGTATCCAATATTATTAATAAATATCGTAACCGATTTTTGATTGGAATACAAGAAGATACAAATGATACACATAATAGCGTGAAGCTCATTAGAATTCCCTTAAATAAAAAATCAAAAGCAAAAGCATCAGCATGGTATCATGTCACTTACAATCACCCTGAAAAGGATAATAAGATCATTTTATTAAGTTTCCCCTGGGTTGTTTCGGATATATTATTAGCAATCCGTAAGGAAAAAAGGGATAGAACAAATTTAAATTAAAAAGATTAAACAGTGATTATCAAATTAAGGTATCTTTGTTTAATTTTTACGTTTTGTAAAGTATATTTCGATTTTTTTTAAAATATTTTACTTATTTAATTTATGAAAAAGAAATAAATTATATGAGGATTTTTTTCCTTTTGTGTACTTTAAAACAGACCAAGTTATTCGTTAATTTCTGGTTGTTTATTCAATAAATTAAATGCTTTTCAAAATGATGAACTTGCCTGCTGTGAAAAAAAACGATAATTGTAAATTTCAATAATAAAGGAATAAAGATCAACAGTATTACCATATATGTTTCTAGCTAGATTAGCATTATTAATTACTGTATATACTATATTATTTCTTATTACAGACATCTAAAATTGAAATTCTAAAATTTTCTATTAACATATTAGAATAAGAAAAATAATACCCTAAGAAATATATTTTTTATTATTGTTTCTGTTTCCTTTTCTTCTTTTTGGTGCAGGTTGGATATTGTAATCATCATCGTACTCTTCCGAATCATGTTCAAAATAAGTAATTTCATCAAATTTATGTCGTTCATACGATTCTTCAAATCTGCGCCTATATCTACCCGATGATGATTCACCTTTTGATGGTTCATTTATAAACCTATATTTTTCATTTTTATTCCTATTTTTGATTTTAATATTATTTTCATATTCTACATCAGAACAAAAAACCTTTTTATATGTTTCACCATAAGTGGTCAGTAAAAAATTAGATTTTTTACAAGGGAACTCTCTATAAGTATCCACTTCATCTTTACATCTAGAAGCCATGTCTAGATACTCTTTTCTTGTTTTTATAGGCTTGATTTTATACGTTCCATTTTTACTGCTTAGCTTGCTTGCTTTTTCAATTCTAAGTTTATCTGCATATTCAATTTGATGGTGGAAATTGTATAGTATGTACGAAAACCTGGGAGGAATTATTTTTGTGCCTCCATACTCATTTGCAAACTTTTGATTTTCAGCATATAAGCGATGAAGTTCGCGTCGCAGTTCTATAATCTTTCGTGGTACGAAGAAAATCGATGACAATATCGATTCCTCGTTTAGTCTTGAAGACATTTCATTATCTTGATTACGGTATTTGCGTTCTAAACTACCAACTCGGACTACAAGACGTTGAAATGCTTTTTCAAAATGAGAAAAAATAATATCCGTATTTCTTGTAGACCTTGCTATATCATTATCTATTTTCATATTAAAAATGGTTAATTGATAGAATTTTACATCAATTATATAATATTATTAATGTTTTACATATATTTACCAGAATCTGAAGGATCTTGTATGCATATATTTGTACGTGGAATCTTTGTAGTCCAACTTTCCTTGTCCTGAAAAGGAAATATGATCTTAGTAAAGGTAATTAAATAAATAATTATTTAAAATTATTCAACATACTTTTAAAACATATTCGCCACCATCATTAACACGAATGGCAACCTTAAAAAAGTTAAATTTTAATCCGTACAATTCGAAGAACTCTATGAGCAGTACACCTAAATTTTCATTATCAGGTGTTAAAGTGCCATTTCGAATAAGAGGATGAGTCTAAAAAGATAACACAATTGAATTCTCATTATTTTTTTTTTTTTTTAAAAAAAAAAAAGATTAAAAGAAACAAATAAAATAAAACAATACATTTAACGTACTTGAAAAAAGCTAAGCATCATACAAAAAACCGTAAATCCTCCCATCCCTCCATTAGAAGGATCATCAAGTCCATAATGTTTCAAGAACCACTTTACAATTATTACCATATTACCAAGTGAAGGCCATTGATCTAAATAATTTTTCATTGCTCGAGATGAAGTATAACCGGATGATTGATTAAATGAAATATCCACATTAAATTTTGTATGAAATTCACGAAATTTGATGATAGGAACCACAGCTTTCGCTAATGTTACAGGTCTTTCTTCACTAATACGATGATAGTGCAGCAATTGCGCGATTTTTTTAAGAATATCTGGTGAATTTTCTTTTATAAAACATACAATGTCAAGGTCACTATAAGGAAAGATATTATTATTAGCTAAATAAAGATTATTTAAAAGGATCAAATATAATTTATACCTAGTGGGTAGATAAAGTCCTGTATTAAAACTCCCAAAAACCATAATTTCGGCATCCGGATAAGAATACTTAATACACTGTTCGATACGCCTTATTGCAAAAACTCGCCACATGCGTTCAATATCAGTTGGACAGAGATACGCGACAAATTCCTCAATTTCATAATGTAATCTACAATAATCGATAGTAGTTTTGTTACTATTAATATGAATTCTATTCTATTATACCTAACCAAACTAGTAATTAAAAGGGTGTATACTAATTTCTTCAAAAATTGATTTTAAAAGAATACCTTTGAATCGTATTCTTATATTTTCGAGCACTATTTTTTGTTAGCCATGGAACTTCGTCGTCACAGGGAGCTCTCCATTCTGTCTGATTAACCAAGTACTTCTTTCTTTTTTTTCTTGGGTTCGTCATCGCGTCAACTTCAAATAATTCTTGATTTGAAAACACTCCCATAGGAATAAAAGAGGAATTTTGACTAGCAGCATCGGGAGTTGGTGTAATTTTGTTAACAGCCCTAGAAGTCAAACCCTCGGAAGTATCATTTTGGAAAGTGTGTTTTTTTTCTTGAAGCTTTTTTGCTGCAACATCTAGTGAGGGTGTACCGTACGGCATCTTTGCGAATGTAAATATGGGAATTTGCAAAAGCAAATTTTTAGCAGACTACTATGATTTAAAACTTTAAAACTCGGCAAGAAGAGTAAAATTTTTGGCAGCTGTTGTCACGTGCAATTACGTCGCAAATTTTTTAGAAATGATCGACATGCAATGTACAAAATGATAACCGGTGACAAATAAAGGATTACATTCATTTCGTTTTTGACCTAAAAAAAAAAAATGCCAAAACGCAAAGCTTCTGATTCCTCTCCAAAAAAATTAGTTCAGCAAAAACTAACTTCGATATTCACTTCTACTAAAAATGAAAAAATAAATACTGAAAAAGATAGCCCAAAAAAGAAGTTAAAACAAACTATTATTGAGAGAGAAGTACAGCCTGACGCTGTGGCACCACATGAAGATACTGCAACTTCTGTTAGACAGCAAAGCCATGCCTCAAGCCATCGGAGGGCATTAGACGATGACTCTGAAGATGAAACATTTGAAGAAGCTGAAGCTTTAATGTATGAAGATAATAATAGTGTTTTACCCGAGGTTTCCAACGTGGAAAGTGAACCAGAAGAATTAGTAGAAATTCAACGAAAGCTTAGTAAGCTTCAATCATTATCAATCGACCTCATATATTTATGATAGTTTTTTTTATTATTATAAATTTCTTTTTTTTTTTTTAGCGTTTCACGACGAATATTATACACAGATTGATAAACTACTTCACGCATTTGATCTGAATTACAAATTTGGTCCTTGCATTGGATTAACAAGATTAGAACGTTGGGAGAGGGCTCATAGGCTTGGTTTAAATCCACCTGAAGAAGTTAGAAACGCATTAACTTCTGAAGCTATAAACCCTGAACTAAATGAATGTGTTTTTTACGGAAGAATCTGAATCTTTTTAGGAATATTGATTCTCATGAATTTTAACCCTTTTTAATTAAGGAAACACTGCAGTATTTAATGTTAGAATCGAATATGAAATTACAAAAAAAAAAAAAAAAAAAAATACTAACATACTGTTACTTGCTACGTCGGAAAGCATAAAAAAATTTTATTTATTGTCATCTTGAAACATTTTTCGTTATATCTTGTAATATAATAAACATTTCATACTTTCATACACATCAAATTCTATTTATCTCTTTCTTTCCATTTTAACATCCCTATCCTCTCCTTTTATACAGACATTTTCATTTTGATCTGAGGATGAGGTTCATAACCAGTGATAATAAAATCATCATATTTAAAATCATTTATATTATTAATTTCACGTCTAAATTCCAAACGAGGAAAAGCTTTTGGTTCGCGTTTAATTTGAGTTTTTAAAGCATCAATATGATCATTATAGATATGAGTGTCACCCATGGTATGGATAAATTCACCAGGACTACAACCCGTTACATGAGCAATCATATGAGTTAACATAGCATAACTTGCAATATTAAATGGTACACCAAGTCCAACATCACATGATCTTTGATAAAGAAGGCACGATAATCTTTTTGCATTTGATACGTAGAATTGGCAAAACATATGACATGGTGGTAATGCCATTTTCTTTAAATCTGTAATATATTAAAATCTTTAATTATTATTTCACGGTAGGATAAATAAATAGTTCATTTATAATGAAATTACCCGCTGGATTCCAAGCACTGAGAATGATTCGTCTATCATTTGGATTATTTTTAATTTTATTAATGACCTCTTGAAGTTGGTCTACTCCTCTACCAGTGTAATCTGTATCACAATCAATATACTCTGCACCAAAATGTCTCCATTGGAATCCATAAACAGGACCCAAATCACCTTCTTTTCTATGTGATAGCCCAATTTCATCCAAATATTCACGAGAACCATTACCATCCCAAATATGAACACCTTTTTCTGTTAAATGTTTGCTATTGGTATCACCTTTAATAAACCATAATAATTCTTCTATAATAGCACGCGTAAAAACGCGCTTAGTTGTTAATAGAGGTAGAATATTGTCACGTAAAGAAAAGCGTAGTTGTGGTGCCGCAAAAATTGATAAGGTTCCTGTTCCTGTGCGATCTTTTCTATCTTCACCATATTCTATTATACGTCTAATAAGGTCAAGATACTGATATTCTTCGTGTATAGGTGGTGATGATCCCATTTCAAATAAAGACGCTTTTAGCGATGGCGATGGATTTGAAGGTGTATCAAGTTCTATTTTTCGTTCTTTCACCTCGGGCGACTTTTTATTGGACTCTAGAATCTCCGTTATCATGATAAAAAAAAAACTTATTTAGGGAGTAGGGAGGTATATATTATACATGGGACCCGAAACCTCCAAGTGGATTTCCGAAAGTTTCGGGTTTCGGAATATACGAATCGAAACCTTTCCAGAAACCCGAAATTAATTCCGAAACCCGAATCTGTTTTGGCCCGAATTATGCTCGACTTGGCCAGCACTATCTATAATTTTTGGCCAAGATAATGACTCGGACCCAAAATATTAATTTATTAAAATTTGAAAATTACGAATGTTTAATTTCACTTTTATTATTAATTATAAATGCTAAATGGACACCAGTAATCACTATTGTTACTTAAAAGGAACCTTGAGTCCTACAATTAAATCAAAATAAATAACATGATTACAGCAATATCCAAAAGTTACGGGACATTTGACAATTTTGCTGCCGAGAATCTGTCGGGTTGTCGGGTTGTCGGCAAATCGAAAAAAAATAATCAAAAAATAAACATAGCATGTGTTACGCGAACTTAAATTTCGTCACATGTTTTGTTTATTTTTTCGATTTGCTGGCAACCCGGCAACCCGACAGATTCTCGGCAGCAAAATTGTCGGTTATATTTCGGTATATATGGTTTCGGGGGAGTTTTGGGAGGGATTCGGGATTCGGGATTCGGGAAATAGATGCACATCCCGAAACTAAGTTTTGGTATATACCTAAACCTAAAGGGTTTCGGGAGGTTTCGGTTTCGGGCCCCATGTTTAGTATATATACAGGACCGGGAAATCTTATAATAGAGGTCACCGTAGCACCCGGCACACTAGTAAAGTTGATTAAATTTTTGATATATTCAATTTTTAATGAAGCCAAAATGTGTGGACTAACAATATCTGCTTAAGGTTAGAGTTAAATTTGCCATTTATACACTCAATTTAAATTTTTATATATTCTGTGTAACACAAAAGGATGGTTCGCATAATTAATAAATTTTTTTAAAAGTGGTTCGCATTATTATAAAAATTTTTTCGGAAAATTTAATGATCTCAGTTAATATTAATTTTACAAGAATAATTTATGGTTCATTATATTCTTCAGACATTCCTGTGTAGGATTGTTAGACTTTTAAGTCAATTACTTATGCAAAATATTTTTAATTTGGGTAAACTCACCAATTTACTATTGTCCGGTGACCTCTATTATTAGTTTTCCCGGTCCTATATACAGTATACAACGCGTTATATAGATTTTTTGTCAGTCTTTATAACTTATAATGCCCGTGATCTGTATCACTTACCTGCATATAAAATGTATCTATTTGATTCAGATATTGTAAAACGCGACGTCTTTTATAAAAGTTTAAGTTTAAAGGATTCAAAAAATGTCTACATTTCAAGCACCAGAGGAGGAAGAACTCCAAATTGAAAACAAATATCTTAAAGAAAAAAAAATTGGTGAAGGAACATACGCAAAAGTATATAGAGGTATGAAGGTCTATATCTGAACCATAAAAAATTCCCGTATGCTTATATTTTTTGTATACAGGCATTGAACGTGCAACTGGCCGGACCGTTGCCATCAAAAAGATAAAGCTCGTACAAACTGAAATTGGTTCACAAGGCATTGAATTATCTGCTGTAAGGGAAGTTAAGTGCTTACGTGAGTTACGACATCCTAATGTAATTGAGGTGAGTTTATGTTTAATCCTATCATGTAAAAGGTGACTCGACTGAATCTTTTCCGTAAATTCTTTTTATAGTTAATTGATATTTATTCTCATAAATCAAATCTGAAACTTGTGTTGGAATATTTGGATTCTGATTTGGAAATGATAATAAAAGATAAAAGCATCCTTTTTCAGGCTCCTGACATTAAAAGCTGGATGTTAATGACATTACGAGGATTGGATCATTGTCACAGGAACTGGATTCTACATCGTGTAATTAATTTTTTCGCGGTATCTCTTAACCTATTATAATCACACGAAAATTAAAATAAATAATTTGTAGGATATGAAACCCAATAATTTGTTGGTAGGAAAGGATGGTCAACTAAAAATTGCGGATTTTGGTCTGGCTCGTGATTACGGAGATCCTCACGCTAAAAACATGTCACCTCAAGTGGTTACACGGTATTGTACGCATTTTATTTTATTTTTTCATTTCAAGACAATTTTTATAATATTAAAATATTTCGTTCATTTTTACAAAGATGGTATCGAGCTCCTGAGTTGTTTTTTATGCCGTCTCAATACGGTTATGCGGTAGACATCTGGTCAGTGGGTTGTATATTCGCTGAATTGTTGCTTAGAACGCCTTATCTTGCTGGAGAGAGTGACCTTGCACAGCTCGAACTTATTTTTAAAGCTTTGGGAACCCCAACCGAGGAGGATTGGCCGGTATTTTATATCACACTCCCTAAATGAAAATTTTGTCTATATGCATTTTAATTCCTTAAAATTTTTCTCTTAGGGTTTTTCTGAATTGGCTCGAGATATGAAATTTCAAAAATATTCTAGAACTCCACTGCAAGTTCATTTTAAAGCCGCAGGATCTGATGCAATAGATTTATTGGAAAAAATGTTAACTTATGATCCCAATAAAAGAATTAATACTCGAGAGGTCTGTAAAGACTTGTATAGTTTATTTCATAAATATAATTATAATATATATATGTGTATTTTTTTTTTTTTTTATTACAGGCATTACTTCACTCTTACTTTCGTAAACTTCCTAGACCTACACCACCTGATCAGTTACCAAAACAGAAAAAGACTCAGGAAAATGTAATCCAACAGAAAGAATTGAATTCCAAACCAACTATACAAAACCGAGGTGAACAAACGGAACACAGAAAACGTAAAGCACAAGAAATAAGCAATAAAGGTGAAAAAAAGATTCATCGTTCTTAAATTAATTGTTTTTTAAAAATCTATTACAAGACGAAGACGTTAGTTAAAAGCCTATGAATAGATTATTGAAATCACATTCATTTGATTTAAAGATTTATATATTATTTACTTGCAAAAATGAAAAAAAAAACTGAAAAAAATCATAATAATATGATGTGATGAGATTATATTATTTTTTACACTAAATTAATTATTTAGACAATAATTAAATTAAATTTCTATAAATAATTTAAGTCTATTCTATCTAATCCTGATGCTGTAACTTGGCTCTTTTTTTGCTCAATATTTATTGAATTAATTTCACATGATAGCACCGTAATGTCTTGAACTAATATCTCCAGTAGAATTTTGTCGAGTTTCTGGGAACAAAGAATCTGTTTCAATAGGCATTATTATTTCTTCACCAGTACAATTGTTTACATTATCGTCGTGGAGTTTTTTGTTGGCTCTACCATATAGTCAGTCGAGACTTTTTTCCTTAGCTTTCTTGATTTGTTTCACAATTTTTTCTTCGACATTGGAATGCAATAAGAACAATGCGCCTCTAATAATTGCTATGATTCCAAGACAAAAACCAATAACTGACCACCATGCTCCAACTTCTTCAAATACAATCATACCACTTAAAGCTACAAACGTTACATGTGATGCATAGAACATTGGCTGAAACTGCGTGACTCGGTACTTATTTAACGCTAACTGCTTACAAGTTTCTTGACCTATTATACCGATAATAAGTATAAATATTATTACCAAAAGAGAAAATATCAAAGCAAGCATTGAGGCAGTTTCATCGCCCAATTTTGGTTTATAAGGAGCAAACACCCAGACCTTTAGTAGAAGTGCTAAAAATTTAGATGCTACTACAGTCAGTGATCCAAACCCCGCAGTCATGACTACATAGAGAACCAAGGATGATATTCCTTTCCTGGCGCGTACCATTATAATTAAGATACATTGAACCGCAAGTATTATAATCAGCCACAGAACTACATGTAATCGGGTCATATACGCGACCAATTTTGAAGTCGTTGTTAAATTGTTTTCGATATTAATATCCGTAGTTGTCGCAGAAAATAGAATCGTTATAAGTACACCAGAAAGGATCCAAATATAACCTTTAGTTTGACGAAAGCTGATTTGTTCATCTAAAAAAAACTTTGCAAGTATAGCATTTACAACTACTCCCAGAATTCCAAGAGGAGTAACAACCGACGCAGGTATGAGAGAAAGAGCAACCCAATTTCCACATAGCTCTCCTAGATAAACCAAAGAAATTCCCATAAACCATTTTCGATCTTTGAACCTTGAATAAGATCCAGGAACAGTAGGTGAAGCAGTTGGTAGAAGCGGCTGAGAACGATTTGATAATGAAAAATTGGTATCAGAGTTGTCTGAATCTTGTTGAAGACGTGATGTAGATAGCGACGCACCGCGCGTTAGTGCATACTTTTGTAGACAGTTGCCAAAGCCGATAATTGAATTACCCGCTAAAGCTGCGATAAGTCCCCAGAAAAATGACATAATAACCATCCGCGGTCTACGCGGTGGTGTTTAAGTATATTTGCAAAAAAAAAAAAAAAAAAAAAAATTAAAAGGAAACGTAGTTTTCAAGGCTAGCAAGCAATTGTTAATTTCCATTCTTATAACCTTTATGTATAAATATAAATTTTTAATCAAAGTTGTATAACAAATAAGTCTTATTTCCTGGAGTAAGTATGTGACACGAGTTTCAACGTGAAACTATTAGTTTTGGATCTTTCGATCACCAATGCTTTTTTATCTATTGTTATATAATCATAATGGTAATCAAAAAAATTACTGACTTTGTATTGTGACAAAATCGAAAAATTTTTACCCGGTGACAAGTGGAAGTATCCAAATTTGGTAAAGTATTTAAAGTTTAAATTTATTTCGAAGGAAAAGCCTTGAAATGGATCCTCTTCTTTTCACTTCTCCTGCTCGCATCCGAGTCCTACTTGTCCCAGTACATCCAATTAAAGCTCCAACCTTCCACAGACATGTTCAATTGGTAAAAAATTTTAATGTTGTGAGACTTGGAGACGTTACTCCAGACATGCGAGGTGTTCAATGTAAGTTGCAATTTTTGTTTGATTTATCGAAATTTTATTATGGTAAAAATTTAAGAAGCTACGATTGGGTGAATTAGAAAGGAGTTTAATTATTAATGTGAGATCGAATTAAAAAGGAAAAATGGATTAAGTGCATAGAAAATTTTTCTTGTTCAGATTCAAATATTGTTATATTTCATTGATGTATGTTGTGCCAAATCAATCATAAGCAGCCATGTTCAGCTCACAGCTCTTTCATGAAGGTCAGTTACATTTCAACTTTGTAACTTCTTACGAACCGGAACATGCTTACCTTGAAGAATTTCAGATGCATCGTAGGATTTTTGGGGCACGTATAATATATAAATTTGTTATCTATTATATTTTTAAATTAACACTTGACACTAATTTAATTCTGGTATCTAGGTTATTGGTATAATGGATTGTTGTGAATGGTCAAATTTAAAGGAAGGGTACAATAAGTTTAGTGAAATAATTAAAAATGTAAGATTAAAGTTTGAAGAGTTTACAGTTATTGTGTGATATATTATTAAAACAATTTTTTTTATTAAGTATCGCACTGCTGTTGCCCACCGGTGTTTTGCATTTGATCCTTCAGAAGATCAACCTGATGATACTAAAGGATTGATTATGATTCCAAATGTCGGAGAAATGAATTTTTATATGAGTACAATGATTTCAGATTTTGCAAATAATATTCTTACTGAATTTGGCAACTTAGTATGTCATTTTAACTTATATATTATAATTATTAGATATTCTAGTCATTTAATAAATTTTTTATAAACGATTTAGGCGACTGATATTGAAAAAAGACAAATTATTCATTCACCAAAAATGCCAACACCAAATTCTCCTCAACTTCAAAACGGATCTAACAATCAGTCACAAAATGGACGATATTCTGTACCTCAACAATCATTTTCATCCCCTGAATTAAAATCATCTCAGGCATTTTCACTTACACCTCCTGTTCAAGCTATGACCACCGCCGGTGTTGGTGGTGCTGCAGCAGGCGTCGCACCTAAAGAAAGTTATCATAGTAGATCATTTTCATCATCAACTTTAGTTAATATTGCCACTCAAGCTGCTAATGTTCCAACCGACATGAAATTGAAAAAGAGAGCTCCTGGACGAATTCATAAATTAATTGCAGATTTATATCTAATGGCCGGAATATTACCGAATGCTTTTCAAAAGTAAGGAAATAATCTATAAGTATTCTTAATATATAATATTATTAACTAATATCTTTTTAGTTATATGCTTGCTATTGAAGCCACAAAAGCAAACGGCGATTATTTATGGCATGGATCAGCTTTAGAAGGATTATGTGTTGGATTACTTCTCGCAGCCTATCTACATGCAGAAATTGGGGTGAGAAAATTTAAACTATCACACTTACTATAGATCAATTATTTACTTACTTGTATTATTATTTTTATTATAGCCTCCTATAATTCAATCACAACCTCTAGCTTCACCAACTTCAACTGATCAACCACCTTCATCTCCCGAGTCACCCAAAGTTCTTTGGGCAGAAACAACTGAAAAATATGTCCAGATTCTTACATTATATGCAAAAACTTCGAGTTCTTCAAATGATCAAGTTCCTCCTATAATTTATACAGAAGCTTGTCTGAAAGTCGCAAAATTGTTAGCATGTATCTGGGTAGCGGGTGGATGGGGAGATGATGCGTTAAAATTAATTGTTCATGGTGGAACTCCTGAAAAGGGATCGAATGAAAAATGGGGATTAAGTTCCGTAAGTGGAGTTTCAAAAATTGAAATAACTCAATGGGCGATGAAAGGATATGGATCTTATGTAGAAGATATGAGTATTACTGAACAGGTATTGAAATACATAAATTATTAAGAATACTTTATAAGTTGTAAAATTAACTTCAATATATTTTTAGATTCATATCACAACTACTTTATCTACCATCTTTTCAATTATTAACTTACGTCGAAAACACGCATTTTTCCTTCGGCAAACAGCTTTGCTAATTTTACCGCTTATTGCTAAACCGCGTAATTCATCATCCCAAGCCAATAAACCAACTGGAAGTGAAAGCGGGTTATTAACTTGCTTGAAAAAGATTACAGAGACTTATGGTATAGGAGGTAATCATATTATAAATTATTTTAAATGAGATTTATAATCGAAAGAATTTTTAAGTTAATCAATGTTACTTTAATTTAGATGATGTCGACCAAACAGATTATTCTGTGATCGCTGAAGATGCGCGACCGCTCGCTTTTGGTTGGCCTGATATTCAGATTGATGTATTAAAAGATGCCTTAACAATTTCTGATTCCCTTCCAGGTATATAATATAAAATTTCTCCTAAGTACTAATTTCCGGAATTTGTCTTAACAACGATAAATTATTGTTTAAAAAAGATTATCCTTCTATGGTAAAATATACAACAAGACTCTTGCGTAAATTATTCATGTATTTACATAGAGACGAACAAATTCGTTTATCTGCATCAATTCCACGTATTGTCAGTGCTGGTAAAAAACAAGGGTTAGATATGGAATTTAAATACTGGGGTTTGAATATCGTTAAAGGAATTCAAGTATGTCGGTATGTAGTAAATAAGCTGGATTCTTATTTACATAGCTGTGAATTTTAATTTAATTTATAAACAAATCAGTCCTACTTCAAGAAGAATCCCTTATCCACATGCTGGTAAGAAATTATCCTTAAAGAACGAAGAAAAAAAAGAGGGTGTTAGTCCTTTTATTTATCAGTCTTTCAATAAAAAGAAAGCTGATAATACTCAGGTATGTATTATATGTTTCTATTTTTTTATGATTTATGAATGTTTTTATTAAATAAATAAATGTATTGTAGACACATTTGGTAGCGAATGAAACTTCGTATTTTTTGGTTACTTTAGCGAATCCTTTTGCATTTGATATGGATATTCAAAGTATATCAATTAGGTAAACATTTTTCTTTAATATTATGTAAAGTAAGACAGATATACACTTATAAAGTTCTTGTTTTATTAGCACCGATGGCGTAGCATTTACACCAAATACAATGTCAATCACCATATTAGCCAATACATCTATAACATTGAGGCTTCTTGGAACTCCAACCGAGCCCGGAGAGTTGATTGTCAGAGGATGTAAAATAAAAGTTCATGGCTGTTTAGAACAAGAATTTTGTGTATATTTACCACCAAGTGATGAAGAAATTAAAAGGAAAGAGAAAGAGGAAGAATACAGTAAAAGAATAAAGAAATGGTATGTGTGAGATCATTAAAGATCATATTCAATTTAACTATTTAATTTATTCTATTTTTATTCATAGTGGCTTGGCTGTGCTAGATAATTTAAGTCACACAATAAATAATCAAAAAGGTTTGTTTTAACATATGTCATACAATTCTATTAATATGTAAACAATATTGAAATTAATCTTATTTATTTATTTATTTATTTTTAGGCAATGCTCAACCTATTGAACATGAGAATTCACAATCACCTACTAAAAAAAATTTTGTTCCGGAATTTTTAAAAGTTTCTGTCATTTCTGAACAACCTTTAATAAAAATTAAATCTACTTCATTAATGCATGGAGCAATAATGCTTTTTGAGGGAGAACAGTAAGTATATACGATGATTTTTTAATTTAGTTATCCCCATGGCGAATTAAAAAAATTTTTTTCCTTAAATATTAAGAGCTGAAATGACAATAAAACTTGAGAATGTTGGTAAAATTCCAGTTGATTTCTTAAGCTTATCGTTCAGTGACTCAACTATTGCCAATGCACAAGCATTATTGAATTCATCAGATATGCCAGCAGAAGAGGCATATGAAATGGAATTATATGCACTTAAGCAATCTGTATTTTCTTGGAATCAGAAAGATAATGTCAAAATTTTACCAGGAAGTGAGTGGATTGTTAATATCAATGTGTTTGGAAAGAGAGGATGGTAAGTTAGTTAAGCATTAATCTTGGTTCTAATTATATTATAAAAACTTGACTTATTTATTCTATTTCTTAAAGTGTAAATGGAACTATACAAATAGATTACGGATATCTTAATCGACCAAATACATCAGATGATGAACCATTTTATACAAGACAAGTACATTACCCAGTGTTATTGACAATTCATCAAAATTTAGAAACAATTTCTATGGATATACTTAATTTTAAACCGTTATGTGGAGGAGAAAATGATGGAGTAGTTAGCAGTTGTCCAGATAATAATAAGTTAATTGAAGATTTACTTAAAGTTATGAAATGGAATAATAAAGGCACAAAAGAAGATTTTATGGAGAAAATGGAAAATGATTATTGTTTATTAACGTTTGATATAAGAAATGTTTGGCATGTTGGATTTGATGTTACAATTGAAGCTGATGAAGGTAAGCGTTAATAGAAAATTTTTTAATTTTATTGTGAAACTTTTTAAAATTTATTGTTTATTAGGAGAAGAAATTGACCCCTTATCCATTACTACAACTATTCAACCCACTTCAACCGCACGGTAATATATGTGTATATTGTTGTTAATCAATTTGTTTTTAATTTAACCGATATTTCTTAATATACACTGATAATAATAAATTAGAATTATATTACCGATTAAAAGAATTTCGCTTTCAGAAAAGGAATATACACAGCCAATTCCTTCACTTTCAGAAAAACAATTTGTTGTATCCAAAGGACCAAAAGGAACTGAAGAACAAGAAAGATTAGCTTTGGCATTATTTTGGTATAGAGAAAAATTATTACAGAAAATAAAAGCAATATGGGAATCCGTATCCTTTTACTTATTGTCATCAAGTATATTTTTTTTTTTTTATATTATTATTTTTTAACTAGTCAAATTCTTTTTTAATAGCCATTAACAAATCAAAAAGGAGTAGTTGACATTAGATCATTAAGATTAAATAAATCAATGTTAAATGTATTGAAAATTAATGAAATATCGTTTGGTATTGATATTGAAGATGGATCTAAAGTAACTAAACTATCTTGTAATCAATTTAAATGCCCTGTTAACGAATTTGTCAAAATGAAATTTATTATATATAATCACCAAGGTATATCATATATATTTTAGAAATATAGGTACTAAAAAAAAATTTTATTAACTTATTTTTTTTTAATATTATTATTAGATAAACCAAGTAAATTATGTATACGAATTCAGCCTGTACAAAGTTATAGTGATGGTATAATGGAATGGGATTTATCTAAAAGAATGGTTTGGAATGGATTATTACAAACTCCTTTACCAAAAGTATGTTTAATATTTTTATTAAAGGTTACATAAAAATATATTATTTATTAATCAATTTTAATTTAAATAGATTGAACCAAAATCTTCCGTAACATATACATTACCAATATGTTTTTTTTCAAGAGGAGATTTTAAATTCTTATACCACTGTGAAGATGTTCATTCAAGAATAATGTATTTTGATACACAACCATTAGTCGTTGAAGTTGTTGATAATTAATATAATTAGATTATATATTTATATTTTTTTATTAAAAATTTAAAAAATTTATTAAATACTTGTAATTTTATTATATGCTTAAAAAATTGCTTTTAATTGTAACTTTACAAAAATTACAATTACTTCTAATTATTGTTATTTTATATACAGTAATTTATACAATTTTAAATAATAATTTTTTATATTGTTTATTGGTTTTACAAATTATATTTACAAATATATATAAAATAAAAAAATATAATTTATATTGTGAATTTTATAAATTTATTAATTTATTTCTTATTTGAATAATTATTATATTAAAATTGCAATTTTAAACCTTATAAAAATTATATAATTATATTGTATTTTTTTAAAAATTTTTAAAAATTTTTAATAAAAGTAAAAATAAGATTATTAAATTTATAATAAATTTAAATCTTACTAGTAAACAAATATTTAACTATATATTTAATTTAATTAAGCTTTATTACAAATTTTTTAAAATAAATACATATCGAAAATTTTATCAACTCTTCCCAACGATCACTCAGCCCAATTTTTCTGCGATAAAAAATACAATTTTTATTTTTTATTTTTCTGAGTAGTCATAGGAAACAATATGGAAAAAGGCTCAACTTCATGTACAGTGGACAAGCAAGTCTTAGGAGAAGGTATAAAACACGCTATAGAAGAATTTTTTTACGAAGAGATAATAGATATATTTTCCAAGTTATTACGGAATATGTCGAACGATATAGAAATTAGGAACTTTATTCTACGATGTCTCAAAGACCAAGACCGGTCAACTATTAAAGAACTACAACAAGAGAAGTATAGGTTTGAACGAAAGGACTATTCGTTAGAGATTTTTGGCTTTATTCTCGCTTTGAATCACCATGTGTCTTCTTCTGCCTGGACGTATATACTGATAGAAAACGACATAATGGACGCTTCTGATGATTCAGATAATCATACTTCTGATGATGAACAGCCTATTACCATATCTTGCAGTTCTACAACAGCTAATAAATCCAAATTAGTCATTACACTACAAGCCCCTGAGGAGGAAATGGATATTTCTTTTACAGAGAAAGATCAACCAGCACTACAGTTGCACATCACAAATGTTGATCAACCTAAAACGGACAGTTTCACAAAAAAAAATAAGAAGAAAAGGAAAAAGAAGAAATCCCGCCAGAACCAATCACAAAAAGCCAATCAGATGACCCAACCGATTCCATCTTCTTCATCATCAAACCCCTCCCCCCCATTTTAGAGAAATCACTACCGCCAAAACCCAGTACTCAAAAGAAAGGCAAATCCCTTAAAAGGAGAAACAAATAATCGGATATATATGGTGAAGATGAAGCAAACTATATTGTCACAGGATTCCAATTTTCGCCAATGTCGAAAGCCATTCACAATATCCTAATATATGACATACTGGCAAAATAGAGCAACTTTAACATCCTGCAATACTTATCGTCATAGGGTAGAGTCATCTCAATACAAGTCAAACGGTAGAAGAAATATAAGACCGTACGTTATAAATTTGAGATGAACGAGCTCTTCTTGGAATATGACACAAATAAGAGTTGGATGGCTCCTTTAAATGCACTACCTGTGTGATGGTTTCTAGCGTCCTGGTCGCTCAAGGAACGGAAAGAAAGAGAGCGATACCAAGTTGTGATCGAACACCCACCTGAGAACATGAATACAATTACGCTGGCCCTTAAAGAGAACATTAGCTTCCTAATACAACGTGATATATGCATGTTCAAAGAAATAAAATTTCCAGATGGATCCAGGAAAATTATAGGTTATCTATCAACATGGGATAACATGAAAGAATGTATCGATAAACCTATGACTTGGAATGGCGACAAGCTGAAATGGTCCCACCACCTTGGTCCTTCTAACAACAAGTCGGCTTACAAAATTACTTATGAGTCAGTACAGGTTTGAATCGTATTCTTATTGGTAATCGTAAGGATTTCAAGCAAGCAAAGAAAACTGAAGATGAATTGTGCAAGATCTCTAAACGCTCTTCGGACTCAACCAAGAAGACAGCTCTGAAGAAACCCCAGATTTCCAAGAAGAAGCTAGCTGCAGATATAGCGACGATTATGAAAACTCTGAAAATACTCGTTAGGCAGTAGACTAGGGTAGTAATACTTTAGGTCTAAGAGTATATCAATTTTATCTTTAGTTTTTAGAATATTTCTTTTTTTACACCCTTTTTCCCTTTAGGATATCTAGATTAGCTAGCATCACTTAGTGCCCTGGTTTTGAGGCGATATGGTTGGACTGGGGTGTTTGGACCCTAGGAGCTTTCTTTCATGTAATTAGTGGCTGATTATTTCAGCCAATCTTTTTGCTCTAATAAAGTTTTGTGTTACCAATGCCTTAAAAGGAAAAAAAAAAAAAATTAAAATAAATACATATATAAAAATAAATTATTTATTGATTAAAATATTTAAAATATATAAATCAATATATGCATTTATAATCAATTAAAATATTTTTATAATATATATGTAATAATGATAAACTAATTAAATATTAATCTAAATAATAAGTAAATACTAAATAATGGAATATTTTATATAATCTAAAAAAGATCTTAAATACAGTCAGACCTCCATACAATAGTTACACTTCTACATAAGAATCCAATTTTGTGAACCTGACTTTTACTTAGTTAATTTACCTCTTTATAATCATAATTCAGTTATAATTACTATTACCGCATAATCTACAACATACATATTATTTTTACTAGTAATTAAACCTCTTTATAGTTACTATAATTTCAGTTAGATTATAATTTTAGCTGGAATTATAATAAATTTCTCTTTTTAGAATGTAAATTATAAGAAATTTTCAAAATTGTTTTTTATAAAACAGCTATGTATCATCCAAAAATATGTGATTTATAATTTATAATTTTATAATTCAGGCCAAAACTAAGATAATTTTAATAATTTTATTTCTAATTTCTGATAAAAAAAATTATATATTATATATACAATTACACCTCTATACAACCATCAGTTAAAGGTGTAACCAACTTGGTGATTATATAGAGATTTGACTATAATTATAATTAGACTATTTTAATTTACTTGTTTGTTTAACATTCAGATTTAAAAAAAATTTGAAAAAAAAGAAATTTTATATAAAATAAATTAATTAAATTAAGAGAAAATTTATTTCTCATCTGGGTGATTTTTCATCCCTATCACGTGTAAATATTTTGATTGGCTAATGTAATTTTACAATTACATTATATCGACCAGTTATTTGTTTACATCTATTTCTCTTTTTCAGTTAGCTTTTGGCCTCGCGTCAAAGGTTTGATATTTCTGTTTTTCTCATTTTCGCTTCTTTTTTTTGCTTTCTAATTTCTTTCTCTTTTCCTTTTTAGACTTTTATTAAGTTTTTCTGGTTTTGCATCAAAGGTACATTATTTTTTTTTCATTTCTAATTTTTTTTATTTTGTTTTCTAACTTTATTTTATTCCTTCTTTCCTTTTATTTTTATAGATTTTGGCTTCTTTTTTTTAAATTTCAGCTGCTCCTGGCTTTCTCTTTTTTAGGTTTGCCAAAACTCTTTGAGAGAAAAGGTGGGTACTTAGCTTTATTTTTTTTTGTTGTATTCTCTTGTTCTTGTGTTCATTACCATTACTAACAATAGTCTTTTATTTTTTTTTCTTTTTTCATCTTCATTTCATTTTTGATTTCGATACTCTTTCATTTTTGTTTCCTTTTCCTTTCGCCTTCTTTTTTGTTCTCTTTACCTTTCGTCTTCTCTTTTGCGACATGTTTTTTTTAGGTTTTCTGAAACTTTTCAAAAATGGGGTGGGTATTCTGTTTTCATTCCTTTTTTTTATTGTATTTCTTTATTTTCATTACTAAAAAATTTTTTTCTTTCATCTTTTCATATTTGTTTTATTTTTGATTTTGTTCCTTTCCCCTTTTCATTTTTCCTTTCATTTTTCCTTTTTTTTCACTTTTCTTTTTCTTTTTATTTTATTTTCATTTTCGTTTCTTTCTCCTATTTTCATTTTTATCCTCCACCCTCTGTTTCTTTTGTTTTTCCTTTTGTTTTCTTTTTTACTTCCATTTTTTCCATCTGTTTTTCTTCCCTTTTCTTTCATCTTCTGTTTTTATCTTCTTTACCTTTCATCTTTCTTTTTATCATTATTTTATATTACAAAATTATAATGGTAATTTTATAATTTTGTGATACGTTTTTTTAGGTTTTCTGGATCTTTTCAAAATAGGTGAGTATTCCGTTTCATTCTTTTTTTTTACTGTATCTCTTTATCTTTATTACTAATAAAATTTTTTTTTCATCTTCTCTTTACGTTTCATTTTTGATTTTGTTCCCTTTCATCTTTCTTTCATTTTAATTTCATTTTCATTTCGTTTTTCTCTTTGTTTCCTTTATTTTCTTCTTTTTTGTTACCTCCCTCTTATTTTTCCTTTTATTTTAATTTTTGATTCTTCCCCTTTTCATTTTTCCTTTATGTTAATTTTTTTTCTCTTTACCCTTTCATTTTCCCTTCCATTTCTGTTCTTCTTCCCTTTATTTTAATTTTGTTCTCTTTTGTTTCTTCATTTTTTTTCCTTTCATTTTTTCTCCTTTCATTAAATATATTGTTATTTTGCTCTCTTTTGGTCTTGTCTTCTTTTCCGTTTATTTTGTTTTTGTTTCATTACTTTTCACATTTTGTCATTATTATTATTGGGTTTTGTATCATTATCACTAGTTAGATTAAAGATAAAAGTTTTAGCTTTGAATACAATAAACTTGTTTTAGTTTTGAATAATGTATTTTACTCTTCTATTCAATAAACTTTAAAGGAATAAATACACAAATATTTTGTAACATAAAAGTTGTGTTTTATACTACAGAATTTTTTTTAATAGCAAATTTTTTATATTTTACGTAAAAATAAATTTTAAGTTAAAAAAATTCACCAATCAAAAATTAGCTAATCAAAAATATTTATCACATAATAGGGAATGAGTAATATTAGATCTCACCCAGGGTGAGAAATAAATTCACCCTTAAAATTAAGCTATAAATATAAAATTTTAATGAAAAAATTACTTTATTATAATAGCTGTTATCTATAAATCATACAGTCTAAAATTTTAAATATATAGCTATTTATATTGAGTAATTTAATTTTACAGTATTTTATTAGTTACTATATATTTTTTTTTAAAGTGAATTTATTTCTCACTCCAGATGAGATCTGATATTACTCACCCCTATCACGTGATAAATATTTTCAATTAGCTAATTTTTGATTGGCTAATTTTTTTAACTTAAAATTTATTCTCACGTAAAATATAAAAAATTTGCTATTAAAAAAAATTCTGTAGTATGAAACACAACTTTTATGTTACAAAATATTTGTGTATTTATTCCTTTAAAGTTTATTAAATAAAAGAATAAAATACATTATTCAAAACTAAAACAAGTTTATTGTATTCAAAGCTAAAACTTTTATCTTTAATCTAATTAGTGATAATGATGTAAAACCAACAATAATAATGACAAAATTTAAAAAGTAATGAAATAAAAACAAAATAAACGAAAAAGAAGACAAGACCAAAAGGGAGTAAAATAACAATATGTTTGATAAAAGAAAAAAAATGAAGGGAAGGGAAATGAAGAAACAAAAGAGAACAAAATTAAAACAAAGGTAAGGAGAACAGAAATGGAAGGAAAAATGAAAGGGTAAAGAGAAAAAAAATTAACATAAAGGAAAAATGAAAAGGGTAAAAATCGAAAATTAAAATAAAAGAAAAAACAAGAAAGAGGTAACAAAAAAGAAGAAAATAAAGGAAACAAAGAGAAAAATGAAACAAAAATGAAATTAAAATGAAAGAAAGGTGGAAGAGAACAAAATCAAAAATGAAATGCAAAGAAAAGATGAAAGAAAAAATTTTATTAGTAATGAAGATAAAAAGATACAGTAAAAAAAAAGAATGAAACAGAATACCCACCCATTTTGAAAAGATCCAGAAAACCTAAAAAACATGTCGCAAAATAATAAAATCACCATTATAATTTTGTAATATAAAATAATGACAAAAAAAAAAATGAAAAGTAAAAAAGACAAAAACAGAAGATGAAAGAAAAGAAAAACAGATGGAAAAAATGAAAGAAAAAAAGAAAACAAAAGAAAAAACAAAAGAAACAGAGGGTGAAGGACGAAAATGAAAACAGGAGAAAGAAATGAAAATGAAAATAAAATGGAAAAAAAGGAAAGTGAAAGGAAAAATGAAAGGGAGAAGGGAACAAAATCAAAAATAAAATGAATATGAAAAGACAGAAGAAAAAAATTTTTTAGTAACGAAGATAAAGAGATACAATAAAAAAAAAAAGAAATAAAAACAGAATACCTACCCCATTTTTGAAAAGTTCCAGAAAACCTAAAAAAAACATGTTGCAAAAGAGAAGACGAAAGGTAAAGAGGACAAAAAAAAAGGCAAAAGGGAAAGAAAACAAAAACGAAAGAGCATCAAAATCAAAAATGAAATAAAGACGAAAAAAGAAAAAAAAATAAAAGACTGTTATTAGTAATGGTAATGAACATAAGAACAAGAAAATACAACAAAAAAAAATAAAGCTGAGTACCCACCTTCTTTCTCAAAGAGTTTTGGTAAACCTAAAAAAGAGAAAGTCAGGAGTAGCTGAAATCTAAAAAAAAGAAGCCAAAACCTATAAAAATAAAAGGAAAGAAAAAATGAAATAAAGTTAGAAAACAAAACAAAAAAAATTAGAAATAAAAAAAATAATGTATCTTTGACGCGAAACCAGAAAAACTTAATAAAGGTCTAAGAAGAAAAAGAGAAAGAAATTAGAAAGCGAAAAAAGAAGCAAAAATGAGAAAAATAAAAATATCAAACCTTTAACACGAGGCTAAAAGCTAACTGAAAAAGAGAGACAGATGTAAACAAATAACTGGTCAATATGATATAATTGTAAAATTACATTAGTCAATTGAAATGTTTACACGAGATAGGTGTAAGAAATCATCTGGGTGAGAAATCAATTTTCTCTAATTTTAATATAAAATATATAATCTTTATTATAATTATTTATTAAAAATTTACTTAAAATAAACTTTTTAAATTCAAAATTTATTTATTATAATTAAAATAAAATAAAGAAATTTGATTTTTAAAAATTTATATAGTATTTTATACAGATTATTTTCATATTAAAATTATTTTATGTAATATTAATTGCATTACTTCATTTAATTATTAAATATTAAATTTTTTTAATATATTACATTTATATAAATTAAAAATCATATATCAATCAGTGGTCATGTCAGGGATCAGCAGGGATCGGCATGGAGAGTTGATTTAATTAGAGGATCTATATCTATATTAATACATTTTTGTAAAACCGTTTTTTTAGTTAAATAAAAAATCTTACATAATAAAGTACACTAAAAATTTACATGTGACTTAGTGCTATTTCGAAGTTATATTATATTAAGTTTTATCATTATTGGATAAATATTGAGAAACTTTTATTAGGAGCGTATTTTTACGAAGCGAAAAATAGGCAAACTTCAATTGTATTTTAACGTAAAAGTGTTGTTTCAACGTGGTCTGTAACACTATGTTACGCGAAATGCGAAGACCTTAAGTAGATATTTTTGTCTCCCTACGGACAAAAAAGAGTGTCGGTAACTTGCATCTCTACAATTTATTTTGACTATTTTTTGTCAAAGGAAATCATTAATGTCAGAACAAAGATATGAAATTTCCACACCCTTGCCTTCTATAGACTTTTTAGAAGAATATAACAATGAAATAAGCAGTAATGACGAGTTTGAATGTGAAATGTTAAATGAAACACTTGATAATACTAGTGATATACATTTTGAAGACCCTGAGAAAAAAAAGAAAAATGATTGTGAAACATTTGAACATGATGAAGTTATAGATAATTTAGAACACACTGAACTTACACCATGTGTAGTTATCGATTTTATTAAGGGTGAAGTTCAACGATGTGGGGAATCAACGAAACTAAGACAATTACGAAATTTGTTTGAAACATGGCAAGTCGACAGAGATGCAATCAATGAAGTTGATGGAGTTTTAATAAGATTAGGAGTATGTAATACTTATTTTCAATTTGATAATAAGTATCTACATCAATCACGAAATAAACAATTGAAAGATTTTAATCAAGGAATTATTCAATGGAGACGATGCATCTCTTGTAATAAATATATTACTTTTTATTCTCGGGGCGCAGGATGCACATTACATTCTTGGCATTTAAATAAACAAAATATTCAAGTTCCATGTATTAGACAGTATACATGTGAGACGCTACGAGACTGTCTACCAGTGTGTAAACGGGCTTTTGATGACATTAATCTGCGGCAAAAAAGTGTTTGTTGCTGGTGTTACGAAAATTTGGGTGGTCATATTCATCATCGTCCTGGGAGAGGAAAAAGTGGGACAACATGTACTACATTACATGCTGATGATACGGCAAAAGGGTTAGAGTATTTGGGTAACTGGTTAATTAATATCGCACAAACAGGAAATGACAAAGAAAAAATATTAACTAAAGTTTTCGAAGCCATTCTTCCTTTTGCCGACCTAACGTTCAGTTCCAATTCTACTATTACTACTCTTATCTCAACTACCCTAAATGAACCTCCCAGTTTGTTTATGATAAAGACTCTTTTTATTGAATTTTCTAAAAAACAAGAAATTGAAAAAAAATTAGAAATCAAAGAAAAAGAACTCGAAAAAAAAGAAATTGAAAAGAAAGAAATCGAAAAAAAATTAGAAATAGAAGATTTTGAGGCAGGTATACTCTCTTTTTCTTCATGAAAACTCACGGTAAAAAAAAGATGCGAATGAATAATTTTTTGATTGATTGATACAGGAATTTGGTCGTACATTTGGACAAAAATTATGGAATTCTCGATCATATGTTAACTCAAGAGCAGCTGCCTTAGAATCTCCGCAAACTATTCAAGAATATTACGATGGGTTTCCCGAGTTTTTAAATGATTTCTTCTTTGGAGTAATTGATGAATTGTATCAAAAAAAGACGACAGTATGCAACTGGCAACGAAAAAGACGTCACAAGTTACCGAAAACTGTAATTTCTGAACTGATAATGAAAACTGTAACATTTATTACGTCGATGTTATTAGGACTAGCTTTTCCTCATTTGAAAATTTGGTTACCTCGAGTTTTAGCTAGCCTCAGTCATATGCCAAGATTACTGGGTTCTTTTCGACAGTTGTTAACAGTTTGTCACGTAAGTTCTCATAGTGACAGACATGAACGAAAACTTGCGAAAACCCGAATGGAAGAATCGAATCCATCAAACTGTTTAATTCGCGCTAACAATGTGTGGAATTTAGCAATCATTGATAACATCGATTTTAAAGAGAAGAGTTTCAAGTTCAGTAATATATATGATGTTACACATGGTAACTCACATGCCACTCTGAGAATGGCCTTTCAAGCCCAATTGCCAGTCGAAATAGAAACTAGTCCCGAACAAGTCATCAAGTTAACTGCTAATACTTCATTATTCGGGATGAATCAGAGTATTGATGAAACGTTAAATATATTTCAGAAGGTTATTTTTGATTTGTTAGATTTCAAAGAAATTGAAGGTGAATTAATTTACAAGACAAATTTTGATGCAGAAACTATCAAGCGCGTTTTACTTACTAAATTAGAACCAGGATGTCTTGGTCCTTCTCCCAATGTTGTAATATTAGAGCCAGGAGCCAATCCGAATTCTGACGAAGAAATTTTGCATGTTTCTGAAATGTATAAGGAGGACTTTGCGATGAACAATCATTCCTTTTTGGATATCATAGCAGATGAGGCGATATTTCGTAGGTTAATCAAATGCCGGGAGAAATGGCCAAATATAAGACCTCACTTGGGCCAATGGCACACGTCGAAGGACTTTTGTTCGGTTTTGATAGTCCTCTTCTCTAGTTACGGATTATTAAGTTTGGCGTCACGTTTGGGCGTTTGTTTCTTAGACAAATTTGAAGCTGCAGTCGATTATCGGTCAACTGCACGAGTATTGGATCTTTTATGGGTGGCGGTGGGGATAGCAATCAATATTTACATAAAAAAAATTGGAATATCACTTTCAGATATAATGGATGATGAAAATGATGCTCATGTTTGTCTCAAAGTATAGGATACCTTTATTTTATTAATTATATTGTATTTTATTTATTTTATTATTTATTTACAATTATGTAAAACTTACTTTATTACAATAAAAAGATATGGTACTTATACTATAAATGGGCTGGTATCTGGAAAGTGCATCGGATGGGAATGCGCATAGGAAACTTTGGTCTGCAACAAAATTCATTATCTGCAGCTAAGGATGGTGCCGCAAATAAGCAATTGCGGAATAATTGCGATTTACGGTATTGCAGAACATTGCGGATTTTTAAACCTAAATATCCGCAATTCCGCAATCCGCAATTGTCCGCAATTCCGCAAATATTCCGCAATTCTGCAAAGTACCGCAATTCAATTGCGGAATAATTGCGGAATTGCGGCACATTTGCGGAATTGCGATACATTTGCGGAATTGCAATTTCGCTAAAGCAATCCAAAAAAACGTTGTGAAACGTTTTTTTTAATTAAAATATACTTTGAAAAAACGTTTCGCAACGTTTTTTCTTTAAATTAATTAAAAAAACGTTGCGAAACATTTTTTTTAATTAAATATACTTTGAAAAAACGTTTCGCAACGTTTTTTCTTTAAATTAATTAAAAAACGTTGCGAAACGTTTTTTTTTAATTAAATATACTTTGAAAAAACGTTTCGCAACATTTTTTCGTTAAATTAATTAAAAAAACGTTGCGAAACGTTTTTTATTAATTAAAATACTTTGAAAAAACATTTCGCAACGTTTTTTCATTAAATTAATTAAAAAAAATGTTGCGAAACGTTTTTTTTATTAAATCGGTTCGGTAAACTGCCAAAACTGATCAGGTGAATTGCGGAATTGCGGTTCACTAACCGCAATTCAACTCCAAAATCCGCAATATTGCGGATTTGATAAATCAATTGCGGCACCATCCTTATCTGCAGCGGCTCCACTTTACGCAAGTGCAGCGAAATCCAACTATACGACAGCTATAGCCCATTATCTTAGCATCATAGCGGCTCACCCTAAATTAGAAGAAAGATTAAATTATTGTGGCGCCTTTAAAATTCCCCGCGATGTTAACAAAGATTCACGGCATGTTTGTTTTGGCTTTGACGAAGCTCTGGAAACGTTTGGCGTAAGGTTCGTCAAACAAAATGTTTATGGAAATATAATCGATGAGAAGAACCTTAGAGATCAGATAAAGTCTTCTCAGGACGAAAGAGAAAGGATAGACCTGTTAATGAGTGAATACCTTAATGATTATGCAGTTTCATATAGTGAACGGGCTATAAAGTCACGCAAGGAATCTTTATGGGAGCTCGTGAATGACCTCATAACGGTTTTTGGAATGTCTGACCCCTTATCACACCAACTATTCCAAGAATATACACCCACAGAAATGCACAAAGAAGGGCTTAGTAGACTGTTTGATTGTTATCCAAATGGTTTAGAACGAATTAAAGCAGTATACCGGCAAGAAGTTCTAAAGACAGAAGATAGAAATCCACAAGGTAGAAGGACAATAGGAGTTGTTAGAATGAAGGTGAAAGATTATAATAGTAAGAAAAAGGCTGAGAAGAGAAAAATAGTGATTCCAGAACTTACACAGCCTGTACTAGAAGATTTAAATGAAACGCCACTTACCATCGAACCACAATCCAAACGAAGAAAAACAGCAGGTGCCAGACATCGAACTACCGAAGATGAGACAGCAATTCTTTGTGCACTAAAAATATATAAAAATTACCTTCCGGAAGATGCTATTGGTTCCGTTCGTGAGAAATTGTCAGAAGTTTGGACTGTTAAAAAAGTGCGAGAGTGGTGGAATTATCATAAGAACAAGGAATTGTGAAAAATTGTAAATATTGGGCAGTGATAAATAAACAGTTTGCATTTGCAAACTGCTAAAATCAATCATTATCATCATTTTTTTTATTTAGTTTGTTATAACAATATAAAGAATAAATGCAATTCCTATAGGTTAACTAGTCGATAAAATAAAAATTTGCTATTTGCCTTAAAAGTTACTATCCTAACCACCTTTTTATGTCTAAACATTTCGATTGCGCTTAAAAAAATACGTGTAATCATGCACTTAATACAGAATTTGGAAATCGTATAAACTTGCATCTCGGGTTGAAGTCAAAAAAAATAAGGAAAAGTTGACCATATGTAAAGTTTTTGTACAAAATGTCATACTATAAAAAAAAGCGTTGGAATAGATTGCCAGAAACCTCTAAATTGAAAAGTTCTTAAGGTTCTTTCATTAATTATTTGAGCCAATATCACGTTGCATTAGACCATTCATTTTTGATTATTAGTGTTACACAAAATTTCAATTAGTGATCGACAAGTGAATCGCCTTATCCTGACATGACCACTGATTGATATTTATTAATTTTTATCCTTACTTTTTAATTTTAAATAATAAAAATTTTTTTTATAATAATTAATGCTTATAAAAAAAATTAAAATTTTTTTTTTTTTAGTTAAAACAAGTGCAATATTTTATTATTAATAACGATTTTGATAGATACAAATTAATAAATTATAAGGCCAACTCATCTAATAGGACCGCAGTCTATTACTGACAAGAATATGTCATAACCCACTATGTTAGCCTATTCTCAACAGGGTAATAGGAAGTCTAATTATAGATTTAAGGAATAAGGGAAATGAAAAATAAAAGAAATATACTAGAAAAATAACAAAATAAAACAAAAAACTTGACTAAATCAAAAAGATTCCTAAGTTAAAAGTCATTAAACTAGTCTAACTAAATCAAATAAATTGTTCTAAAAGTGCCTTCAGTCCTGCAATCAACTTGTTCGCATCTGGCCTAATGGACTGATTCATCTTAGATCGAGAGTTCTTCTTGTTAGAAGAATCAGAGTTCAGGATGTTGTTACCTTTCTTATTCTAATTATAGAATCTAGGATTATCTGAAAATTTAAGTTTAGTATTCATTTGAGGAGTAGCTTGAGATGAGCCTTGTAAATTCTTTGCTTTGTCAATTCGAGCAGAATGACATTTTTGAAAGCCAAAACGTGGAGTGGAATAATGACACCATGAAAAACTAACATCATTCCAGAGTTGTGAGCTACTTATACATTTTGAAACTTGATCCCATGTTGCGAAGTAGCTAATCAATTTTCTAGCTCCAGAGGCTTCTTTAATGATTTTGAATGATTTCATTCCATTAGCTATTATAAATGAGCTAGGGATACAATTGGGAAAGAGGAAGGATTCAGTCATGTCGTCTGGAATATTGTTAATGACTGCCTGGAATTTTTCTCGCTGTTTTCTTTCTGTAAGATTTCACGAAGCTGAAAACCATCTAACTGGGATACCTCCTAGTTCAACAGTCCATTCACCTCCATTATATGCTTTTAGGCACTTGTGATTAAATATCAATCTCACTCTAGCTGAGAGGTATTTCTTGTGCACCCTGGTGCTGATTGATACTATTTTTCTCCAGAAACTAAGGTTCTCAAGGAGAGTATAACTGTCCCATTTGGCCGATATATCATATACTATCACATCCAGCAGTTGTGCCTGTTCTTCTTGCTGGGGCAATAACCAGTAAGGACAAGATTGGCATTTCCAAAATTGTCTGTTAAGTAATCTTGTTTCCTCTTTTTACCCTTATTATTTGTAGAATCCTCTGAAGGTTTAATCTTATCCTCACTACTCTTCAAAGAAATCTTAGGAGGGGGAGTTTACTGTTACTAAAAGTAACCACTCAGGATCCAGAGGGTATATTCTCAGGTGAGGGATTGCCAGGAGTAAGGAAAGGGTTGTTATCCAGTTGTTATTGTTGTTGGTGACAAAGCTTCTTCAGCTTCTTCCTAGCAGATTTTTTCTGAGATCTGAAAAGTGGTGTAATAGGTGGCGTGATTGGGCAGGACGACTTGGGGTACTGGATACCTTAACTTTTATGTTACTATTGGAGTCATTGAGAATCATAGATTCTGATTGGTGTTGTTGTTCTTGGACAATTTCCTTATGCAGGATGAGCTGATTTTGTTATTGTTGTACAGCTAGCTTAGTCTTTTCTGCTGCGCATATATCATGGTCATAGTAACCAGACCTTTTGATAAACTGTCCTAATATTATTCCAAGAAAAGTGGGTAGAAGTGTAGACTTGAGAGGGATAGGTTTCATACGTCCTCTAACAAATTTCTTTAGGACTTCTAATAGTTGCATAACGTCTTTATTATTGCTGATATAGCGCCTTAGTGCCTCCTCGTCTATTTCTATTGTTGCAAAGAAGGCAGGGTCATCATCAATTATTATGCTAAGTACAACGTCTTTTATAAGCTTGAAAATATCTTCTTTATATCGTTGAAAGAACAACTTTGTGTTTTCAAATATGGTTTTTAGGAGGTATAGAATCCATTTTTGATATTTAAAGTGCAGGTTTTCTAACAGTAAAAAACAATTTCTAAACAAAATAAAATTTTTATTCTTTCCATCAAAAATTGGGCAACAGATCGACAGGAGAGAGTTCCTCCTATCAAAAAAAATTAAAATTTCAATCTTTATTTTTTATTATTTTAATTATATAGTTATATAGAATCCTGAACATCTTTCATTTAGGTTAGATATGATGTATAGTAAAATTTTCAATTTAGGATATCTTAGTCAATATTAATTCTATTAAAATATAATTTATACCATTAGATTCGTCTCATTGAAATGAATCCAATGATATAAATTTCATTAAATTCCAATAAGTAAAGTTTTTAAATATAGGAATATGTAGGATAAGAAATTTTAAAAATACTTCTGAAATAAGTAACTTTTTAAAAATTTTATATGATCAATAAGCAAACTCAACCCCCTGACCTATTTATATATAGTTCAGGATCATATATTTATTACTATTTTTTTTTAATATTTATTTTTTTTTTTTTTGTAATATTATCAGTTAAAAAACATAATTAAATTTTTAAAATTAAAATAAAAAAGGCTGGAAAAAGTATTTATTATTTTTTTTTTTAATATTTATTTTTTTTTTTTTATAGTATTGTTAAATGAAAAGTATAATTAAACTTTTAAAATTAAAGTAAGAAGGGAATAAGAGTTTATATAATACTATTACCATCTTTTTTTTTATTAAATTTCATAAAGTACAATTTTGTGAATTTTTGTATAATTTGATTAAATATCAAATATCATATAAAATCTTAATTGTAAAGCAAAAAATACAAACAATTTATCATTTATTATTTAATATAGAAATGCAGTATAGATTTAAATATTAATCAATATTAATAGATATTTCATTTTTGTCAAATTCACAAGGATTTATATTTGCTTAATTAAACATATTTAATGATTGGTTATCTAAATTTTAAAAAAAGAATGAAAAAAAAGTAAAAGAAAGAAAAATGACTTTAATACTAAATATAAACAATACAAACTCTATAGTTATAATATCTAAAATAATTTTAATTTAGATAGCTAATAAAAATTCTATTTTAACTTCTATTAATAATTTTTGTTAAGGTAAAAAGTGCTAATAGTACAGGTAATAAGAATAAGTATAATATAAAAAAAAAGTGCAGAAATAGCATTAGATAATTATAATAATATTATATTTATAAGCATTTAACTATAAAATAATAGTAAATATATTTAGTTTTTGAATTTAGTAGTTTATTAAAATAGTATTAATTAACATATGAGTGCAAAAGAAATACAAAACAATTAGGATAAAATTAATACTTTTATATAAGTATTTCAAATTATAGAAATAATAATTGAACTGTTAGATTTAAAGATATCTTAATCTAATAGTATTCTGCTAGTTAAAGTCTTTTTGAAATAAAATAAAAAATAAAATTTTAAGTGATTCTTAATAATATTTTAAATTTATTAACTATTACTATTATTTTTCATTATATATTTAGTAATTAGCTTATCAATTCTAAAGTTAGATTATTTAAAATCATTAAAAAATAAGATAGATCATACAAGCTTATTGGATATTTCACAACTTGAAGAAGATAATATCTTAAGAAAAATCCACAATTCACTTAAGTAATCAGATAATAACCTAATTTAATGCTGATATTCTACTTTGTCCTTTTGGTTTAATAAATACTTATATTTAGATAATACAGCTCAATTAAATAGAACAAATCTACTACTAACCTTTCCAGTATAATTATCAAAACTAATTATATTTTATTAAATTCACAACAATTTTGAAATTAATAATATATATTAATTTAAAGAAATCTTTTAATTTTAACAAAAAGAATTTTCAAAGTAAATCTTAATATAAGAATAATGCCAATAGATTAAAAAGATTAAACAGGAAACCTGATAAAAAAAAATCAAAAAATACTAACAGAATTCAAGCTTCTCATTAAATAATAATCTTTATAGTGATTAGTAATAGTAAATTATTTAGGATGATTGCATACTGTGATTATTGTAAATTTATTTTGTTTTTTAGATATAGCCAACTTTTTTTTTTATATTTGTTTCCCTTATACTTTTATATTACTTAATGTTTGAGGCAGTATGACTGGACTGGCCCTATGGGTTGGAAGTATACTTTGAAGTTCTAGTATAATGATTATTATATAATCCTCTATTTTTACTAAATAAAGTTTATGCATTGTCCAATGCCTTTAAAAAAATAAAAAAAAAAAAAGCTTATAAATTGGATTTTTATAAAAAAAGATATTATAAAAAAAATGTATCTATATAAAATCAAAATTTTTAAAGAAAGAGAAAAAGAAAGAGTACTAAATTTTTTGCTTTTTATTGTCTATTTAAACCTAGAATTTTTAGGGAAATTTTTTTTAACAGAAATCAAACTGCCTTGGCTTTGTCAAGTTGGAATAGGAAATTAAAATAAAATAATTGATTATAATAATGAATAAATGATATATTCAATTTTAAATATTTTATTAATTCTTATTCAAAGCTAAAAAAAAATTATCTTGTCTACTACAAGTTAATTAACATTTATAATTTTAATTCATCTTGCCAAAATTCTATAAGTAAGTAATGGATAATTAATATTTACAATAATTATAGTTATATTTTCTTTTAAATTAAACGATTCTTATAACTTACTAGGTAATTTGTCACCAGGAGTAAATATTCTTTCAACACCTTGTTGAGTAATTACGGCTAATCGAATACATCCGCCTGAAGAACCATCTCTTGAGATTGCCAATGCAATAGCTAAATGTATATATTTGAAAAGGTTGGTTAAATTATTTAAATAGATTCTGAGAAAAGTAAAAATTACCAGTTCTGACAAATTCAATAGCTTCTTCTCGAGTCATTCCTTCCCTATAAGCAGTATCACAATAACCATAGATATACGTAGAACCACTTCCACCAATTGCAAATGGTTGTTTATGCATAGAACCTCCTAGAGGTATAATATATACTGAACCACCTTCATATTTATCCCATCCTGCAACAATAATACCAGCAGTCAAATTATCTTTATTCTGATAGCATAATTCATGAAACAAAGCTGAAGCAGAATGCACTGTTGGGTCCTCTCCATCTTTTATCCTTTAATCATATTTATATCAATCAGTATTCTTTTATAAATTATCTCTAATTCTTAAAAACATTATACTTACGCGAACATTTCTAAATAATAACGAACAATATCAGCGATCGCCTGTGTATCGGCAGCACTACCGGAACGACAACAGAAAATTCTATCATGAACTGGTGTTAATTTGTCTGTTACTCGATTAGCAATGTAAGCTCCAGTTGTTGTACGACTGTCTGCTCCGATAATTACCCCATCACCAAATTTAACTGCCATAACCGTAGTCTAATTCGTATAAGTAGATAAAATATAGAAAAAAGATTAAATTATTATTCTAATAATTATTGAACCACAAATGATATGTGTCAAACATAAATATTTGTTATTACTATTGAAGTATAACTTGAGAATCAATTTCATGACTAAGCGAGTTGCAATTCTCAATTCTGAGACTGAATAGAGAACTTTGAATCTTATTATGAGTTTTATAACAAAAGAAAGCTTACCCCAAGATTAACTTCACCAGCTCTTAAAGGCATTGCGTAAAAATTTGGAATAGCTTTGACTCGTCAAAGATGAAGATCACGACTTACGCAAGATCATTTCATCATGAGCCGATCGACAATCCACTTTCCATAATTTTACATTACGTAATTTGTCCTTTTTGAATTTTGACATGACCGATCTACAAAGGGGAAATTGATTAGAATGTCGACAGAAAATCCGGTACAGGAAACTGGCAACTCTTCCAGTGATTCGGAGCATTTTGAAAATGAGGAAGAAAAGAAAAGACATAAATATAACCTGACACCGGCAGAAATTCAACGTCAACAGTTAGAAAAATTATTAAAAAGGGCGGACAAACCTGTTAATATTCCTGAAATGGTAGATAAGCCAAAATTAAAACCTCCAAAAGATATTGTTAGAAATGTACAAGGTAATGTTATAAATCATTTTGAATCAAATTTAATTTATCCAAATACATTGAATTTCGGATCCTTTTTTTTTAGGATCCAGTGCTGGTGCGGGTAGTGGTGAATTCCACGTTTATAGAGCTCATCGTCGTAGAGAATATACAAGATTGAAGGTCATGGAGGAAGAAACAAAGAAGGTTTAACATCTCATATTCTTACAACACATTTCGATTCAAGTCCGATTCACTCGAACATTTGATTCATTTAGGAGGAAGAAAAACGAGAGTTTGAAGCAAAGATGGCGGCAATTAAAACACAAGAGGAAAAGAAAACAGCAAAAAAGAGAGAAAAACGGCAAAAGAAGAAACAGAAGAAAAGGCAAAATACTAAAAGAACAAAAACTGAAGAGATTAACAAGGACAAACAAATTGATACAAATGATAATAATAAGAATATAGAGTCAAAAAACGAATCTTCAGATTCGGATTCGGAAGAAGATTGATATTTATCCTATGATTCAGAAACAAAAATGTTGGGATCTAATGCTTACATGAAAGATCAGACGAAATTTATCTTTCATTAAAATAATTAAATATAGGACTGTATCAGAAAAAAAACTATTTCTAAAACTTAGATCTCCTCTTTCTTCCTGTGTATTTAGAATCAAACGGCACATCTTTTTTCCCACGCGTACGAGCAACTTCTTTTTTATGCAAAACCCAATCCCTGTTTTTGACCGATTTACGTTGTTTTCCCTTATCTTTTTGTCGTTCACGGATTCTGAAAGATACACCTTCAATTAGATTTTTTAATTGGAAATTTTAAATTACAAAATAAATTTTAATTTACAAACCTTTGATTGGAATATATTACATCGTGTTCTTCCTCTTCTTCGCCTAAAGCTTGTGGTATCTGTTGTTTTTGTCCACCAGGAATTTGTCCAGCAAATAAACATAGATAATATTTCTTAGCTTTTTTACTATTAGGATAATCTACCACTAAACCACCCTCAAACCCGCATCGCATTGCCACATTCATTATTAATTCACATTGATCATCGTTTTCAGGATAGAATTGAAATACTGCACGAGCTCCACGTTTTAGTGACGCATATAACGTTGAGAAAAAACGGGTTAATCGAGATTTTGGGTTATGCGATTGTTGATCTGCGTTACAAAGCCACTGTAAAGCAGATATACTTTTATCAAAGAAAGAGTTAATGATCAAAATGTAAAAGAATCGAAAATCATCCAAGTATGTTTACCTTATCGCACCATCAAATGTGCCCGGTCGAAAATTCATTCCTTGACCAACATCTTGTAAAAATAAATCACCTTCAACTTCTTTGTCCAATGCAACTTCTAAACAATAAATCACCATTGGTCAATAGTAAAAAATATTATAAATATTGTAAATTAATCCTTTAAACTTACGCAACATAGATGGAGAAATATCCAATCCAATCCATACATGACCTTCTTCATCTAAAATTTCTCCACTTAGTCCCGATCCACAGCCTATATCAAGTAAAAAACACGTTTCATTTTCTGGTATATTCAAAAGTTCAAGAGCTCGTAATGACTAAAAATAAATAATTAATTAACATATTAATCCAATTCAAGCTCGGAAAAATTTAGAATTACCAATTCGGCTTGAACACTTTGTATTCTCGAACTATAAAAAGGATATGAATCATGAAATTGAATAAGAATTGCAGATAAACGAATTGAATTATAAATTAGGGTTTCCTACTTTGACGTATATTTTCTTGCTTCTTCATCATTATAAAACTACAGTAGATAATAATGAGTCAATTGGAATTAAATATTAAATTAACAAACTTAAAATATAAGTAAAAGGAAGGAAAAATTACAATTTCTGGAGGAGCCTTGTGTTCTGGTCGAGACATTGTATTTTAAACGAAAAAAAAATGGTTACGAAAATTTAAAAATTTTAGAATTGACCAATAGAATGATTCCATCAGTTCAGTCTCAATTGACCAATCAGATACAGCGTGTTATCTGTTAACAATCTACAAAAAAAATGACCATCGAACAATCTTTCTTAATTATGGATTCAGACACTGATACTTCGATTATATTTGAGAATAGAGAACCTACAATAGATTTTAAAGGGGTATTTCTTTTTGTGGCAATTTTAGCTTTTTAAAATTTATTCTATTAATTTGCATTTTTAATAAAATTTATTATTTTTAAAAAATGGTTAGGTCGAAAAAGCTATCAACGCATTATTAAAACATGAAGCAGCTCAACCGAAGAAAATAAATAATGATCTTTTATTATCTGATCAGCCAGTAACTATTTGGCTCACTGTGACAACTTTCAAGTTTTCTGATAAACCAAAACTTAAACCCGTGAGCATGTAATTATCAATTAATCGCAAATAAATACTTTTTGTTAGTAATTAACATTAAAATTATGTGTTTATTTCCGTCTAATTAGTCCGTTAAAGCATCCTCTATATGGACCTTCAACAGATATTTGTTTAATTACCAAAGATCCACAAAGAACTTATAAAGAATGGGTAACAGCACATAAGGTTAAATGTATTCAAAAGGTAATTTCAATGAATAATATTCATTTAGTTTTTATTAGGATTGGTTTATCTTATAATATTATTATTATTTAAGGTAATTGGAGTATCTAAACTTCGTAAAA
Organism: Rhizophagus clarus; assembly: GCA_015698045.1. Classification (NCBI taxonomy): domain Eukaryota; kingdom Fungi; phylum Glomeromycota; class Glomeromycetes; order Glomerales; family Glomeraceae; genus Rhizophagus; species Rhizophagus clarus. Next base: position 96,904 of record BLAL01000304.1, on the reverse strand, counting down.
AATATATACCATATGAAGCCAAAAGAAAATTATGTGATTCGTATGACTTATTCTTGGCGGATGAGCGCGTTTTACCTCTTCTACCAAAAATGTTGGGAAAATATTTCTTCGGAAAGAAAAAGTAAATATAATAACCTTCTTTTTTAACCCATCCGAAAAGATATTAATTTTATTTTTTATGACAGACAGCCAATCCCAGTGAATATAAGCAAAGAAACGAATTTCAAAAAAGAAATTCTCAAAGCTTGCCATTGTACTTTTATGCACTATAGTTCAGGAGTATGTTTGTAAGTCAATATATCTTTTAAATTTACATTTTTATTAAATACTCTTATTAATATTTCAATTATGACGATAGATCCATTAAAATAGGTACAACGGGAATGACATCAGGCCAACTTTTAGAAAATTTAGAAATGGCCATACCAGTAATTATAGATAAAATACCAAGAAAATGGAAGAATATTCAGTCTTTATATATAAAGACACCAGAATCTACTAGTTTACCTATATACAATCGCTTACCGGATTTACCTATCGAAATTGCTATAAAAAAAGAAACCTCAGATAGTTATGGCAATGACATTAAAAATGAAACTAAAATTAGTGGTAGAGAAAGCGAGAATGAAAGCGAAAATGAAGATGAGATGGACGAGGATGATGAAGTTGATGACAGTACAGATAAAGATGAAGAGGATGAGAAAGATGATGAAAATAAAATGAAAAATGACAAAAATGAAGATAGTACGGATGAAGATGAAGAGAATAAAATAAATGAGAAAAAAAAGGAGGAGAAGCCAGTTAAAAGAAGGAAAATCTCAAAGGAATTTGGTGATGCTATTCCTAAGAGTAAAAAGAAGAATTCACGGATAACCTAGTTTTAATACATAAATTGTCAAGGTTTAGCTAGATCAGTAACTTTTTTGACTCATATCTACACTATTTAATGGAACTTTTGCCTATTATCATACGCTATTTAAAAATAAATTCATGTAACGATTGTAACATCCTAGTAAGATTTTTCTCTTTTATAAAGTAGTTTATAATCTCATGTAAATAGAAAAATCTTTATTTTATAAAATTCTACCTAGCTACCTAACTACTTTTAAGAATTAATTTTCAAACAAGATTATTATGAAAAAATTCCTCTCTTCCAAAGTAAAATTTTACACCAAATTATTAGTATTAAATAAACTAATGTGAATATTTATAATCTGTTTAGAAAGAAAGAAAGATTTTAATAAAAAAATTAGTTTTAAATCAGGGTTGAAATTAAAGCTAAAAAGAAGTAATATAAAAATAATATTATTATAATTGAAATTAAATTAAATAATAGTTATTATGTTAATGGGGTCCACTATTATAATAATTTAACGTTTCAGCTAGAATCGTCTAAATTATACATTATATCAAATGGCATCACTGCTTAGATGACGATAAAGTATCTGATTTGTCAACAATCACATAATCCAAACCTTGATTATCTCAACGTTATTACACGAAGCTCGTGTAGTATTTCAATTGGTTGATCAATGTGAATTAATAGTGAACGTAGCTGTGAGGAAGAGATGATGTAATATATTCAAAGATTTATAATTAAATTTATTTTCTAATTTATAATTAATTTTCAATGAAAGATCGAAAGATCTAAAAATGTATAATAATACGTCTTTTAGAATTCGATAACAATGTAAATTCGATCAAAAATAAGGTTTGTGTGTTGTATAAAAAAGAAGTTGCTCGTGTCGCATGGGAAAAGCTATTCTAAATACACAGGAAACCTGAATTTCTCTTTTTTTTTTGGAAAATGGTCTTTAATTATTTTATGAAAGATATTCCAGTTTAAAATAATCGATTTGAGCAATAATCACGTGATCATCAAAGCAAAGTTTGTTGGTTCAGATTCTAAATGGAATCTTGACTTGATACATATTTTATTCATAAAAAATGAGTTACGCGATATTTACCCGGTTATCATTATTCATCTTGATCAGCAGTACCTGAAATATGCAGGTTGCTGCAACATGATAATCTTATCTTATCTTATCTTTTTACTATTTTTGTCTTACCAAATAAAGCTGATTATATATAAATTCATCCGTCTTTCTTTTTTTTTTTTCAAACGGCATTCTTTCTCCCTACTTTAATAATTTATGATGAGTTGTAGCATTCTGACTAGGACTTCATTTAAAAACGTTAAAAATTTGATTCCGTGTATTATTAGAGGAATTTCATCGACATCAAAATCAAAACAGGTTCAAACAATAGATACAATTAATCTACAACATAATGACCTTGAGCAGCGCGTTAAGGTATTTATAATCACAATTAAATTGACGAATCTTGAACTTTATTATTTGGCTTGTGTTTAATATTTCAATTGATCATTTGAATTAAGGCAAAAATATCAATAATCGATAAAGAAAGACCTTTTAGCAATTTCTTAACAGATCGATTTGATCGACAACATACTTATCTTCGCATATCAATAACAGAACGATGTAATTTGAGGTGTAAGTTCGAAATTTATAAATATATTGTTTGAATTCAAAATTAGTAATATCAATTATTATAGGTACTTATTGTATGCCAGCTGAAGGTGTTGACTTAACTCCTTCTCATAAATTATTGTCAACTGAGGAGATCATAAGAATTGCGCAACTATTCGTTTCTCAAGGTGTCAATAAGATTAGGTTAACTGGAGGTGAACCAACCGTAAGAAAAGATATTGTCGAATTAATTGGTATTTCAATTTTTATTTTTATTGCGAAAATAAGAAGAATAAATCGATTTGAGAAATTTGATGTTAATATTCAATTTCATCTTTTTATAGGTGAGTTAGGTAAATTGAAACCACAAGGTCTACAAACTATTGCTATGACATCAAATGGCATTGCGTTGAATCGCAAACTCCCAAAATTAGTTGAGAATGGACTGAATTTGTTGAATATAAGCCTTGATACTTTGGATCCATATAAATTTGAATTGATCTCAAGACGTAAAGGTACATAAATTTCACAATGTGTTATAATTTTTTATGAGAAAATGCCCAATCCACTTAAATTCGATTTAGGCCTCGAGCGAGTATTGGAGGCAATTGAACAAGGAATTGCATTAGGACTTCGTCCTTTAAAAGTCAATTGTGTAATAATGCGTGGCGTAAATGATCAAGAGGTGTTTGATTTTATTGAATTGACGCGCAATAAACCTATTGAAGTAAGGTTTATCGAATACATGCCTTTTGATGGTAAAAAAAAATTTAATTTGTTTATTTTCTTTCCGAGGTCACATGATATTTACAAAAATTTGATTTTTTATAAAGGAAATAAATGGAATAAAAATAAGCTAGTTCCGTATAGGGAACTGCTAAATAATATTAGAACAAGATATAATGACATTCAAAAGTTATCGGATGATTTACATAATACTTCAAAAGTATGTTGTTAATATTTTTTTTTCATCATATTTAATCCAATTGTTTAATAAAGTCCGATTATTTGTCCATAGACATATTATATACCAGGTTTTACTGGTCAATTTGGATTTATAACTTCAATGTCGGATCATTTTTGTGGGACATGCAATAGACTTAGAATTACCGCAGATGGTAATTTAAAAGTCTGTCTATTTGGTAATGCTGAAGTCAGTATACGTGATTTATTACGCGAAAATGTTCCCGTCCATCAATTATTAGATATTATAGGGGCAGCTGTTAAAAATAAAAAGAAGCAACATGCAGGTATGTTTGAATTGGCTGGAACTAAAAATCGGCCAATGATTCTTATTGGTGGATAAGTATATATTTCAACTTAATTTAACGAAATACGATACAGGTTAGTAATTTTAACGCGTCTCTCTTTGTAATGATCATTCTATTATTATTTTTTTTTTTTATTTCATTTATTAATTTATTCATTCTCCTGATAGTAAACAGTTTGTTGTCTTTTTTTCTTGTTTTAAATTGTTTTTTTCAGATTTATTAATAGATAATAATAATAATTCCATGGCGTTAATTTCATCAGCGAATAATACCTTTTTATATAATAAGGTTGTATCCAACAACATGCCATTACCTATTCGTTCCAAATCACAATTTCCACGTTTCTTTCGCAACTTCCTTCTCTCTTCTTTTTATCATCAAAATATTATATGCCAATCATCCCCTTCCGTTCGTTCATCATACTCTACTAAACCAATTCCACAAAATTCGCAATTACCTTCTTGTAATAATCTCGATTTAAAATCCAATTCAAAACATGATTCACCTTCCTTAACTCATATTGATCCTGATAGTGGAGGTGCTTCGATGGTTAATATTTCAACAAAACATTCGACTTATCGTACAGCAACAGCGTTTGGAAAAATTCATATTGGACGACAAGCGTTTGAACTTGTTCGTACCAATACAATGAAAAAAGGTGATGTTTTGACTACAGCACAAATTGCAGGTATAATGGCAGCGAAACAAACAGGAAATATTATACCATTATGTCACCCTATTTTATTATCACATGTTAGTGTAGAATTAGAATTAGATGAAGGAGATAATTATGCTGTAAAAATCATTTCAAAAGTTGAATGTGAAGGTAAGACAGGGGTTGAAATGGAGGCTCTTACAGCTGTTAGTGTAACAGCATTGACAATTTTTGATATGTGTAAATCTGTGGGAAAGGAAATGATAATCGAAGATTTGAAAGTTATGGAAAAAACTGGTGGAAAAAGTGGAACATGGAAATTTCCAACAAAGGAACAAAAACGGAGTGATAATAATAATTAGTTAAGAAATAATGTTAACAAAAATTTTCATTAATTTAATATTTTAGTTTTAAAGTGATCCATCAAATCATTATTTATTACTGTATCATGTAATTACCTAATTAGCCGATTCTAATCCCTGTATGCAGATGGTTTAAAAGACCATTATTAAAAGATCTTGGTCTGGTTTAACCTTTTAACCCTTTCGTTGATAATCATAAAATGAGGAATCACCCCTATGGAAATCACGAGATTTTAATGAATGTTTTAACACGTGATTCAAAAAAAAAAAATATCGTGAAATTAAGATTATTTTTGATTGACAGAGTTTTGGTCGCAAAATCTGTTAATTCAGATTTCTGTTGATTGAATTTCAGCCAATCGATCTACTTGATGTTAGAAAAATTTGTAGGACAAACCGAATAATTCGAGATATGCTTTATATTGATTATAAATCTGTAAAATAAATTAAATCACTACGTCATAAAATAACGAATATTTCAATGTAAATCGAGTTGACCTTTTAAAGGATGATCAACTTTTTGTGCGACACATTATTTTATATTCACCATCTTTGACTTACATGATGTATTCATATGGTTATGACAAAGCACAATTCACAAGCATGCTCATTAATAAATAAAATCCATATTTTAACGGTTATAAAGGCAAATAATTTGTTTATGTTTGTTTGGAAAATAAAAAGGATATAATTATTTAGGAACGTATGAATGAAACATTGATCATTATCCATTTTCATAAAAATGGGCGGGAAATTATTGTTTATTGAACATGTAAAACTTATAGTAATAATAATAAAATATAAATATTATAAAATGACCGCATCAGTTACGCCCACAAAACTGATAAAATCATCTTTTATTGTAAAGATCGCGCGTCACTTTTATCAGTTTCCTCTCTTGTTTGTGACTGATGATCATTGATTTATGCAAATGACCCGAGCCGAGTTCAAACAATACGTCATACAGAGTATTCATTAAAATGTCAACCCCTCTATGGTTGATTTAATGGTTTTATTTTTTATTTTATACTTAAATCCAATTTAAATCGGTTTTGTGTATAGTCACGTGATATTAAAAGTATTTATTACAAATCGTTATAATCAATAACAAATATTAGTTTTAGCTAATCAATTGAATATAAAACAATATAATATTAAAATTAAAAAAAAAAATATATATAACCAAAATTCTATAATATTATTAACAAAAAGAAAAAAGTTTTCATATACATATTTTTAATTAAATCTTTCCAAGTCTCTTTCTTAATGCTCTAGTTCTCTTTCTTAATTTCTTGAGTTTATGTTTTTTCATTTTCAATCTTCGTTTTTGAACGATATTTGATAAACGTATTTTTTCTTTTTTACTCAATTCTACTAATTGTCCTTGTGGTTTTACACTATCTACTTTTAATGATTTATTTGATAATTCTTCCTCTAATTGTTCTTGTTTTGCCTTAAATTCTATTTGAGACAACCATCGATAAACTGTAGATTTTGAATCTGCATCAGTAGACATTGATTGAGTGGAATGATATGGGTATAAGTTTAGATAAGAAGAAATAGGGTTAAGCGGTGTGGTATTAACGTTTGATCCGGAATTTTCTTCTTCATAATCTGATAAAAAAAAAAGAATAAAGTTAAAAAATAAATAAATAAATAAATAAATAAATAGACAATAGAAAGTAGATCAGAAAATAAACGCGATGAATTCGCGATTTTATTAATAATATATATGTTGATTTACCTTCTTCTTCCAAAGCTTGTTTGTTCTTTTCACTTTGTTGCATTTGTTCATTAAAGTTTAATAATGGTCTATGCTCTGCAAAGAACGTGCTTTGAAATAGATCTCGTGGATGGATATGATTAACATGCACAAAAGGTAATTCTTGTTTCTGTGGTGCAGTAGGTGTGGTATTGTTTTTCTTCGTACTCGAAGACGAAGACGAAGACGAAGACGAGGATGAGGACGAGGATGAATATAACATTACCACCGGGCGATGAAAATTATACCAATTATAATGTTTATAACGACCAGCGTATTGAAAGTTGGTCGACATTCGTCGAAGGGACAAATTTGATATTAACGACATTATGACAAAGTTAAAATAGTGATAAAAAAATTTTCTTGATTTTGTTTTCTCTCTACCTAAAAACTTTAAAGAAGGTTGTCAACTTTAAATATAAAAAATGAATGAATGGACTGTATAAAAAACTAAAATTTAAGCCACGGATTTTCTTGTATTCAAATTTGGCAACGTGATTTTTAATTTGCTAATCGTACTTTATTGTTGGGTCACTTGCCCGGGTCACTTGATTCACTTGTTATGTCACATGCCTTCCGTTTAAAAAAAAACTGAATGCAAAAATCATGCACCTCGGGTAATAGCGTCTATTTTGTTAAGTAATTTACAAAAAAAACTCATCACTTGATTTGTAGGCCGCAATCACGCAACAATCGCATATAGTTTTTCTTTAATTATGGCCGAAATTATCTTTTTTGCGTCACATTCGGCTGAAATTAAGTAATTAACTTTCAAAAAAAAAAAAAAACCGTGATTAAATATTTTATTATAGAATATAAAAATAACTGATATCAATTATAATTATGTTGTAACAGTTTAAGGAGAATAGAAATCATTATACCCATTTTTATTAACCCAATTGGGTAATTTTACAATGAATAATATATAAAATCTAGTTAGTCAGGTCATGTCAACACATGAAGCTTTGAAAACGATCCTTTTTATAATATTTTTTAAACTTTACAATAGTAAGGGTAAACAAGAATCGAAAAAAAAAAAAATTTTGGCATTGTCCTTGTATAGAATAGAATGTATAATAACCGATTTACATGTAAAATTTTTATTTTCCTTAAAGGAATAGGTTTGGTTTTTAATAAATCCATCATTAGTTATCCTAATAAAGTTTCATAAATAAAAACGCCAATTTTAAATACTATTTTCTTCTTGCACGAATCCGTCCTCCTTTCTGTCATATATCCTTTCTTGCTCTATATTTAGTTACTTTTTTTAAATATTCAAGTTTGTTTGTGTCATCCATGCGTGTAATTTATGTCCTTTCCTATTACAATTTCCCACTGTAAAATTACGTTTGATATTCTATCACAAATTAAATTATAATTTATTTTGCGTAATCATCAAATCCTTGGGTTCCCTGCAATTTCTGTTAAAATGAGGATATTTTTTCTAATTTTGTTGTTCAATGTGCAGAACGTTAATCCAATTAACTCGTATTTCCCGATGTACTAATATAAGCATACAACCAAAAATAATCTAGTGTCTTACCAATTATAATGAGCAATAAATGCAAAAAAAAGACTCGGAAACAAATCCTTGATATTTAATTTTCTTCTCCCCTCTCCTAAACAAAGTGTGCAATTGAGCCACTAGAAAGCTGCGCTTCTCATTAGCAAAGCTTCTCTCTTTTACTCCATTAACACTCTCTTTCATTCTCCTTCCCAAGGCTTTAATGCCAATCCAATTTTTTCTTATTTTCTTTTAGAATAAAACAATTTTTTTAATAGAGTTTAAACAGTGTGTATATATAAAGGGGTAAGTTTGAACGGTTAGAGAAAGTTTTACTTTTTTTGTTTTTCGTTTTTATTAAAGGTCTATTGCAGTCTGTAATACTATCCTTATAAAACAAAAACAAAATTGGCTTATTTGAAAATTCATATTTACGTATATATATTTACTCCATTTATTTATTTATTATTTATTGGAAAAATATTTCGATTGATATATTGTAATTTATTATTTAATAATTCTTGTATTTATTATTTTATAGAAAGGGTTTTTGTTCATTGTCCATAATACATAAAGATGCGTATCATATCACTTTTCGCATTTGTACTTGTTTCTACATCCCTTCTTTCAGAATCATATCACCATGCCGAGGCGATTGGGGTAGATAGTGAGTCACATGGTTTATTACATGGTGGTCAGGTGGTACGTCGGTATGGTGCTGGTCGTTTTATGTACAGAGGCCTTCAGGGAAGAGCCGAACCAGTTGCTAAAAATGTTCAAGGTCCAGGTCCAAAAGACAATCAAACTCCAAATGATCCAAAAAATCTAAAAAATCTAGATCCTCCAAATGCTCAACCTCCTAAGGATCCTACCCCTCCAAAAGCTAAAGATCAAAACCCTCCAAAAGTTCAAGATCCAAATCCTCCAAAAGCTCAAAATCCCCCAAAAGCTCAAGATCCAAATCCTCCAAAAACTCAAAATCCACCTCCAAATCCACCTCCAAATCCAAAAGATCTAAAAGCTCACCCTCCTAAAGATCCAAATACTCCAAATCCAGCAACTCCAAATGCAAAAGTACCAGCAACATCACCAAAAACAGACGGTAAGAGCTCGTAAAAAAATAGTTTGTTGGTCAATAAGCCAATTTATTTACCATCTTGTTTCTCCAATTTTAAAGATACGACGGATACTACATTATCCAAAGATGACTCTGATCAACAAGACCAAAATCCACAATATGGTGTACCAACTGTTAGTACTGGTAATGTTTCACCAGCAGCCGTAGGCGGTCTTGCTGCTGTTGGTGGGGTATTCATTTTAGTCGGGGGATTATTCGCCTTTAGTCAGAAAAAGAAAAACAAAGAAATGACAAAAAGTATCGTGTCTAGCTCAGCTAGGGCTTGGGAGCAACAAAGTTCCGCATATGAAACGACGGAAGAGGAAGCTAAACCAATAGGTACATATCCGGTCATTGCAACATATACACCAACTTTGGCCGATGAGTTGGATATACAACCAGGAGACACGGTCACAATATTGGTTGAATATGATGATGGATGGGTACAAGGTATTAACGAAACACGTGGTGGAATAAAAGGTGTTTTCCCCCGTCATTGTGTGGATATGAATCGTACCTCCAATAAGACAAATAAAAATAACAAACGATCAAGTTCTATGGGTGGAAATACAGAAGGATATACAGAAGTGGATCTTAGCTAAAGTTCTTAGGTTACTTTATTTAGTAATTCTTAAAATCTTATTCTTCTTTAATCGTTGGCAGAATAAATTTATAAATATTTTCTGTCGTGCATACTATAATTTAATTTTATATTTATATAAAGCATAGCATTAGAGCAATAAATGTCATAATAAATCTCATCATCCATTCCAAATGCTTCTAGTTTATTCTCAATATATATTTTTGGTACGACATTATTGGGTGTATTTATCTATTCGAACATTACGCAGATTTATAAATTTTCCTCAATATTATTATTAATTTCACTTTAGCGGAGAGAAAAATATATTATTTTTTTCTCTTTTGTAGAAATAGATATAAATTTTTTTTTTTCTTAATATCAATTTTTTTTTTTTTAAATTATTTATTTTTGTGTTTGAATACTAATCTAACACTGCTGGTATTCAACTAATGGTTGTAATATTAATTAAAATTATAATATCATATTAAATTTTGAAATTAAAAACCATTTATTTGCCATCATAGCTATAAAGATTAAGGGTTTTTCTATCAGATTCGCAATGGTATAGGTACAAATACGAAATTGATATATTATAAATACTTGACAGGGCATATTGTCGCATTATTGCTAATCATTTGCTAACCGCAGTCAGTGGAAATTTCATTTCTCTTGTTGATCATTAATTAAATTATTTTGTGTAACCATAATCACCAAAAAGAATTTTTATCATCATTTCCTCTTTAGTAATATTTTTTTTTTCTTGCATATACAAGAAAGGTTGTCTTGAAAATAAAAATTTTCTATCAAATACAAGTAGGCGTTAAATACAATTTAAACAACAAAAATATATGTAATTTTGCAAAAAGAACAAGTTAATAAAAGCAGTTATTTAGACAATTTTGTGTAAATTTTTTTTTGATTTCAATAAATCTTTAAACTTTTTAACCAACAATTGTTTCATTCTTAGAGAAAATAAACAACTTTTATCAAGCTTAAAATAGTGATTATTAAGCCAGATTATTTTTGTTATTTATAAATTTTGCATATGCACCGATCCTTGGAATTAGCTTAAATTAAGAATTTTTAATAAAAAATTAGTAAACAGTGCAAAATACGATTGTGTTACACATTCATCTTATCAATCTTATTTAGAATAATCAGAAAATAAAAAAAATTTTTACAACTCATTCTTAAAAATTAAAATAATAATAACTTTTTATAACCCATCAACTATTTTAAGAACCCATCACTTTTTACACCAGTTGCAAATAAAAGTTTTATGAATACAATTGTAGTTATTTGCAGTTGTTAATGGTATTATTTATTCTCCAAAAGCTTTTTATTGATGTAAAATAATTAAATAAGGCAGCAAAAATAACTGGGTTTCGTATAAATTTGCCATCATATTTAAAGAATTTTGAAAATAAAGAAATAACCAAAATTTTCATTATCTTTTAATAATTTTTAATTTTAAAAATTGTTTTTAAAATATGGAGACAAAGAATCTTCCTTTATATCATTTACTGACGATGATTTTAAAATTCATTTAACCGACATTGAAATCTCATGATATTTAAATCCACCAGTACGAAAGCTTTGACTTTTAAATAGATGATTGTTGTTACAGAGCCTTGCGAACGCCGCCTTTCTACAAAAACAATATACCTGTATCCCAATAAGCCCAGAGAACTCATCACCTACAAAAATTAAAAAGAAGAAACGTTAGAACATTTCTTAAAGTCAATTCTGATATTCTTCTCAAAGAAACAACATACCCGCGTCTCAAGGAATTCCATTTGCTGCAGATAAGTCATATTATGATCGATATACTTTTATTTTATTTTACATTCGGTAAAACTCGGTAAAACAGAATAGTAAAAGTTATATCATTAGATTTGAAACACCAATGGCCCTATGATCATTAAATAAAAGGATAATTTTTTTTTAAATACACAATATATGAAAGGCACAGAATGCTTTTATAAAAGTTATTTAACAAATCGTTTTAATAATATCAAAATATTAAATTGTGAAATCCAGTCATGCTTTTCGTCTGGCAACATTACAAAAAAGAAAGAAAAAAAATAAATAATTAATTAATTAAAAAAAAAACTAACGAAAAACATCACCCCAACCCTCCCTTACCTTAATTGTCCTTAATTCCAAAAGTCCGGTCATGCTTTTCGTCTGGCAACACTACAAAAAAAAAAAATTAATAATTAATTAAAAAAACAACGAAAAACACCTCCCTAACCCTCCCTTACCTTAATTGTTCTTAATTCCAAAAGTCCGGTCATGCTTTTCGTCCGGCAATACTACAAAAAGAAAAAAAACAAACAAATAATTAATTAATTAAAAAAAACAACGAAAACACCACCCCAACCCTCCCTTACCTTAATTGTCCTTAATTCCAAAAGTCCAGTCGTGCTTTTTGTCTGGTAACACTACAAAAAAGAAAAAAAAAGCAAATAAATAATTAATTAAAAAAAGCAAATAAATAATTAATTAAAAAAAAGCAAATAAATAATTAATTAAAAAAAGCAAATAAATAATTAATTAAAAAAAGCAAATAAATAATTAATTAAAAAAAGCAAATAAATAATTAATTAAAAAAAGCAAATAAATAAATAATTAATTAAACAAAAAACACCACCCAACCCTCCCTTACCTTAATTCCAATAGTCCGGTTGTGCTTTTCATCTGGCAACACTACAAAAAAGAAAAAACAAACAAATAAATAATTAATTAATTAAACAAAAAACACCACCCAACCCTTCCTTACCTTAATTGTCCTTAATTCCAATAGTCTGGTCGTGCTTTTCGTCTGGCAATACTACAAAAAAGAAAAAACAAACAAAAAAATAATTAATTAATTAATTAAAAAAAAAACAACAAAAAACACCTCCCCCAACCCTCCCTTACCTTAATTCCAATAGTCCAGTCATGCTTTTCGTCTGGCAACACTACAAAAAAGAAAAAAAAAATAATAATTAATTAATTAAATAAAAAAAACTAACGAAAAACACCTCCTTACCTTAATTCCAAAAGTCCGGTCATGTTTTTCGTCTGGCAACACTACAAAAAAGAAAAAAAAAAATAATTAATTAATTAAATAAAAAAACTAACGAAAAACACCTCCCCCAACCCTTCCTTACCTTAATTTCAAAAGTCCAGTCACGTTTTTCGTCCGGCAACACTACAAAAAAAGAAAAAAAAAAAAATAATTAATTAATTAATTAAAAAAAACAACAACGAAAAACACCACCCCAACCCTCCCTTACCTTAATTCCAATAGTCTGGTCATACTTTTCGTCTGGCAATACTACAAAAAAGAAAAAAAAAAAAATTATTTTTTTAAATTGTTTTTTATCTAAATGTAATAAATTCAAAAAAAAAAAACCTGTTTACCCAAATAATCAGATCATAATACTGGTTATACCAGTTCAAAACTAGATAAAGTGCATGTATTATATAACATATTCCTTTTTTATATCAACTCATGAGATAAGCTTATTGTAAATGGCAAGCGATATTGCCTTTTATGTTATAAATAGATAATTAATGCTAGTAGTTTTGTTCAGACTTCAGATTTTTATTTTAAATGAAATTTTTTTTTTAAAAAAAATGTCATTTTTTTAAAGGAAATTTTTTTTTAAAAAATAAAAAATCATTTTTTTTTAAGGGAAATTTTTTTTAAATAAATAAAAAATCATTTGTTTTATGATAAGTGAATTTTTTTTTTAAAAAATAAAAAAATAATTTTTTTTTTCAAAAATTATAAACTACAATTTAAATTTTTTAGTTAATGGCGTTACCTTTAGCTTCGGGATTAAATATTGTAACAGGTAAGTTTTTTTTGCTTTTATTCTCCTTTCTTTTGTCTCTTATTAACTTGTTCTTTTTTTTAGGCGTGGCTGTTTTTATCCATTTCAGAAATTCAAGGTGAGTTTTAATTTCTTCTCCTTTTTTTTGTTTTCTTTTCATTCTTTCCCTTGTTCTTTTACTAAACTTTTTGTCTTTTTAGATGTGTACCATATGAGTGAAAATTCAAGTAAGTCTCTTACGTCTCTTCTCCTGTTGTTTTATTTTTCTTTTAAGATGATATTAACCATTTTCTTTCTTTTTTTTTCTATGGGTGGGTGTTCTGGCTTTTCTTTCATTTTTTTCCCCTTTATTTCTCTTCTTTTCGTGGTTTTTTCGTTTCTTTTTTTCATTATTCCTTTTATTTCTTCTATGGTTCTTTCATTGATCTTTTGTGGTTCTTTTGTTATTCCTTTTATTGATCTTTTATTCCTTTCATCATTGTTTCTTTTATTGCTTTTTTGGTTTATTTCATTGATCTTTGATTTCTTTCGTTGCTTTTTTTTTGTTTTTTTCATTGATCCTTAGTTTCTTTCATTACTTTTTTCATTTCTTTCATTGATCTTTGGTCTCTTTTCAATGATCTTTGGTTTCTTTCATTGATCTTTGACTTCTTTTGTTGCTTTTTTTTGTTCCCTTTATTGATTTTCATTCCTCCTTTGCTTCCTTTCATTCTCTTTCATTCCTCTTATTTTTTTTCATTTGCCATTTGCTTCTTTTATTCCTTTTATTTTTTTTCATTCTCTTTATTCCTTTTCATTCCCTTTCATTTTCTCATTCATTTTCATTCTTTTTTTGTTTCATTCATTCTTTTTCACTATCCTTTACCTTTTTTGTTCCTTCCTCATTTCTCTTTGATCATTTTTACTTCCCTTTATCCCTTTTCATTTATCTCTTCTTTCCTTTATTCTTCCTTTATCCTTTCTTCCTGTATTTTCCATTTTTTCTTATATATTACAGTGCATGTGCAATTAATACAGCATTATAACATTAATATTACAGTTAAAATTATGCAATTGTAGCTTAATTTTTTTATAAAATCATGTATACAGTGTGGTGTAATTTTTTTTCTTTGAATTAAAATATAGTTTTTTTCATACAATTTCCTTTTTATTAATTTATAGTGATATTAATTATTATTCAACAAATTATTAAGTGTGAAATTGTTTTTGTAATTATAGATTTAATGATTGTGGTGTTAAAGTTTTTTTTCTTTTTTGTTTAACTAATTATCATTACTATTATATTACCAGTTACGGTATATTAAATCTAGCTGAAATTATGTTAATTCTGGCCAAAATTAAAATTGTGCTGAATTGCACTTTTTAAAAATTGTACGCATTTTTTTAGATCACTATATTGCATATCTTTAACTTTTATAATACATTGTATAACAAAATTTAACATATTTGGACGATGAAACAAATCCGCCGATATGATATACATCTTCAATGCAAACAGAACTTTTTGAATTCTGATTATAATTTAAACGCATATTATTATAGATTTGTAATACTATTTCATTATTTTGCAAATTAATATTAGCAATATCATCTCTTGACACTAAACAAAAATGATAGGGAAATTTCGACATAGTTGACTTATAGGTAAGGCAATATGTCACAGCTTCTGGCCAATCAGCAATTACAATTAAAATTCGAAGATAAAATCAAATTTTTTCATTATTTAAAATCAGATTTATGGTGCTATTTGATAGTAAAGGTTTTAATAATACTTTTAAAGATTCATGAAAAGCTTTATGAACAGCTTTTTTAAAATTAGCAGAATTTTTTTCACTATTATTATTAGCTTGCAAGATCGGCAAGTATCCTAATAACTGTTTAGCATCAGATTTATTTTGCCTCCAATTCTTAATATTGCTAATTAACATATAAATAGGATGTAATTGGCTTTTTTCTAATGTGTTAACATTTGTAGTATTTGAATATAGTATTATGGATAAAAGCTTGCCATCCAAAATAGATTTTTCTGTATTTTCCCACCATTTTCCAGTATTTTGCTCACTATACGTCCTTTCTTCATCAATCTTTACAAATCAATAATATATAATATTAGGTTAATATAAAATATTGGCATAATTTCAAACTAAAATTATTACCTTAAGCATTTCAAAATTTTGCATAAAATATTCTGATATATCAGAAGTTGATAAAATATGTTTTACATAATTTATTAAAGACCGATGATGAAGATAATAGTCTTTATTATTATATTTTATTATACAGGTTTTACTATATGTCAAATTTGGAATATTCATATTATCCATATATTTGCGTCCTTTTTCAATGGATTTTGAAAGAGGTGATATATTAAGGTTAGCATGTTTATTAAAAAATTTTATTATTATATTACCCGTTACATTATTAAGTTTATATTTTGTAACTAATGTCATTAAATCTGCATATGTTTCATTTGGATAACTTGTATTCACTTCAGTTTCAAATTCTTAATTTAAATCAGAATTTTCTAAGATATCTTCAAAAATGGTTTCATTTTGGCTACTTTTATCATCACAAATTGTCATACTTTGATTAAAACTTTTATTTGCTTCTTCATTTTGGTCATCAAAAGTTATCATATTCTGATCGGCATCTATCTAAATATTAAAAATAAGTATCTAGAAAAATAATTTTATTTAATTGATTTTTTTACCTTTTCAATATCATGCATAAATTCTTCACTATTTAATGATATGTTATTAACATCAGTTATGAAATTTAATTCATCATCATCACTATCGACAATAGAAGGCAAATAATAATTAATATGTTGTGTGTATCCAGATCTGGAGAAAAATATTTTTAGGCAGAATGGGCATTTAATTGATGACATTTTAAGTATTTTGTTTAGTTCTTTAAATTTAAATACAATTTGACTTTAGTAAAATGGACATATTTATATACAAAATTTTGTCATAATAATCAGCTTGATTAGTTTGACAAAATCTGATCAAACTGTGCATTTTCACTTGTTTAATCTAGATCAATTTAATCTGTTCACAGATCAAAGCATTAGACTTACAATTGATTTTTTACCATTCACAGATCAAAGCATTAGACTTACAATTGATCTCTTACCGTTTACAGATCAAAGCATTAGAAGAATCCCAAACATCTTTCATTTAGGTCAAATATGATGTATAGTAAAATTTTTAATTTAGGATATCTTGGTCAATATTAATGCTATCAAAATAAATTTTATACCATTGGATTCGTCTTATTAAGATGAATCTAATGTATAAATTTCATTAAAGTCTGATCAGTAGATTTTTTAAATACAGGGATATGTAGGATAAGAAATTTTTAAAAATACCCCTAAAATAAGCAACTTTTTAAAAATTTTATATGATCAATAAGCAAACTCAACCCCTGACCTATTTATATATAGTTTGGAATCCTGCATTAGACTTACAATTGATCTCTTAAAGATAAATAACTTAATTGCATAAAACACTGACAATGTTAACCACAGCCATATAATAATTGCATAAGTCATAATGTTAACCACAGCCATATAATATAATTGCATAAGCAAAAAAAAATATACGAATAGATAAAGACTTCATCGTTAAAGCTGTATAAGAATCGGGTTATGTTCAACAATTCAACAAATTTAATAATGAAGAATTTGAATAAAGATGAAGCGGGTGGACTGCAGTGTAAATAAGAATAAGAAAAGAAATTCAAGCCCTAAAAGCCTAGAAGAAACTAACTGTAAGAAAAGTTTATGAAAGGTTGAGTACCTGTGTTAAATAGTTGAAGTTATAATTCAGCAATTTCTATTTTTTTTATTGACAAAATTAGGTCTGACTAAAACGACTAAAATTAGCAATATATTACAAATAGGGATATACCAGTAGTTTATTATGTTGGTTTTTCACGATCCCATAAATTTTAGAGAGGATTTGGTGAGGGAGATAGTTTCTCTTTAGAACATCAAACCTGTCTCTATATATTTCAGTAAAGTTATATATGCAAAAAAAAATAACTGTATAAGGCATAAGCCACGATATTAAAAAAAAAATAAGTTACGATATTAACCACAGCATATAGGTATATGACTTCTTTTTCTGAAAATCTGATATTCTTATCACTTATGATGCAACGTCGTACATTCATGTATGCCGATTATAAAAATAATCTTTTTTCTTTTTTTTTCAATTCTTTCAACTCTCGTTATATTTTAATTTATATTTTAATTAAATATTTCAAATTTTGTAATTTTAGATACTAAGATTAAGTTAATGTGAATGCAAGTTTCCTTTTTTTACCCTTGTTCTAATAAATAGCGTAATTTGACACTCGTAATATGATGCAATTAGCTTCTTTATTTCGTAACATAATGGAAAATTTTGAAAAAAAAACTCTTTTTCCTTTAATTGATGATCTGCGAATTAGGTGATGAAAATGATAATAAAATTTGACAGAAATTTATTAATTAAAAACTGCATTTCTGAATGTGCAGTGTTTCATGAATTTCACTAGCTATATGTTTAAAAAATATCATTTTGCTCTAGAATTCATAGGGATTGGGTTCTTTCCTAATATTTCGTTATGGTATTTTTGCATAAGATTAGTAAGAAAGTTGTGAGAAACTATATTATTAGATTTGAAATATGAAAACTCATTATTACAAGTAATATAGTATGGTAAAATTGAGTGTGAAAAAGTTTTGAATTTATCAGGTTAGAAGTTATTACAGCTTAGTTTACTTATAAAATATATCAAAAATAAAGCAAATATGCATAAAAGTTTAGTGAAATATAAAAAAATTCCATAATTTGTACCTTTTAAAACCTTATTTTGTCTAATAATATAGTAAATGCCGTGTACTTTCAAGGTAAACTTTGTCAAAAAAAATTTTTACGCTTGGTGGCTTTAAAGAATAAAAGTGTGACATTTACTTTATTGTTTGTGTTATTTTTAGTAAATTGTATTTATAATTTTTATTATACCAGAAATTGCCAAAATCAGTGCGCTACGACAAATTAGTATATGATCTGTGTCAAATTTTATTGTAATTTCACTAGTTGATTCATGGATCATTAATTAATGTAATTTGTCACTCGCAATTAGCTCTTTTATTTTGGAAAATTTTGAAAAAGAAACCCATTTTTTTCCTTTAAAAGAAATAAACTATTCATTTTTTTTTGCAATTTTTTTTCCAATCTAATTCGTAAATTTAAATTCATTTTATCTGAAAAAATATTTTTTCTGATTCTTAAATATTTTGCTAAAACTCTTTAATAATGAATCAATTTCTTTTTCCACTGATTATATTGATTTTTTTATTCATCTGTTTTTTTAAAAAAATGACTTCTAACATCCAAAAAAGAAAAATCGAAGAAAAACCAAAAAATAATCAAAAAAAAAGAAAAGAAAAAACTGAGAATGAAGAATTCGAAAGTATATATATTTAAAATATATTGTATTTATTAGTAAATAATGTGATATTAAATTTTTTATTTGTTAAATTACATAAAATAAATAATCCATTAGAAAAATTTTTCTGTCTAAACGCAAATATATTAATGAAACTTGATAAAATACTTGAAAGACAAAAGGTTTTAGAAACTCAGTTGTCTAGAATGGATTCTGAGATAGATACCAGAATGAAAAAATATTTGAAAACTATCAAAGATCAAATATTAAAAATGAAGGAAAATAATACTAAAGATAGTTTTAACACAGATTTTATAGAAGTAAGAAAAATATTATTAAAGTACTTAATTATATTTATTCAATTTACACTTATTTTTTTTTTTATTTACACCAGAAAATTGTTAAGTCAGTTTCAAAGAAACTGATGAAAGTTTCAATTTATCCTACAACAGAAGAAATGCGTATCGTTACTAGCAGATACATGTTGGAGGAGCATGGAAAGTTTTTGAAAAGTCTTAAAAAGGGTCATTGGCTGCTTTATTATGAAAGAAATATATATCACCCGATATGTTTTACTAAACTTATATATGCAATTTTACAGTATTTAGATTAACCTAATTAATTCTTTTAATAGCTTTTAGAGAGACTTAGAGATATTAACCTCTAAGATCAAAGAAACTATGTTCAATATGCTTTGAGAAACATATAAATTTCCGTCAATAAATACAAATTCTAAAGAGTCAGCAATAAAAATGTGGAAAAGTAGATAGGAGATTAAGGACTGTTACAAAAATTTATTTAAACAAATTGATCTGACGAGCTCCAAACCCAAAACTTTTATATTAAAAATACTTTCACAGTTATGGAATGATAAAAAGAAGGTACCTAAAATTCAACTAGCATTTGCAATTAGTGTTTGTGTGACAATTTTAGATCTGAAAAGCTTAGACATCCAAATAAAAGAACTAGCTATAAAGCCAAAGTTGGGAAAATATCTAATAAGTAATTTATATTATATTACAATAATTATATTATATAATATTTAAAATATTTAAATTTTTTTAAGGAAAAGGTAATGGGAAGAGAGGATTATTTGTATGAAGAAACAAACTCTTTGTCCCAGGAAGATGTAACTGAAATTTCAAGATGGCAAGACGGAAAAGAAGATGGAAAAAAAGATAAATATGAAGATGAATGTGAAGGTGGTCATGAAGATGGAAAAGAAGATGGAAAAGATGAAGGTAAAAATGGAGGTGGATATGAAGATCAAAATGATAAAAGTGAAGGCGATTATTAATTTTTTTTATATTTTGTTTGTGACTTTTTTTCGTCCATATTCAAATAAAACACCATGTTACATATATTGGTCAGTTAATTTTAAATATGCTTCCATATACAGAAAGCACAGACGAAGAAATGAAAGAAAAAATGAGGAAATTAAGAAAAAAGAAATAATACCTAAGCACTCAAATATAAGCATAACAAATAAACAAACACAATTCCTTAAAAATTATCCTGAAATATATGATATATTGATATGATCTTCATTTCTTTTAATAAAGATTTATATAGTTTATCATTTTATTCTGTATAAAGTCGTACATATTGCAAAAGATTATGATCATAATACTCTTATTTATAAGTTTCGCAAAATTGGAATATTGGCATGGAACCTATGGGGGAATCCCTACTTTTTGGACAAAATGAGATAATAATATTGGATATAATTATGGTGTGTCAGCAAAAAAATGATCAATTTATTCTAATTTTATTTGATAAAGTAATATTCTGATCTGGTGATTTATCTATATACGTAAGTTGTACGATGCAAATTAAATTACATAATGGAGTAGCCCTAGTAAAAAAAAAATTTCATTCCTACTAAACTTGATTTTTTTTAAAATTTTTTATTGTATTTTATTGTTAACTATCGTATCAAACTTAAATCAAATTTGAATCAATCCTGATAAGCCACAGTGATCCTGTTATGATCTCGTAGAAGATAATCTACTAATAATCTATGTGATAATTACAATAATTACTAAATTTGATTATAGATTGTATGAATATTTAATAATTTACCAATTTGTATAGTTGAAATTTACGTCATTCAATAATTTATAAGTAATTAGTAAATTAGGAAAACCATGATTTTGTCATTATGTTGGTCATTTAAAAAAAAAATTGTCAAACGTTAAGCAATTTTTTTTAAATTGAAACTGAACATCATTTTTTTGTTTTATCTAATTTTTCATTTCTTTTTTTTAAAAAAATTAATAATGAGCAATAACTGGAACAGAAATGCAATTAGAACCTTAATTGATGTTTGAAGAAGAACAAACAATGTATCTGTCATACCAACCTTATAATCAATTAAATATTGCCAATTTTCATTTTTAACTGAATTTTTTTGATTGGAAAATTTTTCGTCAAATTTACTTGATAATTTTGAATTTTTTTTTTCTTTAAAAAATTTTTTTACTTTTGAATTTTTATTTTTGAATTTTCTTTAAAAATTTTTCTTTTTTATTTGCTATTTCAAGTTATATTGGGATACATTTGGACGTTCTTGAGTAGAGTACTGGAATGATGTCACATAAACCGTTAATAGTCAATGTAATTTCAACTACTCTGGGCAATAATGCAGGAGAAAATTCCATGCCCTTGTTACAAGTTATTATGTAAGAAATATATAGTTAAACAGTTAACGCATTAATATATTTCTAATTCTATAATTCAATATTATAGAATATGAAATTGTATACAGCTAATGACAGTAGGGAGAGTCGGTCGAGGGCTGCGCATTTATTTTATGATATTTTACAAACACGTTTTTGGGAGCAAGAAGGTTGGTAACATAAGAATTATTGAATTATTTATTGAATTATTCATAATATTTTATTATTATTTTTAGTTGATTAATATGATATGATCAGGAACGCAGTCGCAATTACCCAATCAAGAAGATATTCAAGAAGAAATTCAAGGGGTAAATTTTGTTGATCAAACTTTTGTTATTTAAAGTAAATTTTTAATTATTAATAATTAATATTTATTAGCGAGAGAAAATGATAATGAGCATAGTCATTGTAGTAATAATGATAATAATTTTGACCATGATGATGATTTTGACCATGATGATAATGATGACAATAATGTTATTATCATTAACAGTAGCAGCAGCAATGATAGCGATTGTTTTACAGAACTCAATCTGGGTATTTGTAACGAAAATTATTAAACATAGTAGTAACAATAATAATTAACAAAAGTATGCGAATTTATAAAAAAAAATTATAAATGTATTTTCACAAAAATTTTTTATAGTATTATAAAAACGAATTTTTATAGCATAGCTTGCGAATTTATAAAAATAATATTGCGAATTATAAAAAATAATTATTATAATAATTGTATATTTTTAACAAATTTTTTATAACAAACCTGAGACGATAATGATCAAGGCAAAAAAATAATTCTTTATACAGTAAAGTTCACTATTTGTTACACAATAAAAATTTACGTGTGTATGATCCTTTATAAAAAATAAAAAATCTACGTATGTAAAATCACATGACCAATATAGCATATAAACACAAATAAATTTTCATTTTCTTTTTATTTTAATTCCTTTTCTTTTGTTTTTATTTGCGTATTATACATTTTTCTCGTATTTTTATTTTTCTTCTATGTATATTACGTATTTTTTAATATTTTTTCTATTCACGTTTTAATAATGAGTTCTTAACATTATTTATTATTTTTCTATTATTCTATTATTGACTTATTTTGTTTTACTTGCCCTGTTTATTAACTAAACGCTTTTAATATTGCTAAAGATATTATTTATTTATTTTAATAGTTTTTGTTAACATTTTTTTCTAATAATACATAAATTAATACTTTAACCTGTTGAGCTGAGTCGATACAAAATTTAAATCCTTTAGTGTCTTGGGTAACTTATTTTTATTTAACATTATTTAATATTTTGGTTTTTCTTTACTATAACATTATTTAATATTTTGGTTTTTCATTACTATAATATTATTTAATATTTTAGTTTTTCTTTACTAATGTTTATTTTTATTTTTTAGTATAAGTGGAATGGCTCTCACTTCTTAGGTATTATTATCTGATAGGATGACCTTTCACTTCTCAGGTGTTGTTATTCTATTTTGTATCGCCCTAGTAGACATTAATAATCCTGCGTGGTGAAAGCGTGATCAGAAAGCTTTAAGGGGTGGAAACTGAACTAAAACTAAAACTAAAACCAAACTAAAACTAAAACTAAAACCTACACCTTAAAGAGTGCTGCATAAGAATCTACTAGGATACAGTACCTAATGTTGAACTAACACCTTGTGGAGTGGGATGGAAATCTGTCTCTTTCCTTTTGATATCCTCTTTCCCTTCCTTTCCCTCTTGTTATCCCTTTCCTCTTGTTATTCCTTTCCTTTCATTTCCTCTTCCTTTTGTTTTCTATTCTAATATAATTCTGTCATTATTTATTAAACTATTATATTACTGTATTTATTATTTAAAATAATAAAATATTTTGTGATTATAATTCTATTTAGTACTTTTATATTTGTTTATAAATCTATTTAGATTTGGCTTAAATTACAATTCTGGAATGGTAACTGTAAGTAGCGTTGGGCATTTTATTTTAAACTTGACGTCAAGAATATTTATTAACATTCTTTTATTTATTTTTTTTTTTTTTGTAGGAATTGGCTTAGACTTCTGGAATGGTAACTTGTAAGTAGCGTTGAGTCAAGAACGTTTGCTAACGTTCTTTTATTTATTTTTTTTTTTGTAGGAATTGGTTTGGATTCCTGGAATGGTAACTTTTAAATAGCGTTAGGCCATTTATTTTAAACTTGATATCAAGAACGTTTATTAATGTTCTTTTATTTATTTTTTTTTGTGAGAATGAGTTTGGTGAACATCAAAGAAGTATTCAAATCAGATTCAGATCAGATTCAGATAAGATTTGACAAGATTTGACCCAATTTGATTAAATTGAATTGAATTAGATTTTTTTATTAAAATGAATTGGACTGAATCGAATCCTGCTTAAATCTGATTTTAATCCAATCCATGTGGAATTGATGACTTAACGCGTGTATTCAATGTAGTAACTGTGAAAGACATTTATGGAAAGTATTTATACTTTAATATTCATGAGTTTACAACTTTTTCATAACATATTCAACAACCTAATTTGGCAGCATACTCATTTGATATACGATTTACTTCAGTTTGCTATCCCTTCTCATTTAAATATTTCACTATAAATATAATATATAGGGTGAAATAGAAGAAAGTCGAAAGTCAAAGAGTAACAAATAAGATTATTTAAAGTTTTATTGACGAAATTTAATGCAATATTATGATATTTTATTTACCATGTTTTTTATTGAATAAACAAATTTATAAAATAATAAAAATATTTTTAAAATACATGCGAACGTAACTATTGATATAAACGTAATATTTTGTAAGATTATACTAAAATGTATTGTAAATTTACACTTCGTAAACTTTTGAAAGTGTATATTTTGTGAGATTATGCTAAAAATGTATCATAAATCTACATTTCGTAACCTTTCAAAGTGTAATATTTTGTAAGATTATGTCGAAATGTATTATAAATTTACACTTTGTAAATTTTCAAAAGTGTAATATTTCATGAGATTATGCCAAGTGTAAATTTACAAAAGTGTAATATTTTGTGAGATTATGCCATAATACTTCGTAAGATTATGCTGTAATATACTGAATATTTACACTTTCGTAATATTTCAAAGGTCCTATAAAGCTACGTAAGTTTATGAATATGTGAAAACTTACATAATATTACGCCGCATTAATTTCCTGATGTATGACTAGACTTTTAGAATTAAGGTAAAGGAGAATGAGAGAAGTGTTTTTCAGTGTTTTTTTAATTATTTAATTATTTATTTTTTTTCTTTTCTATAGTATTGCCAGACAAAAAGTACGACCAAACTTTTAAAATTAAGGTAAAAGAGAATGGAAGAGGTATTTTTCATTATTCTTTTTTTTAACAAATTAAGTTATTAATTTTTTTTCTTTTTTGTAGTATTACTAGATGAAAAACATAACCAAACTTTTAGAATTAAGGTAAAGAAGAATAGGAAAAGTATTTTTTGTTATTCTTTTTTTTAACTAATTAAGTTATTAACTTTTTTTTTTTTTTGTAATATTACTGAATAAAAAATATGACCAGATTTTTAGAATTAAAGTAAGGGAAAGCTGGAAGAGATATTATTATTATTTTCTTTAAAAACTTCCTACTTTTATTTTTATAATGATGTTAGATAAAATATAGATAGTAGATAGATGCCAAGTAAATGGAGTTAATTTTGATGTGTAAATATAAACCTAATAAAATTGATGATATTTTAATATTATTAAATGATTTGTTAAATATCTTTATAAAAATATTCTATGTCTTTTATATATTATGTATTTAAAAAAAATTATCTTTTTATTAAATGATTATAGAACCATTAATATATCAGTCATTTTTGTTTTACTGAAAAAAAATTTCAAATAAAAAAATTCATTATAAAAAAAAATCATTTTTATATATACTATTTTGTAATTTTACTTTGTATAATGGTATACAACCCATAATTAATAAAATTCAGTTAATTAAGAGTTTTTTTATATGTTAATATCTGTTTCACATTAACAATTCATTATATAGTATTCTTTGTTATATTAAGATATGCTATAGAAAAAGATGATTATAGATACTTTGAATAAAAATTTGTTTATTATCCTTTATCTTCACTTTCTTTGAAAAGAATATTTGCCAATAATTTTTAGGCAATTAAGAAGTATAATAATTTTTAGAACATTAGTTTCTACAACAAAAAAAAAAAAATAAAAACAGTATCATTTATACTTAAATAACTTGTTTTAAGACTCATGTTTATAGTAATTATGGAACCATACTCAATTTTCTGATGTCTTTAATAGTTATTTGATTGAAGTTTTAAAGTATTTTACAATAGGTGAAAAGTATATGATTGTAATTTATTTTAAAAAATATTAAGATATAAAATTTTGTTATTAGACAAAATTCAATTTCAATCATAATAATATAAACTACTCTTTTTTCTAGTATTTTTTTTTTTTACTTTTTACCTCCAAAACTAAAACATCTAATAAGAATACTTTAAAAGGTTCTTATTCCTTCAAAAGTTGTACAACTAATTCAAAACCTATCAAGAACATAATGAAAACTTCAAAAAAGTCAAAAAATAAGAAGGAAAAAAGAAGTTCTTAAACAAAAAGTCTAATAATAAAATGGATATTATTAAACTTTTGTTAAATCTAATTTTTTAATTTTAATAGTATTATAGCAATTTTCTTTAATCTCTTTATTTCTTTTTTTTTTTTTATAAGATCTGAATGATATTGCCAAACATCTTATTTTTTATGGTTGGTTTAGTTGTTTAAGGTGAAAGGCTTTATAGGTAGAAGATGATAAACCTTATTGCTTATCTTTAGATTTTCTTTTGACTTTTGACATAGAGTGTGATAATAACTTTTAATTTGATTTTCTTTTATTAAACTGATAGTTTGATTTCCACTTGATGCTTATTTAGACTTAATCTTTGTATTGATTGAATTTTGTTTTACTTATGTATTTCAATTATTTTTTCTTTTGTTTTAATAAAAATTAAAAATTAAAAATTATATTATAATATTATAAATACAGTCAGACCTCCATATAATGATCCTCTATCTCTTTATAAGCATTTCATTTCACTAACCTACGTATCATTTTTATTAGTAAATTAGACCTTTACATAGTCACACCTCTATACAATTACTGATTTTGGCAGAACCGATTGGATGACTATATATAGAGGTTTGACTGCAATATAAAAACCAGTATATTAGGAATTTTTTTTAAATAAAGAAATAAACCATTATTATAAAAAAAATATTGGTATGTATTATATTATATACACATATATATTTCATTGATTAAGGTGTCTATATGTATTTGGATAGCAATTTTTCATGTCTTTACGCTACTTGCTACTATAGTGCAAAATCAGTCCGTTCTGCCGTATTGGAAGTGCTTTTGCAGGGTCACGATCCCGAACTGGATTCTGGAGATACATTTGCCGGTGACAATGGCATAAAAATCTATAATGACAAACGGATTATACGATTGAGTCCGGCAATGATGCAAATCATAACGGACCGCAACACTAAATTACCCATCGGAAGTGAAAATTTTTTTTTCCATCGGCATCCGATATAGATAAAAAAAGTTACAACTAGTAGCGCTTTAATTCGAATCGTCAATTGATCTACCAGAGTGTATTTTCAATATACTGGATCTCTAATCTTTATGATTAATTTTGAATCCAAATAATTTATGCAACAATGATATTATAGTATTAAAGTCACAAATAATACGTCAGATAAAAGATCATAATCTATAGATGTTTTCAGCCAACCATGTGGAACAATCAATCATCAGCATTTAGCTACTAACATAAAAAAACCAAAGACCGTATATTTTATTAACGGAGGGTCTTTTGAGCAATACTCGGTCTTATTATAATAGGTCGATATGGTAGTTTTTTCGAAACCAGTTAGTGAATTACCCTCGGCCATACAAGCAGTTTTGAAGCCGACCTCCGATATAGGTAATTCACAACAGGCTCGAAATAAGACTAAAGCAATAGCTTCGATTGCTTTCATAACAATCGCTGCATACATCACGAATTATATTTATAAGAAACAAGCAGAGAGAGCTCAAACAAGACCTTCTTTAACTCGAGCTGCTAGTAGCAGGGCTGATTTATATGATGGTCCCGTTCCTGGAAATAAAAAATATACTTTAACCGTCCCTTATAAAAATCGCACCTCAAAAGTTACTGTTCGTCCGACTCCACCGGAGACTTTTAAGAAACATAAAAAACTTTTTCCTTCCCCTACTGGTGGTATCCAGAGGGTCGGTGTAAACAAGTTATTTTTTAGACAACTAGGTGCTATTATTAAAATAATACTTCCAAAAGTTCGATCAAAAGAGGTTTTTATCTTGTTATTACACTCCGTATTTTTAGTTCTGAGGACATGGTTAAGTATAGTAGTAGCAAGATTGGATGGACGAATCGTTAGAGATTTGGTAAGTATTGATGAATATTTCGTTTAAAAAAATTAAGGAACGATCTCGATATAGCTGTTTAATTTATACAGGTCGCAGCAAATGGCAAAGAATTCCTTAAAGGAATCGCATATTGGTTTCTCATTGCTATCCCCGCAACTTACACTAACAGTATGGTAAATTTATTTTAATTAATTCTTTTGTTCTTTTATCGTTATTGTTATTGCTAAATTAATTCAACGGTTACATGTGATATTATAAATAAATAAGATCCGATTTTTCCAATCAAAATTATCTATCGCTTTTCGAACGCGATTGACAAGATACGTACATGATCTTTATCTTAATGATCAAAATACTTACTATAAAGTTATTAATCTTGATAATAGAATCGAAGGTGTTGACCAGTTAAGTTAATATTTTGCTTATTTTCTTGGTAATTTAAAATATAAATAAATTGACAGTATTTATCGATTAGGTTTATCACGACTGATATTGCTCGCTTTTGTGATGGGCTTGCTTCATTGTATTCAAATCTGGGAAAACCAGTATTGGATACAATAATTTTTAATTATCAATTAGCAAAAAGTATTGGTTTATTTGGAATGTTGGGATTATTTGGAAATTATTTATTAACAGCATGGATTTTAAGAAAGGTTACACCATCTTTTGGAAAGCTGGCAGCCATCGAAGCAAAATTGGAAGGAAATTTTCGTGCAGCACATACTCGTTTAATTACAAATGCTGAAGAAATTGCTTTTTATCATGGAGCCGAATTAGAACATTCTATTTTGGAACGTACATATCTTCGGTTAGTTAAACATATAAATTCCATCTTAAAAAAACGTATTGCCTATAATATGTTTGAAGATTTTGTTATTAAGTATTGTTGGAGTGCCATTGGACTTTTGGGATGTTCCGTACCAGTATTCTTCCCTGCTTATGGTGGACAAGGTGGAAAAAATGAAATGCAAGGTGGTACTGAAAATTATGGAAAAGAGAGAGATCGTACCAGAGGTTTTATTACGAACAAGAGGTAACTATAACAATATTTTTTTATGCTAATATTCAATATAGTGTTAATCATTTTTTCTATTTTCATATTAGACTCATGATGACACTTGCAGATGCTGGTGGTCGTATGATGTATTCATATAAAGAGCTTGCGGAACTCGCAGGTTACACTTCCCGAGTTTACAACTTGCTATCAGTCCTTCATGCTTTATACGCAAGTGAGTATGTTGCTACTCCTCGCCCACTATCTTTCCCAGAAGATCAAGAATTCTATTCACTTGATGATATACGTGGAAAGGTTATATATAGTTACGATTGTATAAAGTTCGAGGGGGTTCCCATCGTCACGCCAAATCCAGGAAATGAGAGAGGAGGTGATGAATTAATTAAAGGATTAGACGTAGTAATAAATCCTGGTGAACACTTATTGATTACTGGACCTAATGGGGTCGGAAAATCAAGTGTTGCAAGGGTCATTTCTAGATTATGGCCCGTTTTCCGTAAGTTAGTTTATGAGAAATTTTGTTAATCCATGTTTTCAACAATAAATATCGGTAATTATACTCACGATTACCATTCAAAAATATAGGTGGTGTACTTTCGCGTCCGGATGTAGGTTCTATATTCTATATTCCTCAACGGCCGTATCTTAGTATAGGTACTCTTCGTGATCAGTATGTACAATGATTTATTTATTGATTGTATAGTTATTTTTCAACATTATTGCTTATTCATGAATCTTTTTTTTAGAGTAATTTATCCACATTCTCATGCTGATATGATCCGTAATAATCGAACAGATGAAGAGTTAATGGATATATTACGCAGTGTCCATTTAGATAATATTCCAAAACGTGAAGGTGGATGGGAAACAAAGAAAGAATGGAAAGACGTTTTCTCTGGCGGTGAAAAGCAGAGAGTAAATTAAATAATAAAATTTTTTTTTTTTTACTTTCTCGTGAAAAATTTATAAAATTCTTTTTATTCTATTTAATCAGATTGGCATGGCAAGACTTTTTTATCATAATCCTCAATTTGCAATTCTTGACGAATGTAAGTATATTGTAATTTTATTTAAGTTAAACTATCAAAATAACAATGACTTCGAATAGGTACAAGTGCTGTCAGCTCTGATGTTGAAGGGCTAATGTATCAACATGCAAAAGATATTAATATCAGTAAGTATTGGTTAATTTTATATTATGCTTATATGTATTTGTTAAAATGAATTTTAATAATTTTTTAAATAATTTTCACAGCTCTTATTACTATATCTCATCGACCGTCTTTATTCAAATATCATACACACCTTTTACTTCTTAACGGAGACGAAGGTTCATGGAAATTTGAAACAATTGGCACAAAAGAAGAACGTATGTCTTTAGATAATGAAGTTGCAGCACTAGAAGCTAAATTAAAAGACGTAGAATCTAATAAAGCTAGAATTGAAGAAATTAATAAGGAATTACAATTGGGAATACCGGAAGATAAAAAGCAAAGCATCATGGATTAAGTTATTAAATATTAAATTATATATTAGTTTTCTGGCAGGTAATTAAAATTTCTCTTTTAATAATATGTATAACATACAAATTTATTGTGATATTTTTATTTTATATTTGGTTTTTTAGATTTTTATCTTCAAAGTAAAATTAAATAATAAAATAGATCCAAAGTTTTGTTAGTAATCAATAATATTGCTATTAAGTACAACTTTTATAAAGAATGCAATAAATTTTGTATCATTTTCTTATTCTGAAAAAAATGTACAAGAAACAAAATGAAGTATCAAACAATGCGATATGGAATATAATTTTTATTCTAGTACATTTAAATGTATAGAACTAGGTGTTGAATAAATACATTCTATTTATTGTTAGGCTTAGGCTTTTTATATCTTTTTTTTTTTTTTTAAAAAAAAAAAAAAAAAAAGGTCAACAGAATTTTGTTCTTATCTAGATATTAAACAATAACCTAATTCATCTTATAGTAAATCAGCATCTTATTTCAAACATTAATTGCAAAAAGAGCTTCTTTCCTATATTCAAATAATATAACGAAGGGAAACTTCTTTTTGATATAAATATCATTTAATTACTTTTATAATAAAAGGAAATATAAATATTATGACATAAATAATTATCACATTATTATTATACTTTTCTTTTATGATCTCATCATCTTCCGTACTTCATTATATCTTTTAGTTTTACTGAGTTCCATTAATTTTTCACAATTAGGCATTCTTATTTGTTCAGCCTCTTTTAACTTTTCTTCATCACGAAATACCCAACCACTTGCCTCATTTATTTTTCGATGTCTATAAATTGCTTCATTATTACATTGTGATGTTAATGATTTAACATATGTAACTTCAACTTTATCTTCAACTTTCTGTAATTTTCTTGGGTTTTGCTCAAATGATAAAAATGATTTTGGATCTACAAAATATTGAACATTTAATAAATTTGTATATTTTGTATGCGTATGGTGGTCTGTTCGTTGAAGTGAATATGGTATTTGTTCCGGAATTGGTGCTAGCCAATTTGATGATAATGAAAATAAGAAAATTAAAATAAGAGGTAATAATTGAAGGAATGAAAGAAATGCCGATGATTGTTGTTCTTGTACACCATCTCCATTAGGCGATGCTCTTTGAAATCTACGTGCTCTAAATCCTGGTCCAACAAATGTCGCTGAATGAAATCCTAAAATAATAATTACGGGAAATTTATACTTAATATGATTTATTTTTTTTAAAATTTCTTTGTGAATATTGAAATCTTGTATATACCACTGCTTTCTGCATTGAAAAACATATTAAATATTTCTTCAGGAGAAATATCATCAGCAAAAACTGCTCCACTTGCAAAACCATTGTTAAATCGTGCACCTCTAAAACCTGATGGCATTCCAGTATTACGTGAATCTGGATCAATCCCATTTTCATCAAAGGCTGCACGCTTTTGTGGATCACTTAAAACTTGGAATGCTTTACTAACCACTATATTTAAAAAAAAAAAAAATTTTTTTTTTTTTCTTTAAAAAAAAGGAAATACCACTAATAAAATAAAATAAATTCCAGAGATAAACAAAGAATAATTCGATGAAAACTAACTCTTGAAAGCTTCGTCAGCTCCCGGGGCACCATTCTTATCTGGATGCATCTGTAACGCTAACTATGATTGTTCAAGATAGAATTACAAGTTAAAATCACTATAATAAATAAAAATTATCTTCAATAAATTTCAAAATGAGTATAAATGACCTTTCGATAAGATTTCTTGACTTCAGAATCGCTAGCATCCTTACTTATTCCAAGTATAGCATAAAAATCATGCACTCCGCAAGCTCTTATTCGTTTAACAGCATCAGCCTGTTCTTTAGTATACTCCCTAGTTTGTCTTCCTTGTTTATGTTCCCTAGAAGAGCTTGACGGTGAGGAGGAGGGTGTTGTAGGTGAGGCTGTTCTATGATGATCATTTTCTTTATTTGTTTGTGTTGTGCTTTTCTCAATGCTTTTAAGAAAATCTTGAGCTTCGGGAGTCGGATATAAATTGAGAGATTTTTGAGCAAACTTAATTGCTACAGCTATATTTCCTGAAGCTAATTTGCTTCGTGCAATTTCTAAACTCCTAAGTGCTTCGTCTTTGTTGACTTCCATTTGTTATCATAAGTCTTTTCTACAAAAACTGTTCCACTAACGAATCTAAAAAGCAAATGTTTTAGTTTATATATATTGCCACGTGCATTATATTGGCGGTTAAAATACATGGATAATTCATGGAAAAAATAATACATAAATTAAAAACCGACAAACAGCAGTAAAAAAAAAACGTCTTCTAGCAATGTCAAATCTGTTGCCTGATAGAACAACTTCAGAATATATGATGAGCGATGAGATAGAACCCACCGAACCGCCACCTCCGTATTCTGAATTTCCCACGGAGACGTCGTCAGACATTAATAACAACGAACAACCCACAAATGAACATACTCATGACCATTCTTCTACACCTGAAACTTTTTCACCGTCACATTTTACACAATCACCTATGCCTCACCCAAATATAAGATCTGACTTTCCTTTTCCCAACGAATATCCTTTTACTTCTTCAACACCACATCACATGACGCCACAAAATGTACACTTACAATTACCTTTTACACAATTTTCACATCCTAATATTCGAACTCCTTTACTTCCTACAACATATCTTCCTATGCGTTCTCCTATCAATGAGGCTCACCCTTTTCTCCCTTCTGATAGTCGTTCAAGAGGGCCTACAGAACGCGTCTATTCTACTTCGCATCGCGCTACGACACGACAAGTCATCGAAAGTGATGACTGTTGTTGTACAGCACCCTGCGAAATATCCACCTGGGGCTGTTTAATTTATTTAACTTTATTTTCTTTACCATTCGGATTATTCTGTTTCACATGGGTAATAATATCGAGCATTGTGTGTTTTGTTACTTTAATATTACCACCATTAGGGTATATTGTTTGTTTGGTTACTGCTGTATCTTATAGGTAGGCAAGTAAATTTTTAAATGATAATCTTTTGATTTTCCTTTCTTATATAAAATTAAAAATTATATTAACACGACTTTTTAAAGAATGCTTGGTCGAATTGAACTTATTACTCAACAATTATGCGGTGGACAGCCGCGCTTATTTCATGAATTAGGATTTCAAATATATCCTCCAGTATTTTCTTTAGCTTCAACATTTTCTCCTTTGCAATCTCAAGGATGTTTTAGTTCATCATTAAGCTATATTACAGATGCATATACTCGAAGATGTTTTATATACTTCTTAATGATTAAATCTTTTTTAAGCATTATTACTTTTATTGTAACCATTTTTGCCGTAATATTCTCTATACCGCTTGCTTTATGTTTATTGGGTCCTGCTTTGTATCTTGTGAAGACTATTGGCGTATGGCAAAAAGAAGTGGCTTTTGAATTCTTAGCATGAACACATGATTATAGATTGTTTTTTACATTATTATTTATTATATTTTGTTTATATTAATCTTATATAAAAATTGCAAGATTGTTAAAAAAAAAATAATGACTAAATGTATATAAATTAGCCATTTTGTCATTATTTATAATAATACCTTATTATTTATTATTAATTTATTACAAACCTATAACAAACAAATATTAATTTTCATATTTTCAAAAGTATATTTAGTACATACATATATAATAAATAAAACACTATGGTAGCTTTTTATTTTTATTCTATAATTAAAATACTAAAAAAAGAAAAAAATAAAAAATAAATCAATCTTAGAATAAAAATTGACCATAAATATGATCATAAAGGAAATTACTACAGTGTATAATAAATAAGTAATATATCTAAAAAAATTTTTTTTATTCAATACCTAGAAATCGGATCCATGAATTTTAAAAGCTTTAGCAAAGTCCAGATACCTTGATACTAATTTGTTTACCGGAGGTGACAAATTCATTGGCTTTAAGGTATTTTCAACTTTAGATAAACCTTCGGATCGAATTAACTTATTAATATTATAAGCAATAGCGGTTGGATACTGATTGAAGCATAAAGTGAATAAGTTGATTAGCAAGACGTTTTAGACCTTTAAAACTTTCGAATTTACTTACAACTATTTCATGATACCATCGCTCGTAGTAAACTGTCAATTTTACAGCAGCTTGCAAAGCGCGTTGCACATCACCTTCGTCTGCATAAAATTCCAATAATCTCAACCATGCTTTCGCTGAGAATTTATGTTCAAGGCAACGTTGATATGCCTCTTTCGCATCGTCCTGTAAAATTGTAACATATTGGATAAAGTCGAGTTATATTAAACGCTTAAGATAATGTAAAGCAAATCTTACCTTATGATGCAATCGTGCAGCTAAATCTCCCAAAATTTCCCATTCTGTACCCGTTTTACGATAAGACATGTGATGAGCCTTATAATGAGAAACTTCAGAACGCCAAACAGTATATACTCTTAAATCCTATTGAATAATACTATTTAATATTTTAAATTTGATGAACAAAGGTTGTGAAATCGTACCTCATATAATACCATAAAAAGATTATCAAGCCACCTGAAAATATGTTATAATGTCTCATTTAAATATAATTATCAAAATTATCAGCCACTTTATTTACTACATACCTTTCGCACAATCTTTTGTTATTAAATGAAAAGGAATAATCTTTCTTTGTTGATGCGTCCTAAATACGATCAGAGTTATGTTTAGGTATTAATAACATTTAATACTCCAACTATAATAATATTCAGTATACATTTAACACCTTAGATTGATCATCATTATTTATACTTTGGCTGTCGCTCTTGTCCTCGTTAGCTGCTTGTGAAGGCTTTTCTAATTCAGGACCTTTGAACTCTATTACTGAGGCAGTCTTAGATTTACTATTTGAATTGTCATCTAAATCAACTTCTTCCATATTTTCAGAATTAAGTGAACGTCCATCTGCAATTTTTAAATTAGAATTTTCCTTTTCATCGTCATCTCGACCATTGGTCACTTCATAGTTTGATACAGCTCTGTCGTCGGCATTTTCTGATTCCTTTTCTTTCATATTCTCTGAACCGTTGCCATCTAAATCACCAGAAATAGAGATAGTTTGTACAGATTGTGATAGATCATTTACTCCATTAGTTTTTGTGTTGGCTGCTTCCTCTCCTTTAATTTCCTTTTCTTGAGGGGATGGTGAAGTAATAACTATTTTTTGGCTCTTCCTCTCTTCCTCTGCAGCCTTCTGCATACGATATTCTTCTTCCATCACAAAGACAGATGATCGGCACTTTAAAAGCTCATCCCATCCTATCTTCGCTACTAACTTTGTCAACAATGAATATGCCTTAGCAAATGTACCACGAAGAGATGGTGCAGGAAGACGTAAAAGTGCAACATCCGCCTTCATTAAAATAAAAGAATATGTTAAAAATGTTCAAATTAATTTCTTCTGTAGCAATTTAATATTCTATACTTTAATTCATTACTTCATTATCACGACCATTGTCTTCTTCAAGAAGTCCTGCATTAACAATATCTTGTTTGATTGGTAAATGTGTCTTTGCTGGTGATGGCATGCGATGCATGTCTCTCTCATTGTAAGTAAACATTGGACAAGAATTTAAAGTCAACAAAGCCTTAAAAATAATTTAAAAGGTAAAATTTCATTTAATATCGAATAAAATATGTTAATAATAAATATATGTATGCATATAATGAATATATTACAGATTCATAATCTCCAATTTCAATGTAAACTTCCGTTAATTTTGCCCAGGTGACGAATTCTGAAGGTGCACAATTTACAGCTTGTTTTGCAAGTTTAAGTGCATAATCCGTTCTACCCTAAAACGCAAATATAACATTGTTAAAAACTTTCAATTTGATTCATATTCAAGTATAAATGATATATACCTTGCTCAACAAGAAATCTGCTTGAACATGTAAAAGTGCGTAACTCATTGAGTTTTGTTTCAATGCACCATATAAAATGTTAACAGCCTTGATTTCTTCATCTAAAATAAATACATATAAGCTAAATAGTTTTTATCAGATTAATTTATTTTGAATTATATCTACCCATTCCAATATATGACTGGGCCAATAATGACGCTACTTCAGGGTCTCTAAGATACAGTAAAAAAGAATTAAGGGTATATATTGTTAAATGAAATATTTGGAAATCATAAATGATTTTACAACGCAATATATTTTAAAGGATATGTTTTTCAAATAGATTCACTGCTCGTTCATATCTAAAATTTTCACTAAAGTATTTCATAATTCCAGCAGTTAAGTGATTGCTGACAACAGTAGCTACTTGTATTTCAGGATCAGAACCAAGCTGCCATCCTAATAAATAAATTTTTCAATATTTTTCCCGTCATTGGTGTAGTCGATAAAATAAAATTTGATAATGACATTCTCTTAGTTTCTACCTTTAAAAAAAAGTTGTTCCGCAGCTTCCAAAAAATGAGCTTCAGCTTCAATATTAGGGATAGGGTCCAATTTTCGAAAACCAGCCAATCGGTAATTGACATCGTCTGAATAAAGTATGGAGCGTAAAAGAGCAGAAATATAGGTTTCTTGCCAAATATCAGGAGTTGCTTCATGTCTATATCGCAATTGAAAAAAAAAACATTAGAATATATAAACAGCATTGTTGTTGAGTAAACATCACAACGTACTTTTCACCGCGTAAATCCATAACATAACTTTCCACACCACCAGGGATTTTGACTTCAACACGTACATCCACACGTGAAAATGCATTAAAACAACTAGAGTACAAAAATAATTCATACGAAAATCATTGATAATTGAAATAAAATGAAAAGAATATCGAAACATACCAGTACACTCCAGAACGTATTCTCCAAGCGGACGATTTAGAAAACCAAGCATGGGTTTCTTCCTAAAAAAGAATTAAAGAGATTAGTTGATTATTCATATTTAATTGGTTTTCGTGATGACTGATTAATTAACATGATTGGTTACCAGAGCGTATGTCAATGAATTAAGATATGCTGCTAAAGTGGCAGAAGAAGAAGCATCAACTCCAGAAACATAGTGGTATGAACCAACCTAGTGAAACAATAAAATTATGAATTAAGAATGAATTTATAAGTATCGAATATTAAACGATGCAAGCAATTAATTATGATATATCTAATTGATAACCTTAACATACGTGATATCTATATTAAAAAACAACTCACCTCCTTTACACCAGGTTTTGCGTTAGCTTTAGTAATATGACATAAGTCAGGAGGACCAAGTTCACGAAAAGAAGCTACAAAAACAATGGATTTCTATTTTTAGAAGCAACGTAAGAAAGAAAATTCGAATATTCAAATTTTTTTTTTTTTTTTTTTTTAAAACAAAGCCACTATTAGACTTAATCACTAAATTTTTTTTGCAGGTACCTAAACTTTCGGTCCTAGCAACTAAAGACTCATCGGGTTGTGTTTCAAAGAACTCTGGGACATCCTTTAAAGTATCCATTTTTTATGGATACCGATGACAACTATTCTAAAGCTTTGTTTTCACCAAGTCGTCTTAAAAGTCGTGCGCATATCAAGCAAATCATTAAGTAGAAAAAGATCGACACAATGCATATACTAATTTACCGTAAATTGAATCAGAGTATTATATATTTAGTTTTAGATTTTAACATGCACATCATCGATTATTTATAAAAACCTTAAAAATTTTTTCCTTCGAATTTTAAATAACTATGTCTTCTTCTAAAACAATTAGTACACCTTCAGGAATCGTTACCACCGACAATAATGAACGTGTTATACCAGCGACGAGACGAGCAGATGGTACATTGCGAAAAGAACGACGGGTACGGCCAGGTTTTGTGCCTCAAGAAGACATAGCTCGGTATAAAAATCCATGGGTAGAAGAGACAAAACCACCTCCTCCACCACCAAAACCTAAAACAAAAGCTCAAATAAAGAATGAAAAACGAAAACTTAAAAAGAAAGAAGAACAAAAGAAAGAGAATAATCTTGAAAGTATTAACAATGAAAATAAACAAGTAGTTGAAGAAGACTCGTTAGATCAATTAAAAAATAAAATATCAGAAATGTCAGTTAATGAAAGCAATGAGTCACCTTCAGCTTCTATAACTATAAAACAGTTAGAAAATACTACAAAGAAAATTAAAGTTCTTGAAAAGAAAATTAGACAAATGGAAAGAATTAAAGAAAAACAAGCACGTGGTGAAGCATTAAAATTAGAAGAGGAGGAGAAATTAAGTAAATTAGAACAAATTCAGGAAGAGTTGAAAAGATTAAAACAAGGGGATGGGGAATAAGCGAGTGAATTGTTATTTTGCAACATAAAGTTGTAATCCTAATTACTGGATCAGAACATTAGTCTACAATATTCGCGATTGATGAAGGATAATATACTAAATTTTTAATTTAAAGCAAAATAATACAATTATTTACAATAAAAAAATTTGAAAGGATATTTTGTAGCAAAGGAATATAATTATTAGCTAATATCAAAACATATTTTTAAACGTTATATAGCATAGTACTGCGTGACTAATGATTTTTTCAATGAAAAGTTTACCCAATAGATTGATAATTAGAAAAAGTTACAATTTATCGCATATTGTAATATTTCATTATTACATGTTAATACAGTATCTTCCTGCAATTATAATTTATAAGTTTTAAATATAATTAAATTTTTTTTTTTTTTTTTTTTGTTATCTTGCAACTGAATTTTTAAAAAAATATAATTCCCACCAAAGTTTCGAGCAGAGTTACGATTCATAATTAAAGCTGGTGATAATCATTGCGTTATTTAAACTGCGTAAAGCTACCAATATTACATTAATTGGAAACATAATCCCTAATTTATTCCCATGTTTTAATTTTTTAAATTTTACGATCATAGAAATATTTACATATTATTGATAATGTCCAATCAAAAATCATAAATTTCTACAATAGATGTTTGATGTACTAATAAATTCAATAAATATTTGGTTTCCTTTATTTTACTTTATTTTACAAAAGGTATCATACTATGATGATAATCATTAGGACAAACGTTTTATTTATAGAGTTTATAGACGAGTGTGACATGTATTAATTAAAGATAGCCATATGATTGGACTATAAATGCAATGCTATTCTAAACGCAAAGCCCAGTTTAGTAGTACTATTAAAATTATCATATTTCCGACTTGCCAACAAGCCGCTTTGAAAATTTCTTCTGACCAAAACCTCTTCTTAAGCTTCCAATTAGTTAAGTTTGCACATATATATATATAATATTTATTTATTTTATCCAGGGTCATTATTTTTTTTTTTTTATTTTTTTTTTATTTTATTTTTTTTTTTTTTTACTTCTTTTAAACCAGTTTATTTAAGTTTTTGTTACATCGTTTCTATAAAACAGCGACATTTCTAGCTTTAATATTTCTGTTAAACTATTCAATAATCAATATTAATAAAACAATCAATACAAAGAAAATGAGCAAATATTCACGAGTAAGTTCATGTTAGAGATTCCGAAGAAGTTACTTGAACTTTACACTTGACTCTAATAATAACATAAATATTAACTTTGTTTCGATTAGGTTCCTAACTCTGAAGACGATGTTCAGGTCGTGGAGCTTCAAGTGCCTCCTTCAACTGTTGAAGCTTCCACATCCCGTTCTCCAAGTCCTATTCCCTCCACAAATAATAACGTTGATAGCAATGAAATAATAGAAACAGAGTCTACACCAATGGTAACTGAGAGTGTAGAAGAAATCACATCAACGACCGATAATGATAATCATTATGAAAATGATAATGGTGGAACCAGATTATCCATACTGAATAAAATAAAAAGGAAACCCAATGCTACCCAACAAGCTGCTTTACCTGTAGTAACCGATGGCGTATTCTCAAACTTGTCCGCGAAACCTGATACAGAGGCTGATAAAGAAGACGAAAATCCGCCGGTAAATTAAGATCTATTGGAATTCAATCGTTATTTCATTCACTAATATTAATTCTTTTAGCCATATGAAACAGCTGCGGCTGATGCAGCACCACCATATTGGGAAACAACTATCATTGCTCCTGGTTTAAGTGGGGATGAAATTCTTGTTGAAGGTTTACCCGTAGGAAACTTTTTTAGTTTCGTCTGGAATATGCTTGGTAAGTTCATAATCTACAAAAAAAAAAAAAAAAAAAAAAAAAGGGTTAATTTGCTTGACATATTTTTATAGTTTCCATGAGCTTCCAATTTGTTGGATTCTTGTTAACTTATCTTTTACATACCAATCATGCTGCCAAGGTAACTAATTTTCCTTTTTTATTCTAAGGATCTTATTTAATTCCATCATACTAATATTTTTTTTTTATAATTCATCAGAACGGCTCCCGAGCTGGCTTGGGTATTACATTGGTGCAGTATGGTTTCTACCTTCGCGGTAGAGCATTGCAAGATGATGACTATTATTATGATGAAAATTTAAATGATA
Organism: Rhizophagus clarus; assembly: GCA_015698045.1. NCBI lineage: Eukaryota > Fungi > Glomeromycota > Glomeromycetes > Glomerales > Glomeraceae > Rhizophagus > Rhizophagus clarus. Next base: position 55,693 of record BLAL01000304.1, on the reverse strand, counting down.
AAGAAGTGATGGCTCGTAGCGCATGGTTAAGGTTTGTTTTATATATTTTTTCTTTCTTTAAATAACATCTAATTATCTATCTTCGTGCTAATAATGCATTTTATCGTATAATAATAATAATAATAATAATAATTAGTTATATTCTCATGTTTTTGGGCTGGTTCATTGTTATTCGGAGTGTATCAGATTTTATAAGAGTTAAGAGGATGGAAACCGTTATGCGTACCACACCCGAAGAGAATGTATAGTTTACCAATATAGACATTTCTTATAAAAATATATATACATGCTAGTTTTTATTTTCTTGTATTATTTCTTTTTTTATTTCAAAGTTACATTTTACAATTAATTGTTGATTAATGTGATCTTTTGAAGTTGTTTATTTTTCTTTCTTTAAAAAATAATATAAATCATTGCAAACAATATATATATATATTATATATATATTATATATATATATTATTATTATTATTTATTATTTCATTTATACATAGTTTGAGGTTTTGTGTCACATCAAAATTTCTTTTATTATCACCCTCTTTTTATTAATAACGTATCATATACGGGAATATTTTTTTTTTTTCTTAGTTCAAATTAATGATTGCGAAATAAAGTGACAATTGAGATGTAAAATCAGTAATATATACTTGTAACACGTATGACACGTGCTATAATATTACGTGTACAGTAATTGTTTTAAATTTATGGAAGTTCATAAATTAATGTCACGTGCATTTTAAGCCCGATTTTTAGAAATGATCCGTTCATTTTTTGAGCATGTGAGAATTTACATGAAAATTAGAATAAGATCGTCGAACGTAAAACTTGTCTATTATTCACCTAATTGAATAAACATCGTAAGGGTTAAGAAATAACATTTTTTTATTATGAATTATTATTATTATAAGCATTTTGTAATTCCGATGAATTTCGATTGGCTGTACATAACTTACATGATAACTTTCTTTACTTATATTATATTTTCTGTGGCTAATAATAAGCTTAGTATACTACAAAAATTCTTTTGTTCAAATTTTCACAATATACAAGTTTTATTGTTACATCCTTTCTTTCATAAGGCGAACAATACAGGTTTTTAACAAGAATGATAATGAAACAATGTTAAAATAGATTAAAATAGATTAAAATGAACTTAGTTATAATGTAGTTGTACCCAAAAAAGGCAAGTTCTTTCGACAACTTTTGGCTAATTTGATTACTGCGGTGGAGTATATTTTAAAAATAAAAAAAAAAAATCGGAAAAACTTTGAAATAATATCAAGATTTTAAAACAAATTTTAAACTAAATTTAAGCTAAAAAAAAAATTGTTTCACGAATCCACATTGATAACAGGATTTACTGTTTGACACTAAACTACCAAAGTTTGTTCTTGCACATGTAGTTTATGCTAAACGGCAAATGTGATCTTAATTTAGTTATCTTCCGGTGGATCTTTATTTATCTTTAGACAGGAATAGGTTTTTTTTTTTTTTTTAAAAAAAAAAAAAAAAACTTCCCGCAGGCAAAAAATAATTTCTTTAAGAATTTTTTGATTTTAAATATATCTTAACACAAAATAATATATACGGGAATAACGGGAACTTTTTGGAAAGCCACTTAGTGCATTTAGTGTATGGTGAAAGAAAAACTTTAGATTCATTTATTCTGATCTGATGATATATAAATAATAAATAAGTATATATATAATTTTTTTTTACTGTACACAACATATTAGATTCGAAAATTTATATATATACTTTGTGTAATTATTGCAAGAAAATTAACTCCATTTTTTTTTTTTTATTCCTCTTTTTCAAATAACACAGCCGTTTTTTTTTAGATTTTTGCAAAAGATCCCGAAAAAATCGATTATATAAAGTGAAAAAAATTCTTTTGAGGAAAAAAAAGGAAAAAAAAAAAGATTATCTTTTAATGCAAACACGTACATTACATCAAAATTTTATTCTCTTTTTCTATTCTAAAATTATTTCACATTTTATAAAACCTCTCTTCATTTTTGAAAACTTCATTATCTTACAGTCAATACAAGCAAGCTTTTTACTTTTTTTTTTTTTTAAAAAAAAAAGTATTTCATATATACTCGACAGAACTAAAGTGAATAATAATGTCTGGAAAAAATTTCGAGTATAACAAATCCCCTTCCCGTAACCGTCACTCTAATATTCGGAATAGTTATGGAACTCATGGAGTTAACATTGATGATAATTCACAACGTCACAATAACAACAACAATAATATTTGCTCTCCTCGTCGCAACAATAACGGTCAAGGTCGCGGTTTTGATGACCAAAGTTATCAATACAAGCGTGAACAAAGTTCGCCCTATCCTATTAGCAGCTCTAGCAATCGAATTAATCATCGTCGTGTTCCTCATTATAAATATCGAACTATTCAAAACAGACCTTATGGCTCCCATATCGGATCTCCCACTCGTGAGGAACAAGAAAATCCTCGCTCTTCGTCGTCTGATTATTTAGCTTGTTGGGGAGAATCTCCTTCGGAAAATTGTGGTGAGTCTATTGAAGAGAGAAAACATAAAGTGGCCGCTGGAGACCCCTTTCCCTTAAAATTAAATCCTTCGAAAGAGGCACCCGGGGTCTTTAAAGGTAGAGAAACGAAACCCAACACCGATGGTTACAACGATGATGAGGTTGATTGGGTAATATCTGATCAGTTTGCTTCTTCGAGTTCGCCCGCGATTCGACCTCAAACCCCACCGTTTTACCTTTTGGATAAAGAAGTTGAAAACAAAAAAGTTCCTCGGAATAATAGAGAAAGGTTCAAAATTTCTCAGGATCAATGTTATGAGGAGGAATTTCCTAATAATGGAGAGGATAATTACAAGGGAATTAGTTTTCCCCCACCATATCCAATTGTCCCGGTCTCCCCGGATATCGAACAACCCATGTTTCCAGATATAGGTCGAATTTTTGAGAATGATTCTAGGTCATCCGCGCAATCTTTTGAGAATCTTAGTAAAATAGCGAAAACACTTTGGAGTGATAGCACGGATGTCCCACTCGATTTGGCCAGCAAGCAAGATGTGAACCCGGATGAATATCTGAGAGAAAAACTAAAGGAGGTTTCAGTAGAATATAGTAATGAATATGACTTGGAACCTAAATGGCTTGAAGAACGAGATTGTTCAGATATGAGATCTTACAATCCTAAATTAACAAACAATAAATCTTCCTTATTTGCAGAAAAAAGATGTACTACATTCAATCAGTCAACGCTTAAGCCAGATTTACGTGACTTCGGTTTTGTAAAGAACACATTAATTTCAGCTCTTCGGTAAGTTAAACCTCGTTATAGTTTCCGGTTTTTTTTATTATTAATGGAAAATTTATTGAATAGAGTGGATAACATAGAGAAAAAAAATCTCGCTAGGAATCCCTCTGATGTAAATTCTTTGACTGTAGAAAAATGTTCTGTAATAGAAATTGTAAAAGAAACTTCGATAATATCCTTACGAACAGAAGAAGAGGAAGTTATTCGTGATGAAGTCAATACTATACTCCGTCTCGATTCTAAACTATGGCTTATTACCATTCTTTCTCAAGCACATAAATTAATCCCAAAAATCTCGATATTTGACGCACAAACTATACAGAATTTTTTAAAAATTCTCTCTTCTCCTGTCGTCCTTAAAGAAAATCACACGCAAACGAAACATTTAATTGACAATATTACTAAACAAGCCGATTTTTTTGAAAAAATATTCTCTTATATGAGGAGAGATGTTAATTTCGGTAGTGACCTTCTATCGATTATTAGACTAACCAATTATATTGTTAAATTTTTTCCTGAAGTAGATCTAAATATTCCGTACAATGATATTGATGAGGTTTATATGAGAGTTAAAAATACCTTTACTAAATCGGAATCGGATGAGGCTACCACAATGCTTGAGCGAATTAAAATATACCAACCCAAAAAGGTTAATGTTCAAAGAATATCCGCTGATCAGAATGTCATTAACCAAAAGAGGGAAGTCGAGAAAGTCGTTGAACGAAGGAAGTCCATTGAGCCGAAGAAGGCCATTGAGCCGAGTAAGCCAAAGAAGACCGTGGTAATTCAGAGGGAAGTCCCTGACCAAAAAAGGGAGAAGGAAGAGCCAAAAAAGCCCGACTGGATAATTCATCACAGTGAAACCCGTGTTGAAAAGCCGATGGAACCTTTTCCTGATGAAATTTTTAACCTGAGGGAAATGATGACTAAGCCAACATTAACACCACATTTAGCTAGTCGATCTTGGTCTCCTAAACATGAAGAAATATATCGTCAAATTCATTACGATTTACTTAGGACTGAAGTTGTTGAGGACCTGCAAAGAGCTAGCATATCGTTCTTTGCTGATAATTGCAAAGAATATATTACGCCAATGAATTCACCCTTTTACAATTATGTTTATTACCGAGATGTTCAAGTTGTTGATACTTACATTGACAAAAATTTTGTTCCGTATGTGAGAGTTGGATTTAAGCCAAGTCGACTCGTTGATTGGATTAAGGGCGAGCACCTTATATACGGTACTTTTGTTCTATTGTTTAAGGTCAAAACCGAATTCAACAACTTATCAATTGATATATCAAGTATGACCTGGGCGATGGTCGGACATTTCAACCTTGACGATGTAGTCAGACCGAATGGTAATGAAGATCAATGTTGGAAGTTACGGGAAAGTTTTGTAGGTTTAAACTTCTCCTCGTCAGAATTTGAGAAGCTCGATATTAACGGGAAGTATGTTATGTTGGAATCAACCAGGAACTATGCTACTATAAGACCAGTAATGGAATGGCTCAAAGAATCAGGAATTCAAAGATTTATTCCATTGTATCAAGAACTGTTCACATGCAGTCTCGTTAAAGAAGTGAAGGAAAATAATGAGAATAAATCTATTTATGGTTATCTTGGAAACGTTCCTGTCGTTAAGGATACAGAAAATAAACTTATCCCTGGTTATCTTGAGAGAGTTTCCTTTGACATAACTTCAATATTGGTCGATCAAAAAAAGCAATTCGTTGCTAAGGATCTGTCTCAATGGCCATCTTATTTGAGTCGTAATGGCCCATCGTACAATATGGAACGTTCTTGTGTCGTTGCTTTACGACATATAATTTCGAATAAAGTTGCCGTAATCATGGCACCAATTATTACATCAAAAGCGAAGGTTGCTTCAAAAGCCGTAGAGCTCCTTAATCAAGCCCTTGAACAGAGTCACTGTCATGAGCCAATTCTTATCCTTACACGTAGTTCATATGCTCTTGATAGTATTTTGGAACAATTGCTTCTTTCCTTTCCGGATCTCGTCCGTTGTGGATCTTTGTCGAAATGCAGAAATCCTGCTCTTAAAGCTAGACAAATTCAGGATGTGGTTGAAGAAAATTCAAAAAAAACATCTTTACGTAGGGGGTGGTTTAACATTAGCAGCGAGATTATAAGTAAACAAAGAGAATTAACAGAATTATGGAAATTAAGGAAATATGGTTTATCATTACAGTATTTCTTAGAAACATGCCCCAAGGTATTCCGCGAACAACTGTGTCCTATGAACTTAGTGACACGTTATAGGAATTTTGGATTTGAGACAGAAAAGGCATTGCTTGTACGTTGCTTAGAACTTTGGTTATTGGGAATACGAGTAACTGAACATGAACTCTATCCATCGAATAAACAAAAGAATCTAACAGAAGAAGACTTTCCGACCTTTCCGAGTTCTCGACATAATCTACATCGAACTGAAACAGCCTTACCTGCAAATCCTTATACGCGGTCCAATGTTGTACAAGGTTCTAATCAAGGTATAGTTTTGGTCAATAAATACCTGAATTTTGCAGTTAACAACCCTAATTTTTTCTTTACAAAAGAGATGAATGTACGACCTTATGACCATGTTTCACCATCGCTGTTTGACGAACTGTCCAAATCATACTTATTTGAAAATGATTGGATGAAGAATAATGGATGTAATGACGATGAAATTTCTATCCCAACCGACTCTGACAAAGAGATCTTGAATCATCAAATTGATGATCGTGTTATATTTAAACCTGAAGAGTGCCATCAAATAAACTACAATAATTTACTTTCTAAGCACAAGTTAGAGTTCGTCAACGTGGCGAAAGGATTTTGGGGTAATAGTGGAAAAAACATTTGGGACATGGGGTTAGATGAACGCAAAAGTTTATATGATAGGTTCTGTCAACGTCATAAAGAATTTTGTGATCCGAAAATTCGTGGCATCCAAAAAAGTGCAATATTAGATGCGGAAAATGCCAAATCGACACTAATCGCTCGATGGACCGAGGTGTGTAGTTTTGTTCCAGTAATAGGAATGACCGTAAATTATGCCACGATATATAGAGAACTCCTTACGACAATTAAACCGAGAATCTGCATAGTGGATGAAGCATCCGAGATTTTGGAATCTCAGTTAATGTATTTAATTTCTTCGGATCGGCTCGAACATTTAATAATGTTCGGTGATACTAATTATTCAAAACCTGATGTCAAGAGTTATACAGCTCAAAAGCATGGATTGGGCGTATCTTTGTTTGAAAGATGGATCAAATGTGATGGAAAGACCGTCTGTTTAAAACAACAATCTCGCATGCATCCAGCTGTCCATGAACTTGTTCGTACATTTTACGATGAAGATAGGACAGAAAATATAGTAAAAGAGAATATTCCCAAGATTAAGGGTGTTTCCTCTAATGTGTTTTTTATGACACATAATAACTTTGATAAAAACTGGACATCCTTCAAAAAGACGAACGTTTTCGAGGCGAAATTTATTATAAAATTTGCTTTCTATTTGTATCAACAGGGATATGATCCGGCGAAAATAACTATTTTGACGCCTTATCTAGGCCAAAAACTTTTAATTTTAAACCTATTGAAACCTGAACTAAAGAGAGATTTATCAAAGTATAATCTTTACGGACGATTTGATAAGGAGAGGAGTCAAGCCGGAAAGATTAGGGTTGAATTGATCGATAATTATACCAGTGAGGAAAACGAGATTGTTTTGCTTTCATTGGTATCAGTAAGCAAGAATTGGCATGAAGAAGCTTTAAAAACATTGAATAATAAAAAGCGAGCGATAATCGCTTTGTCTAGAGCACTCCATGCGCTTTATATTTTCGGTAATGATGAATTGCTTTGTAAAAGTGAAATATGGGCACCGATTGTTAAGTTGACAAGAGAAAGTAATTAATCTTTTTTATTAACTAGCGAACTATCTGTTTGTTACTAATAATTTATATTGATTTCCTTTATCTAAATAGGAAATACGCACGGAAAAAGTTTTATTCTATCCTGCGATACGCATAACAAAAAAAGGATTGAAATTGCAACATTAGAAGATTTTGATATAAAAGTGCCATATGGCGGATGTTCAGTAAGTATTATTTTACCAATATTTTTTATGTTAATGTTAAATAATCTATGGGCAACATAATAAGTAAAGAGGGATATATCTTACCTACGAATTTATTTTATATATATATATATATATATTAAAAAAAATCCCCCCCCAGGAATCGTGTGCCGGTTTATTAAATTGTGGACATATGTGCTCTCGAAAATGTCACCCTATCAAACACGCAAACGAAGTCAATTATATTTGCAATCGCCAATGCGATCAACCTAGACCCAAAGGATGTTCTCACAAGTGCTCTAATAAATGCTACGATTGTGAAAAATTGGGAAAGTGTCCGCCTTGTGAGAAAGATGTTAGAATCAAATTATCATGTGGTCACATAAAACTTATGTCATGCCGTAGGACATATAACGTGGATAGAATGAATGTAGAATGCAGTGAAAAAAAAGAGTTTAAATTTAATTGTGGGCATATTACTACTATACCATGCGGCACAAGGTTTCCCATATGCCAAGAAACCTGTGGCAAGCCTTTCCCCTGCGGTCATCGTTGTCAACGCCAATGTGGAACAGAACATAATCATGAAAGATCCGATTGTTTAAGCGAATGCACCAAAGTCTTAATCTGCGGACATCAGTGCGCGAACGGTTGTAATGAACCTAATCGTCACACTTCTTTCTGCAGCAAGCAATGTCGTATTAAGTGCATGCATGGACGCGTATGTCCAAAAGCTTGTTTTGAAAAATGCACAAGTTGTCGTGAACCTTGCCCGTGGAAATGTCAACATCATAAGTGTAATAGGAAATGTTTTGAATTATGTGACAGAAATCCATGCACTCAACGATGCCAAGAAGTATTTAAATGCGGGTAAGTACTTAGACATTTAATTTTTTCTTCTTTTTTTTTTTTTTTAATTAGTCATTATGGTTTAATCTTAAATTGTTTCGTAGTCATAAATGTAATGGTTATTGTGGCGAAAAGTGCCCTCCTTGTTTAAAGTGTAATCCTAATCTACAATGCAGGATTACTCTTCTATCATTTTCCGAAATGGAAGAAAATGAGCCTCTTTACGTGCTTCCTGAATGTAATTGCGTGTTTATAGCGTCCGGCCTTGATTCATATTTTAATAATCAAGCTAAAAATGGTATATACTTTTGGTACAATTATTATTTTGTAATGTTTATTATATATTTGTGAATTTTTTATTTTTAATTAGGTGATCATACCGCCGTAAAACTCTGGCAATGTCCCAGCTGTCAGGAACCAATATTCACAGCCATGAGATATAACGAATATTTAAAGAGCGAAATTAATCTTTGGAATATAATCAAACATAAGCAAGAAATAGCCCGCAATTCACTCTCAGAGGATGAAAGAAGACAGATCATTAATGCCATGAACGAGGAAACACGAACCACCGATTTCAACAGCATGGTTGGCGGTAGGTGGTTCGTATGTCCAAATAAACATCCGTATTATATTGGGAACTGCGGTGGTGCCACCCAAATATCAAAATGCCCGGATTGTTCCGCAACTATCGGTGGAACCCAACATAAGGTAGTCAATTCAAATAGATTTTATGGAGAATTTGACAACAGTACTTCTCCTGCTTGGCCTGGCCAGCATTAGGTGTGTTGTTAGTTTTCCTAATGTTAATGTAATTTATGTATGTATTATCAAGCGCATTTATATGATTAATAAATATTTTATTAATAACTTTACATTACATATTTTAATGATTTTATGTACGTCGTAAATTTTATTAAATAATGGCCATCCACACACTGACCGGCAATTCTTCGATCACGTGATAATTTGCCGATCATTGCCTAAAATGGCCGATTAATGAGTTTATTTGGCAAAATCTATCCTTTTGAAAAAATATATAAAATTACATGTAAAATTACGGATAATGGATTTAAAAAATATATAAATTTTATCAAGTTTTATTCAAAAAAAAGTTATTTTCGGTTTCCGGGTGCTCTTGAGATAGTTATAACTCGTGCGTTAAGGTCCCCTCTAAACAACCAAAGTAAATGAAATTCAACTCGTTACTGGAAGTTGATATCTAGGTAAAAAAAAAACGCGAATCGGGAATCAATTAGATTTATTTGATTTTATGCAACATTGAATATTACTCACCCTAATGTCTTTTCCAAATGTGGAATCATGCTAGAACAAAGATAAATAGTTATAACGGGCGTTGGCAGCTTATCACGTGATCTGTAATTATAAATCATATGCGCAAGTTTTAATTTTGTATCACAAAATCTTTTTGTACTTACTTATCATGTTCTTTACGATCTTCGCGATCAAGAATCATTTCGTCGTCATCTTTTTTATCTTCATCTTGTTTTAAGTCCCGTCCGATTTGAGTATATTGATATAAAGAACCATTTAATTTTCGTTTGATTATCTCTACTATGGTAATAGTTTTATTAATAGCGGGGCCTTTTCCTGAGAACACAACTACAACATTTTCGGACGTAAAACTTGACTTATCCTATATTTGATAAGAATATATAATCAACATTTCTCGCTTTTCATTGTAAAGGATTTATGATATGAGCTACCTGAAAAATTGATAGAGCAATTTCAACATATTTCTTGATTTTACTCGACTGAACTATTTTAATCAATTCTTTTGGTTGAATATTCTGAATATTTTTTAAAGAATTTTCGGTTTTTTGTTGTGAGATTGAATCTTGAATTAAATCTATATCTGAAGACGACATTGGGTCTAGTTTCTATAATATCGAGGAAAGAAATAGTTATTTCAAGACCCGATTAACTGTGGCAGTGTTCAAAATTCTTTTTGACAAAGTACCCCGGAAACTTATATGGTGCATAAACTATATTAAAAATTTCCTAAAGTTACTCCCGAGACTTCTTGCAAGAAGAAGTAACAAGGAGAGAGCAACAATGCCTTGTTAGGAAACCTGGCTGGTAATAGTAGATAAAAGGAAAGTAAGATTGGGTAATCATATAAAAATTGAACCACTACATAAATAGTTATTTTCACAGCAACTACCAAGGTCACAATTAATGATTTGGTCTAGTTTCCGGGGTCCTGTTCCCGTTTAACACCATTATTTAGTTCGACGGTTTTTATTGGCTCGGATACAACGAAAGGGTTCGTGTTTTTTAGTTTTTAATTTTTTTTTTTAGGTTTTCCAATTTAAAGTATGACGGAAGTTCGAAGAAACATACCTTCTTTTTCGACTGTTACTTCTAGTTTTAAATCATACATCACATCTTTACCGTTATTGACTACAACCATCACGTGTATATCAATTTTACTTTATGTGTTTGAGTATGTGTACAAGGCATTATTTTCGAATACTATTTATAATTTGCTATCACTTTCGCCCGTTTCATTCTTTAACGGACAAGGTAATTTTATATTAACGCGTAAAACTCGAAATTTCTTATATTCCCTTTAATCAACTAACAGTAAATAATTATTTATTATAGTGTGGCGTTTAGTTACATTTCCTTATCCATCAGATTCACTTGGAAACATACTTTTTAATTTACTTGCATTTTTACCTTTAAGTACAGCAATAGAACATACAATTGGTACATTAGAGTACTATTATATATTAATGACCATATTTACAATACTTTCAGGTTCTTTATACTTATTAGGTTCACTGATATTTGATTATAAAGATGTTAATATTGGTGGTTTAAGTATTTGGATGTTTGGTGTTGTTGTTTGGGAGAGCAGAGAATTAGCCGGACGTGAAAGAGAGTATGTTTTTATTTTTCTAATTTAATTTTTTGAATTTATTTTTTTATTGAAATGAGCTTTTTTTTTCGATAATAGCATATTTGGATTATTTAGAGTTCCAGCACACTTTTATCCCGTTGTATTGTTATTGTTGATGGAAATTTTATTTCCACCTAATTGGTTTGCAAGTCATTTATGTGGTTTATTTGCAGGATATTTTTGTGAGTCAATTTATATTACAATATAGTACTTTCTCTTCTAAAACGTATCTAATTAATTTGGAATCTTCCTATAGATTCCTTTGGATATTTATCATGTATAATACCACCTCCAGGATATTTTTCAAATTTAGAGAATAAATTTTCATATTTATCGAATTTGCGTGGATTCGTTAAGGCAGATGAAGGTAGTAGAGGTGGATGGTGGTTACCATTATGGAGTCAAGATGTTGATGGATTAGAAGATTCTCTTGAATTTCCTATACATAGTAATAATGGTAGTGGTGCAATAATTGGTGGAGATGAAGATGATCATGGTATCCGTGACAATAATGTTCGTGACAGTGGCCATGTCAGTGGTGATGATGATGATAATACTCTTCTTAACCCGACAAGTGCAACGCCGTAAGTAAATTTTTATATGACAAATTTTTTTAAAATATAATTTTCTTAATCAAAGCTTCTTCTTTTTAAAGACAAAATGCACGATCGGTATCTCCAGAGATATCAACGCCCGTATTCGTTGTCCCATCTTCAAATGAATCGAGCAGAGCTAATTCTCCACAACCACGTGATAATTCTCCCCTAACTGATAACAGAAATTCTGAAGATCCTCTTAAAATCACGACCACAACACAAATAAGCAACGATATTGAATTTGACTCTCTTCTTCATCAAGATATTTCATCTAAAGACATAAAATTAGTAAGTGACGATTGAATATTTGCAAGGTTAAAAATACGAAACTTTTAAGTGTAATCTTTTATTGTAAATATATTTTACATATTTTTAGTTTATTTGAATTTTATTATACATATATATAATTTATATTTATTTATTTATTTATTATTATTTTACGTTAAAGTCACGAGTAAAAAAAAAGAATAATTTTATGTAATAAATAAGTAAATTACAACTAATTTTTTTAAAAAAAAAATAGTAAAAAATTTATTGAGAATTCTTTCTAATCACAAACGTATATATATTTCACATATATGTTTTTGATTCAAAAACAGACGTTAGTTAGATGATGGTGGTTTGATTATTTTTATACCGGGTATAGCAGTTGGATTAAAAGATCTTTGACATTCTGCATAAGCTACCCCAATACCAAAACCTGTTGACATTGCAATCGGCCAAGATTTTTCTGTTTAAACGAAAAGATGTCAATTTGAAAGAAAAATAATAAATAATTTTTTTTTTTTTGATATATAATAGATAAAAAAACACGTACTTTTAAATAATAGAGCAGATGCTACAATTCCTACGCTTAACCCAATTCCGGATTTTATTAACAAATTTGATAAACAAAGATCCCACTAATACAAAATTTTTTTTTACGTTGTTTAAAAAAAGGCAGTTATTTAGCTGCTATTAATTATTATGTTATAAAAATATATATATATATTATATATATATATATATATATATTCCTTTTTTTTACCTTTTCATTTAAAATTTGTTCACTTTTAGTATCCACCACTTTTTCGTTAGTCATAATTATACTATTTTGATATCAAAAAATTATTTTTTTTCACAAATATTTTTTGAAAAAAAAAAAAAAAATTTTTTTTGTAGATATTTTTTAAATGTAGTACATGATTTACATAGTGCGTTGATATGAGTTCTAATTCTTTATAAGGAAATTTCTTTTCTTTTTCTTTTGTACAAACTAAAAAAGACATGGTTTGTAGTTTTATTTTTTAACATACAATTTAGTTTTATTGTAATTTAATGGTTTTCTCGGTTTTTTTATTATGTACTTACCTGGTTGATATACTTGCCTGTATATTATTAGTCTTCACTAAGTCAAAGATCCACGAAGCAGCGATCATCAACTAAGGCATCTAAAGCAACGAATTCTCAAATTTCGACACGTAAAAAGAAACAAAAAACGAATTCAGGGTTAACAATAGAACAACAACAAGAAATACGTGAAGCTTTCGATTTATTTGACACAGAAGGCAAAGGTATTATAGATATAAAAGAACTTAAAGTAGCAGCAAGAGCTCTTGGTTTTGAACCTCCTAAAAAAGATGAGATAAAAAAATTATTATCGGAAATCAATAATAAATCTACCGCCGAAAGCGATGATAATGCTGATAATACCATCGAATTTGATAGTTTTAATAAAATAATGGCTGCTAAAATGGTAATTGGTAAAATATACATATTTCTTTTTGAAAAAAAAAAAAAAAAAAAAAAAACAAAAAAATTGTTTTGATGAAAATTAAATTTTCATTGAATTTAATAGTCCGAAAGAAATTTAAATGACGAATTTCTAAAAGTATTTCGATTATTTGACGATGATGATACTGGAAAAATTACTTTTAAAAATTTAAAACGAATTGCTAAAGAATTAGGTGAAGATATAAGTGATGATCATTTAAGAGAAATGATTGAAGAAGCCGATCTTAATGGCGATGGTGAAGTTGATGAAAATGAATTCATACATTTATTGAAAAGAACAAATTTATACACTTAAAATAAAAATAAACTTTTCAGAAAAAAATAATATTTATTCTTTTTTTTAGAGTTATAACTTCTGGTTTTTCTTAAAAAAATTCTAAATAAAAAATAAAAAATGTTAAATATTGATGTGTGAATCAATCAACACTATTAAAGAAATGTACAAAATAAAACTTGAGAAGTATCTAATTTATAAAATATATATAAAATTGATAAGTATATTTTTATAATATATAATGCACAGTTTTTTTTTTTTTTTGAAGTATACATTTGAATAATGATATAATAAAAGCCATTTCGTAAATGTTCAATTTTATTTTCGTTACCACCAGCTTCTACTTCGGGCAAGAGGCTCCACGTTGCCTTGATTTTCACCAATATTATTATTCAATTCTCCTGAAGTCTCTTCATTAAATGATTGACTTTGGCCACTGCTAAACCAGCCTCCAAATAATCTCGACAATATACTATTGTTTGGGGATATTTGAGAGAGATTAATATTATGAGATGGTGGTGTTGTACCAGATCCTGAAGATGTATTTCCCTCCACACGATGACGTTTAGAAACTTTATCCTCAGTCTCGCCTTTCTCTTTATCGTTATCTTCCATTTTACTCTTCAAAATTAATTTAGCAATTAGTTTCAAGTACAATTTTTAACAAATTATTTTACAAATAATTTTGATTACTTATTACCTCTGGGATAGTGGTTGCATTTGATTCACTTCGTTTGCGTTTGGATCCATTTCGAAGACTTGAGTATGCTTTATTATAACGAGAAACACTAGATCTGCTACCCCTGGAGCTGCTGCTCTCTATGCTGTTTCTTCGTCGAGTGGCACCCGAAGGTTCGCTACTTTTTTCAGAACCTGCAAGTTCTAACGATTTTATACGATTACGTAAATCTTCCCTAAAATAATATTTTAAACGTATAATTAAGATTTGTCACACGGGGATCTTAAGTAAATTGATTTCTCACTTACTCTCCAAATATTCTATTATTTGTATCAAAATCGTAAAATTTTTTATTGACTTCTCTATATATATCTTCATTTCCAGTGCCGACTTTACCATATTCACTTTTAGTCTCATCATAAAATTTTTTTAGGCAATACCAATGATCACTTGACCAACTAGATTGTGTCTGCATTTCTTGTGATTCTGGTGGAGGAGTATTAGAAAGTGATGTAGAACGAGTTGCAGGGCCGTGTGGCCTTACAAATGAAGGAGTATGAACATCTTCAACGGAAATAATATTCCCGGGAGACTCAACTATATCAAAATTTTTTTCGGCTAATACACGAACAGCATTCGCAAGAGTCGTTGGGTTTCCTGAAGATATTTCGACAATACATGGGTCGGGGATTGGAGCTATAGGTTGGTCAGTGGCGGTGTTACCACCATCACGAATACTTCGTTCCCTAACCTTACCACCGCGACCTCTACCCCTAGTGCTTCTCGGGGTCTTTTTAGGTTGTGTCGAAGAAGTAAGATCAACTTGTACTTCCGGCACATCAGCTGTTTCTTTATCTGATTGCTCGTGAATGTTACTTATGACATCGTCATCGATTTGTGTACTAACAACTTTCCTGTCATCTCTTTTACTAACGCCGCGACTTCTAGGACTTCTAGTAGATCTAGATTTAGGTGTACTAGGAAGTTGCTCGTTAACCGAGCTTCTAGTGCTTTGTCGGACCCTTTTTGGACGTTTAGGTGTTATAACTGATTCTTCGACAACAGCAATATTCTGTTCTATTTCAGCATCGGATAATTCTCGTACAATTCGATTCTCCGAATTATCATTCACCTTTTCAACAGCTTCCGGAATTGATTTGGCGATCTCAATTTCAGATTCAGTTTCCTCTCCACCAGAGTACTTATACTCGGTATCATGATTCTTCGACCTAGAGCCGCGAGTAATTCCATCTCTACCCTTTCTTCGACCTCTATTACTCTGAGCAGATTTTTTCTCCTTCCTTGTAATCTTAGGGGGTTTGAAAATTTTCGGCGCGGTCTTACTTGAAAGTCTCCTTTTAGTACTAACTTCTGGGATTGCACCAATACTCCCAACTTTCTTGGATTTCTTTGGAGTAGTGGACGCTTTTAAAGACAACCGAGTTTTTGAAGTGGTACGATGAACTCGTGAATTTGCCATTACCGTTTCACTATCATCACCTAATTCATTATCAGCTTCATCTGGGTGCCATTCGCGATCTTCAATCTTCTTACGAAAAGTTGATCTGCGAGATATTCTGCGTTTTGGTATTGTCCTTGTAGACTTTTTGGAAATACTCTTTAAAATAGTTTTTTTAGCTGGTCGCTTAGATCTTTTAATTTTTTTGGAAAAAGCAGCAGTGTCGGGTGCCTTGTCTGTTTCTTCGCTATTATCTACTACTCCAGGTAATTCAAGCATAATTTTTCGAGAACGAAGGTCATGCTTGAGGTATAAATTATTTTGAAAATCATTATCAAGGTTGTTTTCATCAATATTCCCGCCATCACTCATACTCTGAATACCAAGAGAATCTCGACTAGCTTTCTGCTCTTCATCATTTTGAACAGGAAGATAATATGCAGGCTCATCAATCTCTTCGTTCTTTTCATTATCAACATTAACAGCAGAATCTACATCAGCTTCATTTTCAGTAACAGATAAAGTTTCTTTACGAAGTGAACGACGATTTTTACGTGTTTTAGATCTTCTACTACCATAAGAATAACGAGGGTAGCTATAATTAGCCATGGTTCTATAAATTAAATGTTAGTTAATTTATAAATAATAATATGTTATTATTTACATTAATTTAATTCTTTAAAACCTTTTACGAGTACTACGCCGTATTCCAGGAGTAATTGGATTAGTGAATTGCTCGATTTCTTCTTCACTTTCAGGTTCTACCTTAATAAATTTTAAGTTAGAAAATTTGGACGCCATACTGTTGTAATGTTCGCTCTGTCTAAGTAATGTATCACTAATCTATATTTATTAATAATAAATAAAATATAAATTTTATTGTATATTAGTCTATGCATTTAACATATGCTATTCTGTTAAATCTTGTAATACCTCGTTAGTAATAACGAAGTCGACGCTTTCCGGATATTCGTCCTCATTCTCATGCTCTCGTTCAAGTTCTGACCGAGAAACTTCGTGAGGTTGTTTAAAAGTCCCAGTGGTTTGCGTATATTCAATATCTTCCATTTCATTGTCTACTTCATGATTCTTATATGAGACAGAACTATGATGTACACTATCAAGTATCATATTCGATGTTGATATTAAATCTCTGAGTTCATTAATATCTCGACTATCTGTATCAACTAATGAAGTAGAAAATTCTTGATCCATTCTAGGTTTATCTAAATTTAACATACTCTTCTCTTGCTCTGATTGCAACAAATCAGTAGATTCATCTAAAACTTCAAAAGCTAGTGTCGCAGGACTTTTATTTATTAATTCACGATTATTTGAAATATCTTGAGATTTTAAAGATGAGTCAGAATGTTGTTCAGAAGTTTGTGGTGTTTGATTACTCGAAATCCTTGGGCTCCTTCGGAGTGTAGGTTGCTGTTCTCGATGTTTACGTAAGTTTAGATCAGTACGTTCGTCTCCAAGAGCGATATCTAGCGCAGGTGAGTAAAGAATGCTTTCAGGCGTCTGTGGAGCTAAATCACTCGAATCATGTAATAATATTGGGATCGTTGATGTATTATCTAGCGTAGAGTACTCAGAATAAGCACCTTGAGGAACGTCAGACAAAAAAGAGTCTACTATTTGAGTAGTATTTAATTGCGAACTTTGAAGGGTACTCGGGGTCCTTGGTTGTGACTGAGAGCCACTTGTTAGTGGTTGAGTATTATCTGGAGTGGGATACTGTGCATACAAAGATCCAGCATTATCTTTATTATCTTGCACATGGGACATTTTTTATTGTATTTTTTTATTCTCTAATAAGTATAAGTCAATATGAGACCTTATTTTTCTTAATATTATTCGTAATACGTACAGATTTTTCCGAGTGAAAAAAAAAATTTCTTCCCTTGTTTTTAAAATTAAAAAAAAAAAAAAATGTGTAATGATGATTCAGGGTCGCTAATCACAAATATTGTGGCGCATTTTAAATAGTTTAATTTTTAAGGCTGTATAACAAAATGTGCATGAATAAAAACTGTATGATAAAATTCAATAATCAAATTCGAATCTCACATGTTCACTTTATTAACACGTATTTCTAATGTAATATGTATAATACAAAGTAGTTCACTTAAATTTTATTTAGCGACTCTCCAAATTTACATTAGATAATACTTTTCCCAAACTATTCTTAATTTGGGTCTATTGTAAAGCATCTTCGGTTCGGGCCAAAAAACCAATATTATAATTCTTTTCCAAATTAAATTTAGTGTAAATTTTAGTTCGGAAAAAATTAGCAACTCTGCTGGGAAAAAAAAGAAATTTACTCTAGGAATAATAAATATAACAGTCGCCGCTTAACAGTCAGTGGAAATGTCAAAAATTAGAGGGAAATGTTTTGTACTATGATATCACAATAAATTATTGGAACAGTATGGCCGCCTACATTAAAACCTATCATTACTAACAAAACCCCACATTAAGCAAAGTTTAAATTAGGAAATAACAAGTCCTGTAAGGGAATAGGCTCCCATGTCAGCCTAAGCTGACTCTTTCCTTTTTTGTGAGATATCGTAAGAGAATATTACGAGCACCATTTATATCCCTATCAAGTTTTGTTTTGCATTAGGGACAGCAAAATTCTTTAGATCCACCTAGTTTTTTATGAATATATCCACAGAATCCGCAAGTTTTGCTTGTATATTCTTCTGTACAAATTACAACTTGACACCATGGATATTCATGTGCCTTATGGATTAAATGCTGTCGAAAGCGAAAATGTGACCATGTACACATGGCTCGAGCAGTCTTGGATCCAATTTGTCGTTGCCCACGTCAGATCATTTCTTGAGTGCGGAATTCAGGTAGTAATAATATAATACGATAATTCTCACAAAGCCATTTAACCAGCTTATAATGTAATGGTGCCGCCCGAAACTAGGAAGTTTCGGTCACCTGACGAAACCGAAATGGTAAAACTAGTTTCGGAAAATTGGTCAATCCCGAAACTGCCGAAATTATCCTAAATTACCGATATTACCCGAAATTATTAAAACTGTTTTATAACTAAATAATTAATAATTTACTGACTTTATGATTTTTACAGAATAAAGCTTTATTTTATTTGAAATTTATCATGATAAATTACATTTATCAATTTATTCATCATTTTCCAAAATTGCTAAATCAACATATTCTTCGATTAATACATATACATTATGCTTTGGAATTTCAACTTCTTCAAAATATTCTTCATAACCACCTTCACCTTCATGATCATCATTATCATTTTCAATTTCAAAAAATGCCGATTCATCAATTAATTTTTGAATATCATCATTATTTTGTCTTGAATTAGATTCAGCTAAATGCATATTATTATTTTGATAAAAGTGTCGAACTTTGGCTATTGACTCAATCGTATTAGTATCCAAAGTCGTCCTTTTTTTTCCGTATAACCATCCTAATACGGAAAACATTCTTTCGCATGAAGCGCTATGCGGTGTCACTGCAAATACTTTTAACGCCAGATCTCTCAAAAAAGGAGGTTGATCTTCACATGACATCCACCATGTACAAGGTGTAACCCGATTTTTAACAAATGCCGTTGAATAAGTACCTTGTTTGGCTTTAAAATTCAGCATTTGAGTAATTAATATTTCTTGGTCGTCAATATTATATCCCATATTTTCCCATAACTTTTGCGCATACTCTGAAATTTTCGTCCACATATTCTTTAATCCATTACCTAATAATAAATATTTTTTTTTTAAAAAAAAAAAATTATGTTTACCTTCAATATTTAATAATATTAAATATTTACCTCGATAACCAGGATGAAGAAAGTATGCTAATATATATGGCATAACATTAAAAGATTCCCAACGTTTATTGATAGAGTTTATTACATGATTTTGAAAATTAACTAAACCTCGTTCAACTGGAATCTTCTTAATAGTACTTGCTAGACGAATTAATGCAATAAAACAATCGGCAAAAGTAGTATTAGACGCTTCAACAGACAAAATGGTCTTTTTTAGCGGCTCTAATACTTTTAATACCACGTTAACGTCATGGAAAAATCCACGAGAGGTAATTATTTTTACTATATTTTCTTTAACAACATCCTTATGATCATCTGCGACCTATTAATTTGTTTTAAAATATTTTAATTCTTTTTGCAAATTAATGAAAGATAAATTAATATTCTTAATTACCTTTTCTAATGCCAGTTTTAGACGTAAAACAGAATCTGCAGCATCAAACATTGTCGTCCATCGCGTTTCAACCCAAGTTTTAAGTCCTCCGCCTTCAATATTAAAATTTTTAGCGTACTTTACCAATAGAGCCTTTCCTTGGTGAGATTTGTTAAAAAATTTTACTATTTCGTTACATGATTTTAAAACTTTTTTCGGAAAATTGTGTTCTATTTTTTTTTAAATGATATAATTAATATTTAATTATTAATAACAAGAATATTTAGCAAATTAATAAAATAGTTCAAAAAAATTGACAAGAACTTACCAAGTACATCTTTAGTGATTAAATTCACACAATGTGCAATGCAACGAGTGTTAACAATAAATGGGTATTTTTCACTTATAATACTTCGAGCAAGAGCACAATTTGCAGCATTGTCCGTTACAACTGCTGCAAATTTATCGGGTCCAATTTTTTGAAGTACATCTTCGATTTCACTTGCTAAATTTTGGGCCGTATGTTTTATGATTGAAAGATCTCGAAGTCGATATAAGAATTCGCGCCGATCATGAGTCATTATTATGAAATTATAAATCGAGTGACCTGATGGGTTCGTCCACCCGTCTAAGCCTAAAATTAAAAAGTAAAGAATGGTAAGTTTTTATAAATATGATGTAGTATGAAATTTTTTTAAAAAATTAATTACCTAATGTTAAATTCGTTGCCTTTCCAAGAATAGAGTTTACTTGATCTTCAATTCTTACTACTGCGTGAGAAAGCATGATTCCTGCCAATTTTTCACGAGAAGGTAACTTGTAACCGGGTTGAAGTTTTCTAATCAAATCTACAAAAAACGGATTTTCAACAACTGCGAAAGGAGTACCGCAGCATACAAATGCTTTAAGTAAACATTGGTCAATTGCTTCCTGTTTCTGCTTTGATAATGGTTCAACACTATTTTGATCAACATCCCAAAAATCGGTAATGTTTAATTGTTCAATTCGAAAGCGTTTATTATCTTCTGTGTCATCATCATTATATAATTGCAGGATTTTTTGAATATACTCTCTCCTTGTTTCCTCATCAACGTTAAGACAATCTTTGGCGAGATGAACCTGAAGTTCTTGTGGTCGTCCGCGTGTCCACTTTTTTTCACAATAAAGGCATTCGGCTGCAAAGTGGCCAGCAGTTGATAAAGGAGTTTTGATAAAATGTTCCCATACCGAGTCTTGTGGACGTCCAACTTTACTTTTAAAGTTTTGTTCGGGTTCTATTTGTCTAGTTCTTTTATTGGTTTTGTTAAGTGGCATACTTATCGGTTGTAAAGGAAAAAAAAAATTTAAAATCGAAATAAAAAAAAAGTTCGCTAAAAATCTAATCTGATGACCGATCATCTAGACATCTACCTAATATGGGCATAATTAATTTTTTACGTAATTTATTATAAAAAAAAAGTATTTTTAAACAAAAATAGTGATAAATAAAATGATTGGAGATTTCGTCATATTTCGGGAATTTCGAGTAGATTTCGGAATTTCGGAAAGAATTTCGGGAATGAACCAAAAACCCGAAACATTTCGGAATCTGAAAATAATTTCGGGCGGCACCATTATTATAATGACAATCATTCACAAGACAACAAATTTTCTTGTGAATTCGTAACATAACATGATGCAATCTGCAATTAAAAGTAATAAATACATAAAATTATCAAATAAATAATTAATTAATAAATAAATTTTACCTGTAACGTTTTCGCTTATTTCTTTTTCCATGAATTTGATCACGCTTGCTCTGGAGTTTATCATATGCATGACATAACCTGTAAATTCGGCCAATGTCATTTTTACCCCATTCAACAGCCATTCCACTTGGATCATAACCCGTCATAAATGTACGCACACCTGGATCTAGGGAAATCACTCCTGATTCTTCCTATTAAATTATTAAATACATAATTAATTAAAGTTTTAAATTAATAAATAATATAAATAATATAATAAAAAAAACAGATAAGAACCTTTTGAAACATAGGGCCTTGGTTTTCAGCCTGTATTTCAAGTGGTCTAGGTATGCAAAGGTAAAATTCACCAAGTTGATTCACAACAAGGCGGCTATCATACTCAAGCTTATTTGGAAGAGGTTCTGCTGACTTCATTTTAGGAAGGAACGAATATTCACCACGAGACTTGCCCCAATGTTTAGAATGTATTACAATTGATTGGTGAGGATCTTTTTTGGAACGGAACTTCATTTTAAATTTTTTACGATTGGTGGCAAAATTGGTAGAATATCCTTTAAGCAGGTCATTCATAGCCTCATCTCATATATCATAAGGTGTTTCCAAGACCCACTTAAGTTCTGCATTATTCCTAAAATTTACAGTATTGAAACATCGTGCCTGCAAATCCTTCTTGTTCCGGTTGACACCTTCTTTTTTGACTACGAAAAGACATTGATTGTACGTCCAGTGTGCTGTCCCTATCCATCGTCTGAGTTTTAGCTGCTCTTCTTGTGTAGGAAAAAGTCGGATACGCTGTGCTTTGCCCGCTGGAATTTTGGAACTTTTGGACTTAGGCAACTTGTCTTCTTCCGCAGTTGGTGGCTGAATGTATTCCATTATGTCTTGCCACAAAAACCGTGATGGTGAGTTCGATGGCTTCACTACTTTTGGAGCAGACATTCGTACTGAATACCATGAGTTGAGCCCCATTTTTTTCAAAGATTTATCCCATAAGCTCGAATCTGAAATGACACAATCGGTTCTAATAAAAAAGTTAATGAAATGGTAAAGACAATAGAAATTAAAATGAATAAAAAGAATTAAACTCAAACCTTTCAGGCAGCCACCATTTCTTCGATTCTTCTCTTGTGTATTCGTTCCAGAAGAGCAACAGAACCTTTGCATTTCCAGTTGAGCCCTGAGCCAATTTTACATTCTGGGTAATGCTGTCAGAGATTTGCAATCTGTCGTTTGATTCTGGAGTAGCAGACCTTGGCCTTTTGCACGGGTTGTGTCTGGTTGTCTCCAAAGGTTCCTCATATAGAGTTTGTAATTGAATAGAGTCATTTTCCACCAGGCATCCTGACAATAGCAATTCTTCCAGAATTGGCCCATCATTGCAATATTTCGACTGAGACGTCATACGTCTCTTGGAGTCTATTTGCACTTTAGTAAGTATTCTTGTTCTGGGCCAGGTTATAAAAAAGGTGGTTCTGTCAAAAAAGTAGGTTACTGAGCTGTTCTTATTTAAAATTTTAAAATTACTTTTCGTGGTTGCTTAAATAGTAATTGCAGCCGTGAGAATTACGAGTTACTGTAAATACAACGCGTCTTGAAATCTGCGGTGATGCGTCTTGGTTAAGTATTCAAAATTGGTGTAATGAAGAATACCACGAGTTTAGTGGACAGGTAACATTTAAAACTGCGTCGTATTTTTTAAATTTATTTGAATCAAGTAAGGGTGATATTTTTAAAGTCGAGGTGATGCCACAAGGATCTTGATTGCTTTATTGCGGGAGGGTATCTGTGCCGCTAAATTTTGATATGTACAACAGTACATGGAAATTAAAAACTCAAAATTTCCTGCTTATCACGCAATATTTGTAACTTCTTTCATATCATGATAAGAAAAATAGCATATATTATTCCCAATTATACTATGGATTTTTATCAAACTTTTTTAAAAAATGTGTTTGTTAAAAGACATTTCAGATTAAAAAACCCTTTTCCTTTAGCATTTTTAATTTTATTGATTTTAAACAGCTTCATGTATGATAAACCGGAATTAAATTGAATTTTTAAATTAAAATAACATTCTTATTCTCATCACAAATCTAAAAAGTAGTAATTTTGCATTAAGCTATGGGATAAATTCTCAATGATTATTCAGCAATTCAATCTTTAAATTAGTGCCATAGAATACTGACCAAACGACCCCATGTAAAACACCTCCCAGGCAAGTCATTTATTGCTTCATCACGAATGTCATAGGGTGTTTCAAGGACTCATTTGGTATTATTGAAGTTTTTTGCGTTGAAACATAGTGCGCGTAAATCCTTCTTTTCTCGTCTGATACCTTCTTTTTCGACCGCAGTAAGATACCGATTGCATGTCCATCATGCTGTTCCCATCCATCTTCTGAGTTTCAGATGCCCCTGCTGGTTGGGATAAATGTGAATCTGTTGTACCTTGCCTGCTGGAGGTTTCTTCACTTCCTTCTTGGATGTCTTTAATCTCTTGGGCAACATCTCTTCTCCTTCTGCGATTTGCAGCTGAACGTAATCCATTATGCTGTGCTACAAATAAAGATGTGTCTGCAATACCCTAATTGCGGATTAATTGCGATTTGCGATATTGCGGAACATTGCGGATTTTGAAGAATAATTATTCGCAAATCCGCAATCGCAAATAATCCGCAAATCTGCAAATAATCCGCAAATCCGCAAATAATCCGCAAATAATCCGAATAATCTCAAAAATTATGATTGACTGTAGATCATCTTCACATGATCATTTTTTTTAAAAAGTGGACAATTTTGTCCATTTTGTAAACTCATGAATCATGTTAATTTAATCTTTGCAATAAAATATAACCAAATTTATTTATATACTAAAAAGTGGACAATTTTGTTCATTTTGTAAACTCATGAATCATGTTAATTTAATCTTTGCAATAAAATATAACCAAATTTATTTATATACTAAAAAGTGGACAATTTTGTCCATTTTGTAAACTCATGAATCATGTTAATTTAATCTTTGCAATAAAATATAACCAAATTTATTTATATACTAAAAAGTGGACAATTTTGTCCATTTTGTAAACTCATGAATCATGTTAATTTAATCTTCGCAATTAAATATAACCAAATTTATTTATATACTAAAAAGTGGACAATTTTGTCCATTTTGTAAACTCATGAATCATGTTAATTTAATCTTCGCAATTAAATATAACCAAATTTATTTATATACTAAAAAGTGGACAATTTTGTCCATTTTGTAAACTCATGAATCATGTTAATTTAATCTTTGCAATAAAATATAACCAAATTTATTTATATACTAAAAAGTGGACAATTTTGTCCATTTTGTAAACTCATGAATCATGTTAATTTAATCTTCGCAATTAAATATAACCAAATTTATTTATATACTAAAAAGTGGACAATTTTGTCCATTTTGTAAACTTATGAATCATGTTAATTTAATCTTCGCAATTAAATATAACCAAATTTATTTATATACTAAAAGTGGACAATTTTGTCCACTTATTCGCAAATTTGCGATAATATAAATTATTTGCGGATTTGCGGATTATTTGCGATACTATACGGATTTGCAGATTATTTGCGGGTTTGCGGATTTGCGGGTTATTTGCGGTACTATAAATTATTTGCGGGTTATTTGCGGTACTATAAATTATTTGCGGGTTTGCGGATTATTTGCGGGTTTGCGGGTTATTTGCGGTACTATAAATTATTTGCGGGTTATTTGCGGGTTTGCAGATTATTTGCGGGTTTGCGGATTATTTGCGGGTTTGCGAATTACTAAGCGCAATTGATTTCCAAAACCCGCAATATTGCGGATTTTAGAAATCAATTGAGGACCCATCTTTAGCTACAAACACTGTGACGATTGCAAGCAAATCTTCTGCAAGTTCTCCAGCTTCATTACTTTTGGCACTGACGTCTGTACTGAGTACTACGAGCTGAGTCCCATTCTTCTCAAAGATCCATTCCATAAGCTCAGATCCAAAACGGCACAATCGGTCCTAATAAAAAAGTCAGCAAAATAATAAATCAAAGCAAATAAATAATTAAAATCAAACCTTTTGGGTAATCACCACTTCTTTGATTCCTCCAGCGTGTATTCGTTTTAGAAGGCAACAAAACCCCTACGTTTCCAGTTAAGCCCTGAGCCAATGTCGCTGACGATTTCATATTCTGGGTAGTGCTGTTGGAGATTTGCAATCTGTCGTTCAAGGTCATCTCGTTGATGCTCCAAACTGACTCTGGCATAGCAGATCTTGACCTTTTGCGCGAGTTGTGTCTGGTTGTCTCCAAAGATTCCTCGTATGTCTGTGATTGAATAGAGTCATTTTTCACCAGGTGTCCTCACAATAGCAATTCTTCCAGAGTTGGCCCATCATCGCAATGTTTCGACTGAGACGTCATACGTCTCTTTAATTTTATTCGCACTTTGGTAAGTATTCTTATTTTTATCTAGGGTTGTTAAAAATGTGGTCTTTGTTCAGGAATGTGAGTTTGTTGGCAGAACTGTGTTGTTTAAAACTATTTTTTTCTTGTATTTGATTTTAAAATATGAGGATCTTTACAAAACCGTGTTAATGCACAGTAATACGAAAAATGTGGTTTATTCCAGAATGTTCGAAATCTGTTTAGCGGTCAAAGTTGATATAAATGGCTAAAATCGACAATTTTCAGATCATAATTCCGGCCGAAAATTCCTTAATTCTGGCCGAATTCGTAATGCCGGCCCAAATTACGTTAAAATCGAAATTTTCAGGTTATATGTAACACTACATCTATACAATGTCAAGAATACACTTGTAAACTTTAAAAATTAAAAACTTTTTGAATAAAAAAAAAAAATAAAAAACATTATATTTAATTAGATTTTGATTAAAAATCATTTATAACAACCAAATAGACCTAAAACATTATTCCAATAAAAAAATTTCTTTATAAATATAATCATAGTAGATTTGATATAAATTATTTTTACTATATATAAATAATAACTAAATTAAAGTAATTAATTATATAAATTACAGAATCATAGAAACGAAAAAAACTGTATTGTACATAAGTAAATTTTTTTGTTCTAATATTATCTGATTATTTATTTTAAAAATATCTAGTTACAACTTTTAATTAATTTTGCCTATATAATCATGATTCATGAACGATTATAATCCATTATTATGCTGAAAATTACCTGCTTGCCGTGTTGCTTTATCTATTGCATATAGGAAAATTTTAACAATATTTAAAGTAATCTTATTGACTAATAGTTAGAAGGATTGTTATATGCTATAAACTATCACAATTAGTTATCATTGAAGGCTTCAACTTTTTGAATTCTCAAACTGGCTTCAATAGTTTCAGCTTCAGAAATTTCCCGAAGAAGAGCATTGCAGTCGTTTAACTCTTGAATACCTTCTTTGATATTCATACATAATGCGTACATGGAGAAAGCGACATCATGTATCTGATTTCAAGATGCAGTATAAAACTTAATCAAAAAATTCCCTTAAATGAAAACAAAATAATTCATACCAGTGGCGACTCCATGTCCCATTTACGCAAAACGTCTTCGGCTACTAATGAACACGTGATAATTTCATCTTTTAATTGGCCTACAAAAAAAAAAATAAAAATCGGACAAGGCTTTAGGAAACAATAAATAAAAATTCATTTTGAGTAAGGATACCTAATTCTCCAGTTATTATATTGGTAATTGGCATTGCGGTCGTAGTATTTGCTAAAGACGATGCGAATGAAATGTAATGTTTCTTAAAATTATCAAAATGTTCGTTGATTTGTAATAAAATATTTTGCTAAATTGTCATAAAAAGCAAATAAAATTAATTTTTTTTACATCTTGTAAAATAACATTAAACCGAAATACCTGGAGTTTTAAAGTCGTATTTAAAAATATGATTTCTTTTTCTAATGTGAATTTCCTACATATCCTTGACAATTCTTCTTGTTTCTTGACAAGCAATTCCCATGCATTCAACAATTGTGTCTAATATAATTTATTAACATTATTTCACTTTCAAGCGAAAAGTGATTTAAAATGAGCTTTACCTCTGCAGTTCTTTTTTGACACTCAAACGCGCGTTCTGCTTTGGAATTTAAGAAACACCATTGCGTCAAACGCGCATTTAACATTATTATTTCATCATCTAAATTGCGATTCTAATTAAAAATTTAATTATTAGCGGCAGCAAAGTTTTGGTTTAATTAAACAATTCAATCACTTACTTCAGCTGGAATATAGGCATCTTGTAAGATAGCCTTCTTTTATTCAAAAGATTATCAAGTTTGAAATTTATTAAAAACTACGAACTTCCTAAGATTTCTCATTAAATCTCACCTGGCTTACTGCTCCTATATATAAAAATGAATCAATACACATTTTTACCTGAAGTGAAAAAATCTAATGTATAATAATAAATAAATACCTTGATTTTTGTTCAAATTTGTTTGAATAAGTGCTGATTTTAAAGATTCAGCCTTATGCTTCTGAACAGTTAGGCGAGATATGCCCAATTGTTTTTGTACAACTTTGATGGGTTTGATATTGAGTCTGCTTCCTACAAATGTATCAGATGCAGCAGTTTTTTTACCGTCTTGATTCTTATTTGATATAGTATTCCTATCATTAGAGTTGTTTGAAACAGATTGCATGTAACGCGACTGAACCTCACGAGCTGTAAAAGATAGTTTTAATTAATGATGCATTCGATAACAAAATAAAAATCAAATATTACTTTTTTTCTTATGTTTTTGCTCAGTATTTGTAGATGTCGTAGTGGAAACTGAGAATATAGAAGGAAACAATTCGGATTCTTGCTCTATAAATGTATCATTATTGCCAGGTCTACAAACAATTAGCAATACTGTCATTAGCCTCATCACATAAGCGTAGAGAAAATGAATTTTGTCTCCTAACTCGATAAATCTCACGTGCTTCGCTTCTGAGTTTTGCGAACTTGACATTTTCTCAGAAAGAGTACCTTCCTCGGACGCGATTTATATATGATATATATTAGGCACTAAGAGTACCAATACCAACCCTTAACTGGTGATTATCATATGGGCCACTTGCGATTAAATCACTTGATCGACCGTCGATCATTACTAGACCTGTTCGTGTCTGGTCGGTTGAGGTCGCGATCATATTGGTCGGTTGAAATCGTGGTCATATGCAAAATAACAATTTTATTGGTGAAAAATGGTCGCCCTAAAAACTTTAAAAAAATGTTGGGCTATGATAGAAAAGTTGGCTATATAAACAAATGCATGCAGAACTGGTCAATCAAACTAAACCCTAACCAATCATAACTTCAACTAATTAGACATAAATAATTATTCCTAGTATTACCATGAAAAAAAGCACTGGTTATATGATGATAAAAAAAATTGTTACATCCATTAAATCCTGCTATATTTTCATTGTTTATAGAACATTTTTTTTGACTTAGTAAAATCTTATTCTTCACACATTAACTATCATCACATTGATCACATGACACTGCATAACTCTGCATAATGCAGGCCCTGCTAGAGTAGTTAAGTCTACTGTATATTATATTATTATATAATGTATAATAGTCAATCAAATAATTGCCACAGTTTGCTGATAATAGGTGATAAGCCAATTCAAAATTGATTATGAAAATTTTTGATTAATCAAACTAACTCAGTTTTACTGATACACATTTGATAAATATATATTATACTTTTTAGTATTATACAGCTTATATCATCCATTTAAAATGACTTTTAAATAATATTTAGCAAATGACTTAAAATAACAAATAATTCAAATAATAAATAATAAATAATATGTTATTTTATTGCTTAAATAATAAATAATTTGAGTCATTTAAGTATAATATTGACTGATATTATAGTTTTGACTTGAATTATGTTTACTTTTTTTTTGATTGAATCATATAATAAAAATATTAACCAATCAAAATCAAATAACTAAAATAACCAAATAATAAAGGATTATGAATAATAGGTCAGTTTTGGTTAATTAAAAATTCTCATTAATAATTTTGAGCTGAACTAATAACAAATGATTAGCTAAATCATTTGAATAATCAAATGATCAGGTTATTTTCAAATACTACTTTTAAATATTATTAATGTATTAAAAAATATTTTTTTTTACAAAAACAATATTTAAATCATGAAAAAATTAAACATTATAATAATAAAATTATACCTTACCAATATTTACTTTATCAGCTTTCTGTTTAATAATTTATATTTTATTAAGATGCATTTATAATTCTTATTAAAAAGCATTTTGAATTTAATAAACATTTTATAGAACCTAAAAGACTTTCAATAAATATTTTTTCAAAAATATTCTTATTTATTTTAAACTAAATTCTTTTTTTAGTATAATTTAGCATTGCAAAAATATCATTGTAAATTTAAAGGTTGAATTAAAAGAATTAAGATTAAAGTAAATTTAAACTATAAATATTAAAATTATCAATAAAATTTTAAAACAAATATAATTGAATATATATTTTTTATAAATTATAAAATTTTTTTTAGTCAAATACAGACTGAATTAGTTAAAAATAACCAAATTTTTTAATGTAAAATAATTATCTGTAAATTTATAACTGATTTAGAAAAATTTGTTAATAAGTAAATATTTATTATAGTTTTACTATATAGAACTTATATTTGTAACATTGCTATATTATAAATTTGCAAATTTTTCAAATCTAAAAAAAGAATCAAAACATTAGTAGCATTTTATTAAATAATTATATAAAATAAAATATTAATATTTTAAATAATTATTTTTGAAATTATCAATCTGGACTTCTTATAAATAAAAAATAACAAATTTAAAGGCCAGTTCATTTTTACAAAAAAAAAGAATATAGTTAATTCATGATCTGCCAGTAAACCATAAAATTTAGATTAGTAATAATAGGTGAAAGTTATATATAATTTTATTAGTAACGCAAAATCTGCAGTTCCAGCAATACAAGGTACCAATTTTTTAAATGTAATATAAAACCTAACTTTATAGGCATATAAATATGTTATTTGACTATCTTTTTACAAAAAGTCTGGTAAATTTTTTAAGCACTAAAAGACACTTTACTAAGAGCTGAAATATTAAATTTAAAAAAAGCAAAACTTGAAAATTTAAAAATATTTAAAGATAACTCGCTATCCAATGATTGTAAGAGAATGAAATTCAGCTCATTGGATTTCTCTCATCGAGACAGATCTAATGGTAGTAATCATATGTCTCTGGAATCAATAGAAAATCAAGTTACTTTCCAGACATTGTAAATTCCAAATTATCAATAAAATATTATATATACTTATTACCGCCAAATTTTATGGTTTACTGGCGAATCGTGAATTAATATTCTTATATTGAAAAAATCATTAATAATCTATCTTTTTCTTATATTACTTTAAAAAGCCATGTACAAAAAAATCTGTTCTTTATATTGAAAAACCCACCCTTTTCTCACATTATCTCAAAAAATCATGTACTAAAAGGTTTATTCCTACAAAAAGAAAAAAAAGAATATTAATTAACATTTTTATATGATTAAATATTTATTTTTTGTATAAGACTAATTTTAATCTGAAGTAATTTAATTAGAATGATTTAACCTGATAATTTTTATTTGAAAAATTTTATATAATATTTCACAAATTATTTATTTATTTATCATAGCATTTCTAGTTTTTTACTCTTCTACTCTTCCTTCATCTTTAATGTTTCAAACTTTAGCCTTTAATACAGTATGTTCTTGAATTTATTTATTGTTTTTTTATTTCTTGCTGATTAATTATTTTTTTTTTTTTTTTGTAAGTTCTTTGATGCTTTAATAAACAGTAAGTTTCAGATTTTTCAGAATTTCAAAAATCTATTTTCTTTACAACAACTAATCAATCCTTTTTCTTTCCTTTGATCAGATTTTTTTCTGAGGGTTCTTCTTGGGTTTCTTCTTGGTCTTCTGAGCTTCTTTTCAGATTTATGCTTGTATTTCTTTTTGGGCTTTTTGGGTTTCTTTCTGTAGAATTTTCTTGCATTTTTTTTTTTGTTTTTGATTTATTTTTTTACATTTTCTTGGATTTTATTTGAGTTTTTTTTCTTGCATTTTTTCTTGGAATTCTATTTACTTGAAATTCTTGTATTTCAGTCAGTTTCTTTTTGGATTTCTTCCTGAATTATGATTGGATTCTCTTTTCTTTTTGGTTGGGTTTATTTTGATAATCTTGTTTTTTTATACTTTGTGATATTATTTGATTTCTTTATTTTCAGGCTTTAGTTTATTTCAATTTTCTTTGGTTTAAGTTGACTTTATATTTTTATCATTAGTTTCACAGGGTTTTATTTCAATTTGGTATTTGATTTTTTTTCCAATTGTTTTATTTTATATTTGCTTCAATCTATTTTTTTTTCTGTCTGTAATAATTAAATAAATGATTTTTTAATATACAAATATATAATTCTATTCAGCTTTAACTTAATAAATAAATTTTATTTATTTTTTTTTTTATTTTTGCAAAAAATAAAATTAGCCAATAAAAATTAATATAAAATATTATAAAATTTTCATAGGGGTGATTTAACCTAAATGATTTAACTGGAGAAGACAAATTAGCAAAACTCTTATTTTTTTTATTAAAACAATTATCTTATCATTTTACAAATTCCAAATTCAAGAACTATATTTAAAAAGAATAAAAAAGAAATTTTGTATTTTTTAACAAAAAAAAAAATTTTTTTTAAAAATAAAATAAATATCAGTTTTATAAACTGGTTTGAAGAAAAAAAAATTAAAAAATAACTGTTTTATAAACCATTTTGAAAATTTGTCTTTTTAAAAAAAAATAAAGCAAATAACAGTTTTATAAATCATTTTTCCTTTTTAAAAAATAAAATAAATAATAATTTTATAAATCATTTTTTTTTTTAAAAAATAAAATGAATAACAGTTTTATATATTATTTTTCTTTTTAAAAAACTATTATAAATAATAGTTTATAAACCATTTTTCTTTATTAAAAAAATAAAATGAATAACAGTTTTATATACTGTTTTTCTTTTTTAAAAAACCAAAATGAATAACTTTTTTTTTAATAAAGGTAAATTAAATCAGTATAAAATTATATAGCCAATATTTATTTTGATCTTCATAATTATGACTATCTATTTTTTGTAATCAAAAATCAAAGCTAATTTAACTATTTTGACTATTTTAGAAGTTAAAATTAATCAATTTCAATTTTATGTATAATTACAATAAATTTTTTTATTAAATTAATTAATTGTTATGAACCAGTTTATTACTCCAAACAAATTATCTATTAGCCAGTTTATTTTATAAAATTTTTTACTAAAACAATTAAAAAAAACATAATGAAAACATTTTTTTTATTACATTACTCAAAAAATATTAATAACTAACTGCAAATTTGGCTTATATATTTAAACCAATATTGAAATCTATTATACAAATTAATTATAGCATTATAATACAATTATAATATTACAATATACAATCATCTCTCTCTATAGCAAACCTCAATATAACAAAGAACACTATATAACGAATTGTTAATGTAAAACAAATATTAACATATAAAAAAATCCTCGATTAACCAAATTTTATTAATTATAGGCTATATACCATTATATGAAGTAAAGTTACAAAACAGCATATATAAAAATAACCTTTTTTATAACAAATTTTTTATTACTGATATATCAATGACCTTATGATCATTTAATAAAAGGATAATTTTTTTTAAATACACAATATATGAAATACATAATATATGAAAGATACAGAATTTATAATAAATCATTTTTAATAATGTCAAAATATTAAATTTTATCATCAATTTTATTAGCTTTGAATTTACACATCAGATGTAACTTCATCTAGCATCCCTATAAAAATAAAAGTAGGAAGTTTTTTAAAAAATAATAATAACATCTCACCCAACCCTCTCTTACCTTAATTCTAAAAGTCCAGTTATGTTTTCGTCTAACAACACTACAAAAAAGAAGAAAAAAACTTAAATAACTTGATTAATTAAAAATAATGATGAAAAACATTTCCCCTAACTTCTCTCACTTTAATTCTAAAAGTCCAGTCATGCTTTTCATCTGGCAACACTACAAAAAAAAAAGAAAAAAACTTAAATAACTTGATTAATTAGAAATAATGATGAAAAACACTTCCCCTAACCTCCTTCACCTTAATTCTAAAAGTCTGATCATACTTTTCATTTGATAATAGCATTAGAAAATTTCTGCGATTAATACACATCTGATAAATATTAAAAGTTTTAATAAACATCAATAAATACGTTATATATCAGACCTTTGGATGAAACCCTGATGTTCATTTAAATGATGATTATCATAAAACAATGATGTACAGCACTGTAATGATTAATTAAAAAACGCGTATATTCAGTTGACAAACTCGTATATTAACATGTAAAATGATGTTTTTATTAATATTTTATACAGTATTATTATTTTATTATTATATTATAACGTTACAAATTATATAATTTACTAAATAATCTAAAATTAAAACTGAAATGTATTCTAATTAAAAAAACTAATTAAAAAAACTAATAAAAAATTAAGTATCAAAGTTACAACTTCGAAACTTATCAGTATTTGATGCAAAATCATATCAAAAGTAACTTACAAAAAGTATAAAGACGATTAAGTTAATGTTTTTTTAAAACAAAAAGACAAAAAAAAAATTAAATTTGTAATAGGTGTTGCAAAACTTACTATTTTCAGTATTCTGAATCAAATCCTAAAAAGAAGATATTTTATACCAACTGAAGAAATTGGTCGCCTAAAAAAAAAGAATAAAATGAAATGCAAGTTAAATTTCGTTAAAACAAAAATTTCAAACTGAAGAAGCTGTTAACCTTACCAAAATTTCATAATTCTACACATCCTAAACTTCTAAGAAACTGATCACCTAAAAAAAATAAAAAAATAAAATGTGAATGATTATTTTGTCAAGGAAATAAAAAACAAAATCTTTGAAATTTTAAACCTTTTTTTTCTTTTTTTTTAGGAAACATTTTACTAACGTTTCCATCTTTTTTTTGCAGATTCCAGTTTTCAATTCTTGAACGATAGTTTTTAGTCTCCTTATTAAATTTCTCACATGTCCAATCCTCCAAAGAACTAACCAACTACAAAAAGGAAAAAGAAATGAAATGTTAAAACATTTCGTTAAAAGAATTATTTGTTTCAAAGAAAAACCCCTTTTACTGATTTCTCATGTGTCCAATGTTTTAAAGAACTGGCTGTCTACAAAAGAAATAAATGAAATATTAGTGATTATTTTGTTAAAAAAATTAATAAAAGTAGTACCCCCCTATCGAATCCAAATATACTAAAGAATCAGAAACTAAAGAAAAAATGACCATTTTGTTAAAAAGGTTATTCAAAGTAAAATTTTTTCACTAATTTTTAGTTTTCTACGCATCTAGTAGTAAATATCCTGAAGTACTGGTCTACTCTACAAAAAGAAAAAATAAATAGTTTCATTAAAAAAGTTATTCACAAAACCTTTCTTACTGATTCCCAAATGTTCTGAAATATCAGTTATCTATAGAAAAGAGTAAACAAATGTTAACATCTGTTTCATTAAAAGAATTAATAAAAGACAAAAAAAACCTCATTCACTGAGTTTTCACGTATCTAAATATTCATCTACAAAAAGAAAATATGATCAGTAAACGTTTTATTATAAAAAATAAAATTTTTTTAAAAAAAAATACTTAAGAATCCCACTGAAATCAATGTCCCAGACACATCTAAAAAAATTTTAAGTTTCTACATTTCGTGCCATCTAAAAAAAAGAGATAAAAGAAAAACTATTTTGCTAAAAGAAATAAAGATTTACCAATAAAAAATTTTTAGTTTTTCTATTAAATTAAATACCTTTCATATAGTAAATAAACTCTTTTAAAATGTATTTAAAAAATTCCTCCTCTCACGTTTGACATAAAATAAAGTAGTAACAAAATCTAAAAAAAAAGAATAACTGTTAGTAATAAAGATATTAAAAAAAAACAATAAAATGAAAATAAACTGAACCCACCTCATTTTGAGAGAATAGCAAAGCCTAAAAATAAAATAACTGTCAAACTATTAGTAAAGTTTGTCAAATAAAATAATTGAAAAAATCAAGAAAAAAAAATTTACCAGAATGCTGAGTCCAAGGAAATCCAAAAGTAAAAGGTTAACTGAAATGTCGTAACTAAGAGACCAAAAAAATGCCTAAAAAAAGAGAACTCTGAAAAAAAGAAAAGGGAATAATAAGAAAAGGTGAAAGAGAAAGAAATGGGAAAAGAAGAAGAATAAGGCAACAAGCTTTAAAAAAAAAGTTTAAAAAGATTATCAAGAATGCAGTTAATACATCAGCAAATTTAATAAGGCATAATATTATGAAAATTTATGCTTGCGAAATACTCTGTAAGTTTACAGGACCTTCAGAATATTACGTAGCGTAATATTCCATAATTTTACATATAATAATACTGTAA
Organism: Rhizophagus clarus; assembly: GCA_015698045.1. Lineage (NCBI taxonomy): Eukaryota > Fungi > Glomeromycota > Glomeromycetes > Glomerales > Glomeraceae > Rhizophagus > Rhizophagus clarus. The sequence continues at coordinate 19,181 of BLAL01000304.1, read as the reverse complement.
GTTTACGCGTACTAAATTTTTAACTGTATATACTCTGTAATATTATGTTGTTAAATTTCGCATATTTACGATGTAATATTTTGAAACTTTTCTGACTATATAATACTCCATAATATTACATCATTAAATTTCGCATGTTTACGATGTAATATTTTGAAACTTTTCTGAATATGTAATACTGTCGTTGAAGTATCTCTTCGGTCTCGCTCTGTGGCTAAAGTCCCAGTATACATCCACCCCTCCATCATATCAAATCTCCTATCCAGTTAGCCTTTTAGCGCCTTTACGGCGCATCTCTAATAATACCATAGATAAATACTATATCCATACTATACCTACTCATCTGTAACCATCTGTAACTATATCTGTAACTAATAAACATATTAAGAACAAGATAAAACAAAGAATAAAGAAGAAATAAGGGGAAGGTTACAGAGTTACAGATGTTACAGATGATTTTAGAAAAAGAGGTATAAAAAATATTCTCCAATATACCTTTTATTTTGGGGGTCTCAACTGTAATTTCTGTAATCGGTCATCTCATCTGTAACCACTCTCAAGAACAAACTCAAACGCCTCACTAAGCCTGTTATGATATATGAAAAATACAGTATGACCTCCTATATATACTCTTCATACTAGTCCTTATATTAGATACCCATACTATTGTCAACCTGCTCGTACCAAATTCCTATGCCTCTCAATAGCATACAAATATACCTGAAAAAAATCGTAATTAACCCTCTTTTGTCGCTTCTCTTAAATACCTCTTAATATAAATCTGAACATTCTCATCATTGGAAAAAATTTTGGTCTGCAGATCTGCGCAATTCTGCGGAGTACATTTATGCGCAGATCTGAGGATATGCCAATGCGCAACACTGAAAAATTTCATGGATTTCTGCGCAGATCTGCAAGCACAAAAAAACCTGCAAAATTTTTTCAAAAACAAATCTGCAAAATTTTGCAAAATTTTTAACAATTTACAATTTCTTTTATCGTTAATTAACATCAATTAATTTATTTAATTTATTTAATTAAAGCATTATAAATAAATCAATTTACTACACTATTAATTACACTATTTCAGGTATTAAATGCACTAAATTTTCTGGCCTTTCTTTTTTTACTTTCACTGTTTCGTTGAAAATATAAAAAATGGTTTTTTTGAGATTTTTTACCTTTATATTAGGATTGGAACCTTTCTTTTGATTTCCTGTGCCTATAAAAAAAACTAACAAAACCATCAGTAAACGTTTTATTAAATAAAAAAAAAACAAAAAAAAAAATCAAATTCTGTTTACTTTGAAATTCTATCTAGAGACAGGTCAGAAAACCGCAGACCTAAACTAATATTTTTGAAATTTTAATCTTTGAAATTCGTCCGGTAAATATCTGGAAAGCCGATGACTTATAAAATAAAAAATGAAACGGTTAGTTGACGTTTCATTTAAAAAAAAATAATAAATTTAAATTTTCGAAGGTAAATACCTCCGAATTCCTCTAGAAGACCTCTGGAAAGACGCAAATCTAAAAAATGAATTTGAAATATTAATTAACATTTTGTTAATAAAAAATTTTTTTTTATCTTCGGGATGATACCTAGTCTGCCACGAAATAGGATCCATCTAAAAAAAATGAAAACGAACGTTATTTAACGTTTGTTGAAATAAAAATAAGATAAAAAATAATTTTTTTTACCTTCATTCTGCTTCGAGTTCCAGACCTAAAAAAAGAATAATAAAATGAAATGTTAGTTTTGTTTTGTTTCGTAAAATAAAATATTATTTTGAGGTTTTTTTATCTTTAAAATACTGCGGTTCGCTTCTTCTGAATCTAAAAAAAAAAGAAAATGAACGTTAGTTAACATTTGTTGAAATAATAAAAAAAAAGATATTTCGAAGTTTCTTTATCTTCGAAATACTGCGGTCCACTTCAAATTAGAGTTCTGGACCTAAAAAATAAAACGAAACATTAGTAACATTTCGTAAAATAAAAATATATAAAAAAAAAATTATTTTGAAGTTTTTTTACCTTCGAAATAACTTGGTCCACTTCTTCCAGATCTAAAAAAGAAAGAAAATAAACGTTAGTTAATATTCGTTGAAATAAAAGTAAAAAAAAATTATTTTTTTTTACTTACAGTAGTCCACCTATAAAGGACTTCTGAATCTAAAAAATAAAAATTTTTAAAGGTATTATACCTTCGAAATACCAGTCTGCCTCTAAATTCTGGACCTAAAAAATAAAAAAAATGAACATTAGTAACATTTGTTGAAATTAAAGTAAAAAAAAATTGTTTTTTTTTACTTAATGGTCTACCTTAAAATGAAGTTCCGGACTTAAAAAAAAGGAGAAAAGCGAAATGTTACTAACGTTTCGCTAAAATACAAAAAAAAATTATTTTTTTTTTACTTGAATTGGTCTGCCTCGAAATGGAGTTTTAGACCTAAAGAAAGGGAGAAAAGCGAAACATTACTAACATTTTGCTAAAATACAAAAAAAAATTGTTTTTTTTTTCTTTACTTAATAGTCCACCTCGAAATGAAGTTCCAGACCTTAAAAAGAAGAAGAAAAGTAAAACGTTAGTAACATTTTGCTAAAATACAAAAAAAAATCTTTTTTTTTACTTACAATAGTCTGCCTCGAAGTGGAATTCTGGACCTAAAAAAAAGAAAAGAAGCGTAACATTACTAATGTTCGTTAAAATACAAAAAAAAATGTTTTTTTTTTACTTAGTGATCTGCTCTGAAGTGGAATTCTAGACCTAAAAAAAGAAGAGAAGCAAAACGTTACTAACGTTTCACTAAAATACAAAAAAAAAATTATTTTTATTTTCTTTACTTAATAGTCTGAGTTCCAGACCTTAAAAAAAATAAGAAAAGTGAAACATTAGTAACATTTCACTAAAATACAAAAAAAATCTTTTTTTTTTTTACTTATAATGGTCTGCCTTAAAGTGAAGTTCTAGACCTAAAAAAAAGAAGAGAAGCGTAATGTTACTAACATTTCGCTAAAATACAAAAAAAATATGTTTTTTTTACTTAGTGGTCTGCCCGAAGTAGAGTTCTGGACCTAAAAAAAAGAAGAGAAGCGAAACGTTACTAACATTTCACTAAAATACAAAAAAAAAATTATTTTTATTTTCTTTACTTAATAGTCCACCTTAAAATGAAGTTCCGGACCTTAAAAGAAAGGGAGAAAAGTGAAACGTTAGTAATGTTTCACTAAAATATGAAAAAAAAATGTTTTTTTTTTTACTTACAGTGGTCCGCCTCAAAGTGAAGTTTCGGACCTAAAAAAAGAAAGAAAATGATTGTTAGTTAACATTCTCAATACAAATTAATAAAAAAAATTTTTTTTTTTGAAATTAAGTCTGGAACCATATCTTCAGTGTTCTGAACCTACAAAAAAAAAGGAAAACGAGTGTTAGCCAACGCTCGTTAAATAATAATAAAAGTTTTTTTCTGAAGGTTATACTGGTCAAATGACCTTTGAAACTAGGTATTCTGGATAAAAACGATGTTTATTAAAAAAAAAGTTGATGATAGTGGAGTCTGGAACTTGTCTTTTGGCATTCTGGACCTATAAAATTAGAACGAACTTTAGTTAAAGTTTGTTAAATAAATAAAAAATATAAAAAATATGATTTAAATAGAAAATAATAATAGTTGAACGTTAGTAAGAAACGTTCTCCAAACAAAATATAAAAAAGAATTTTGAAGTTTATCTTTGAAATAGTGTTCAAAGATGCAGTTCACTTATGAAAATGTGAAGTAAAGGTGTTTCTTTAATGAACTTAAGCCTAGGTTTGACAAGTGTTTCTTATAAAGAAAAGAAGTCCAGAGCCCTATGAAAAAAAAATCCTGCATGTTGCAGATTATACACCAGATGTTGGATGAACTTAATTTTTTAAAAAAAATTACTCTTAAGCTTCGAAGCTTAAAAGAGAAAAAAAATAATTTTTAATTTTTTTAATAGCTTTAACAGATTATTTCATTTAAATTAAAAATTATTTCTTTAAAAAACATTGAAATAAATTATTTTTTTAAAGTGCTGTAAAAAAAACAAATCAGAAGTGCAAAGCTTTATCAAAATAAAAAAAAAGTTTATGTAAAGTTTATCAAATAAAAAAAGAAAATGCTGAAGATCCATAAAGATTTTTGTGCGAAATGTTTTTAAAATCTGCAATTTTGGTGATTATCACAGAATTTTTATAAAAAAATCTTCAAAAAAATAAAAAGCATAATATGTGTAATATTGCGCAGATTTTTATCAAAAATAGTTAAAAAAAAGTAGCAATCTGCAATTTTTGCAGATTGCCACAAATCTGAACTGATATAACTTTCCTGATGATTAGCATCTAAAATTTTAAGACCAAGTTTTTTAGCCTTCTTATTCATAGCCGTCTTCTTTCTCATTTTTTTAGCGTCTAGAATTTCTCTTTTACTAGGTGTTTTAACCTCCCAATTTTCACAAGTAAGAGTATTCTTATATATCCCACAAATAATACAATTACCATGAATTCGATATCAACTTTTATCAGTCATATCCTGAACTTCTAAAAATATTTCTGTCTTCTTTTTACACTTTACACAATATATCTCTGTTATAATCACAAATTTGAATTCTAGAAGTAAATCTTTAATTTTAAACAATATGACCCCTTTAGAGAGGTATTACAAATTTTATAACCTATCAGGAGTACCAGCACGTCTTCTTAAAGATCAAGAGCATTATAACTATACTTCTCCGTGAATTAGATTCTTAGAATGCCGAAATATACGGCAGCAGAGCCGAATCCGAATTGACGTAACCGTAATTATTTTGACAGACGTAATACATTTTGACAGACGTAATACATTTTGACAGACGAAATACATTTTGACAGACAAAATATATTTTGACAGACGTAAATACATTTTGACAGACCTAATACAGTAATATATTTTGACAGACTTTAATTCGCATTTGATTCACCATTAATAAAAGCTCTGAGCCGGCTTGTTTACACAGTTCACATATTAAGTAAAAATAAAAAAAAAAAGATATCGATTCCGTCGTCACAGCGATTTCGGCATCGATCATATGACCTATCGATCCGATTTACCAGGATCCCATATATACAGACTCAAAAATTTTAATAGAACTTTTATGTATCTAATTTTACTATAAAATCAGCATACAAGTTCAAATTTTACTATAAAATATACAATTTCGAATCTAAGTTTATATAAAATCAAGTCCAATTTTTATTTATTAATTTGAGACAAATAAAATTATTATATTTCTTCAAAAAACTTCCACAAGAACTCATCCTCACACATTTATCCGTATCCTATAGACACCAGAAAGCTGAAACTTACAAAAAAATAAGAAAAGAAACGGTTAGTACGTTTCCTTAAAGTAAATTCCAAAAGGACTTGTCCCTACACACTTACCATTATCCTATAGACACCAGAAAACCCGAAACCTACAAAAAATAAGAAAAGAAACGGTTAATACGTTTCCTCAAAGTAAATTACAAAAAAACTCGTCCCCCATACAAGTACCCGTATCCCATAGACTCCAGAAAACCGAAACCTACAAAAAATAAGAAAAGAAACGGTCAGTACGTTTCTTCAGCGTAAATTCCAAAAAAACTCGTACTTACCCATATCCTATAGACTCCAGAAAACCGAAACTTAAGATAAAAAACGTTTAGCACGTTTCTTCAAAGTAAATTCCAAAAAACTTTGTTTTCCATATACTTACAGATTCTAGTAGACATTCTTAACGGCTAACGAAAAAAATAATTTTTTTTATAAAAATGATCGGTAAATAAAATCATATGACTGATACCGAAATCGTGATTTTTAACCTTTTTAAAAAAAATATTACAAATAAAAATCCGACTTTTGAAAAAATACCGATTGGCTTATTTTTTTAATAAAAAATTTAAGCCGAATAGTTAAAAGAAAAAAAATTATTTATGTCGGTTTTTAAGCCGAAATATTTTTAAAAAAATTATTTTTTCATTTTCGGTCTGAAACACTAGAACGGTAAGTACAGGGGGAAGGGTTCGTGATTTTTTTTTTTATTTTTGGAACATTACTAACGTTCCTTCTTCTCTTTTTTGACTTAGGGACGATTTCTGGACTTGAATTTCAGTCTAGAACTTCGGTAATGTACTGTAAGTTGAATTTTGGTGTTATTTTTTTATTATGGGAACGCTATTAACCTTTTATTTCTTTAGGAACGGCTCCTGGACTTGAATTTCGGCTTAGAGATTCGGTAATGTAAGTTGAGAGGGACTTTAGTGTTGCTTTTTACTATGAACGTTACTAACGTTCCCTTTCTTTTGTAGGACCCTTCTGGGCACTTCGGAATGGCCCTTGGAAGGTAATATAGAATGGGAATTATCCTATTATTATAGGATCGTTAATAAACATTACTGACATTCCTTTTTTTGGTTTTTTTTTGTAGGGACCTTCCCGGGTTACTATGGAATGACCCTAGAAGGTAATTGTGGGTGAGAAAAGAAATTAGGAATGATAATAAATTTTATATTTCAATAAGAATCTTCGGCTCATGCGAGCACTATCTTTAATTCACTTTGAGAGTTGAACAGTTATTTTATGTTAAATACAAAAATCATATAGTGACACAAATAGACAATATTCAGTTTTATTGTTTATTTTTGAATACTGGTAATTGTTCTTCACGTAAAAAAATAAATTGAATTTCAAATATTAACTACCTAATATTTTATCAACGGTAGCCTCAATGTCAAATACATTTGAACCATGATTAATAATAGGTAATGGATGTGGTTCAATGACTACATTTACTTCTATATTAAGTAATCTTTTTAGTTCTGGATCATTTATGTCAACCCATCTTTCGATTTCTGTATCTCTCTGACTAGGAATGTTTGAATCGTGATTATCCTCTTCGTTATCGTCATCATCAAAAAATTCATCCTCATCCTCATCTAAATCGTCACTCGCGTTAGCTTCTGACAGTGCTTTTTGTATGGAAAATTGAAAATCGTCTTCTGATACACCTGCATAAGCATATTTTAATTCTTTTTGGGCATTTGTAATATAGTGTGTATGAAGTTTGGCCATAGCTTCCAATTTTTCAACTTTCAATCTATTTTATATAATTATAAAATATTAAGTAGGCTGTAAAAACGTATATTAAATATAAAGTTAAAACTTACTTAGTTCTTCTTTGATTTGCAAACCATCCCAATACTGAAAAAACCCTCTCACATCCGGCATTGTGAGGAGTTATTGCCAATACTTTCAACGCCAACTTTTGTATATGATTTTCGTTATTATGAACGGGATTACACAAAATCCACCAAGTAATAGCATCACCCTTACTTGTACTAAATGGAATGTTGTATTCTTCTTTTCTTAAATAAAAAGATTGGATTTGAGAAATTAAATCGGCGGAAGAAAATTCGCCACCACCCATATTAATCCATATTTTCATAGCCAAAATATACACATCACGTAATACAGTTGGTCGTAAGCCTTTTCCTAAATTAATATTAAAAAGAATTAAAAAAATTATTATAGTAACAATTCTAAGTTTTAATAAAATATTTACCTCTGTAGTGCGGATGAAGTAAGTATGCTAAAATGTAAAGTTGAATATCAAATTCTTGCCAACGTTTATTAAACAGCTCAACACATTGATGCTTAAAATCATAATTGGAAACAGGCGGAAGTGATTTGATTTTCCGTGAAAGGTTGATCAGTTCAATAAAGCAATCTGCAAGAGTTGTTGTTTTAAATTCTAGTGATTTAACAACTGATTTTACTGGTCCTAGGAGAGTATTTACAGCTTCAACATCGGTAAAAAAAGATCGACTTCGAATAAGTTCTGAAATGTCAGTACTTAATTTTTCCGGAGTTTCATCTAATACCTTGATTAGTTAATTATTAATAAAAAATTAGTAAATGAATATATAATACAAATATATTTTTTCTTACATTTTTAAGTATTTGCTCAAGTCGTAAAATTGAATTTGTGCAGTCCCAAGCTGTAGTCCACCTAGTTACTACATATGTTTTTAGTCCTCCTCCTTTTATTTCATTTGTTATTTTTGAACGTAATTCTTCACCAGCTTGATGAGACTGTTTAAAGTATTTAACTATTTTTTGACATTTTGAAATTACATCCTTTGCAAATGTTGTTTTACAAATGTCGGTTGAAATAAGATTTACATGGTGGGCAATACATCTGATGGGTAATATCTGCTTATACCGTTCAGCAATTATTTTTTTAGCAGCTGCACAAGCGGATGCATGATCTGATACAACTGCAGCAAAATTTTCTGCACCAATTTCAGTAATTACTTTGTCTAACTGATCAGCAAGAAAATTTGCTGTATGGGAATTAGCAGAGAGATTTTTTATGCAATGTATAATCTCTCTTCGATCAGGTGTCATTATTACAAACGCATATAATGACTGTCCTAAAGGGCTTGTCCAGCCATCAAATCCTAATTAAATAATAATAATTAATAAATTTGTTTACAAATAAGAACAAATAAAAATTGTAATCTTTTTTTATTACCTAACGTTAAATTTTTTGTTCTTTTTAGTTCTAAATGCTGATCAACCACGATTTTTGCCAATTCTTCATATAAAAAATCTTGTGAAAGCGCATTTGCACTTGGAGGATCATACCCTAAACATAGACTTTTAACCATATCAATAAAAAAAGGATGTTCAACAAGACGGAAAGAAACACCACAGCAGATAAAAAATTTGGCCACTGTACGATCACAAATTTGCTTTTTAATTGGTTCAATTATTTTTGATTCACCGTATTTTGTAATTGACTGTTGATATCCAACTTTTCTTTTTTTGGATAATATTTCTAAAGTTTCAATTTCTCCACGTGTTTTAACCATAAGTAAAAATTTTTCTTTAACGTCATAAGGTGCTTTATGACAACTAAGTGCCAAATGTGCTTCCATATTATTTGGCTCACCACGTGTTTGACTCCATGGACAATATTTACATTTACAACCTTGGTGTCCTTCTTTTTTTTCTCCAATAGCTATAAAAAAATTCCAAACTTCTTTTGGTTTTCGACCTGGTTTGGCATTTGGCTTTTTTAGTACTGGATTTTCACTTTCACTCATTATAACTTGCTTTATTTTATTGAAAAAAGTAGCAGAACAAAGAAAATTTCAAAGTAGAAACAAAGAACATTTAAACAAATATGCAAAATTTTTAATGTAAATATATTGTGATACTATGATGTCATTGGCGTAAATCATTTTGACAATTCGGCAATTACGTCTGTATAAATTTAATACGGCTGTAAAAATACAATACGGCAATATGTCAAAAAAAAATAGCTATGCCGAAATTATTACGACATATTTTTACAGACGTAATGCCGAAACCGTAATTAATTCGCGGAAAAGTATAATTATAACATCTATCAAAGACCTTCTAAAGAAAAAAGATTTGAATGTCCAAAAGTAATCGTCTGGAAAGAAAATGCTACTCAGCAGTCTGATTTAGCAGAAATGCCTATAGATCCCAAAGGATACCATTATTTTCTCGTAGTAATAGAAATATCTAGAAGACGAGTAGATGCTGAGCCTATTAAAAATAAATTTACTAATAGTGTAATAAAAACATTTATTAAAATATATGGACGTGGTCATATCCAACCTTCTACTCATAGACTAGAAACTGATTCTGATTCAAAATTTACTAACTCACAAATACGTGATTTTTTTCTTAATAGTATAGGAGTTATGATGAGATTTGGCGAACCTGGACATCATAAACAGCAGTCATATGCAGAAAGGGCAATTCAGGTTATAGAGGAACCACTTCTCAAAAGAATGACAGCACAAGAACTAAAAACTGGTGAAACATCAATAAAATGGTCTGAAGACTTCCATGATATAGTAAGATTAGTAGATGAACAGTGGCAAAGAGATCCGCCTAAAATCCCAGAAGATCTACCTAAAATTGATAAAAATACAGAATTACTATTAGAGGGGACACAAGTTCGAACTAAACTTCTTGAACCTATATCAGTACTTGAAAAAAAATACATGGTAAGTTCAGAATAGGAGACATTAAATGGGATCCAAAAGTTCGTATAATTAAAAAGCTTATCCTTTCGCCTGAACAACTGCCTACATATTTACTTGATGGACCACATGGCAGGTTAAGAGTATCTAAATGTGCATATACTAGAAAAGAATTGCAAGTCATTCCTATTAATAAAAAACCTCCATTTGATTCAGTCATAAGGGGACAGCCAGAAAGATATGTACCTGAGAAAATTTTCAAGCATCATATTAGAAAGGGTCAGCTCCAGTACTTAGTCAAATAGGCGTGCTATCCAGAAGACGAATCTATATGGGAACCAGCTGACAGATTACAAGAAGACGTCCCAAATCTAGTATGTATTTATAATGATACAAAATAGATATTATATTTTTTTTTGAAATATCCTTAAAATTGTAATTAAAGATAAAGGTATAATAAAGTAAATCATATAATAAATATTCAAAATTAAACATATCCATTATATATTAAAAGATGTATACTGACATTGTTAAATTCTTAGATGTATCCTCAAAGTGAGTAGAAAATTGGCTAAATGCTTCAATCAAAGAAACTGGCCACACTGTAAATGCTTCAATTGAGAGAACAGATATATTTCAGATACATGAAATTGCTCGTAATATCATATATCATCTTGATCAGCTTGCTGAAGAAGATTACTGGAAAGCTGTAGAAGATTATAAAAATGCAAATTATGCTTATATTAAATATCTAGGTACAAATAGAATTATTACAAAAAAGTTATACAAAAAATTTTTGGATTTGGCCGATAAAAAAGAAAAAGCCTTTGTGTATCAGGTAAAAATAGAAAAAATTATATTACAAGGTGGATTTGTATATAAGAAAGAAAAAGAAAAAAAGGATCGTATAATTAATAATATCGGAATGCTAGCTGATGGATTAGATCCTTATGAAATTCCAGCATTAATCGAAGAAGCTGATACTATTGTAGGCTGGCAAGATTACTGAGGAAATGAAGATCCAGACAATCCTACAAACTGGCAATCAGAGTACTCAGAGGATCCAAGTGATTCTGATGAAGATCCAGATTATCCTTATCTAGAATCTGTTGAATGGATCTAATTTTATATTTTTTTATGTTCTATTTGTATCTGAAATTATAGGAATAAAATAGTCTTTATCATTACATGTAAGGGTGATATGCTTTCTAGATTCATGAACATCATAATTATACCTTTTAAGACATGCTCAGTTCAAACCAATTTCTTTATGCTTATATCCTTTCAGGACTACAAGATCTTCTTTAATAATACAACCTGATAAAAGCTTTATCGATACATTTTTTACTATACCAAGTATCTCACTTAGCCCTGACGTACCAGTAATACTATGCTTTATAGATTTATCAGCTTTTAGTTTTAATTCTGAAATTGCTTCTTCTTGGATAAAGGAGACATTAGCACAGGAATTGGCTAGACACTGAATATTTATCCCATTTACATTTCCATTTATAGCCAAAAGATCCTTAGAATTTTCCAACTGAGCAAAATCAATATCCATAGCCATTGGACCTAAATATTCCTCTTGTACTTCTGGTTGTTCTTGAGGAGCGCTTTCATAATTTTCTAATATTTTATAGACGATTTCCTGAATAATTTTTCTGATATCAGCAAGCTTTAGAAGATTTATAAGCTCCGTTTTAGTAAAGTTTATTAGTGGAATTTTCACTACCCCAGTCAATTTAGATGTCAATTTAGATGTCAATTTAGATGTTAATTTAGATGTCGATTTAGATGCAGAACTAGGGTTTAACGTCTTACTTTTATTTGAAACTATTTTTTTTTTGGACAAGCATAATTTCTCCATTCTCACCTTGAACAAGTTCTATAGGTACACCTTGAATAGCATTGGGAGTATCCATAGGATCATCATAATCATCCAAGAAAAGTTCACGCATTACCTTATTTAACTCTGCATCTCACGTCGTTCTCTAGCTTTTGCTATTCTTTTAGCAATCTTACCAGCTAATCTTTGTTCTAATGTATTTCTAGGAGCAGATCCACTTGCTATATCGAATAGCTGTTGTAAATGCCTATCATCATTCCTATCTTTATCAAACGGATTAGGACCTTCATCAGGATATGAATCCTGTGCATAAAGTTCCCAATCATCATGATATTGAGGCTTAGGTTTAGACTTAGGTCTATAAACAGGCTTTACATCTCAAGCCTTAAGACTCTCCTGTAATTGACGAATTTGGGATTGAAAAGTTTCAGCCTGTTGTTGCAATAAACAATTCATCTTTCCTTGGGTAACTGCATGATGTTAGACTGGTTTTAATATAACTGGCTCCTGACTAACTGGTAGCAATTGCTTTGGAATAATTTGTCTATCCCTCTGATAAAGTATATTATCTTGTCTTTCTCTACTAAGATATAATTCAGCCTTTCTTTTTTCAACTTGTTCAAGAAAACCTACCAATTCCTTTATATCCCATTCAGCACCAACTCTTTCAGCCTCAATAGCACAATCATCATTCAGACCTCTTAAAAACTGATTAACTAAAACATCATTACCATAGCCTAATAACTCAGCACTTCTTCTAACTTTATCATAGAAATCTCGAACAGGCATGTTTTTTTGAAAAAGATTGCCAAACCTTAACTGGCATCTGGCATTTTGTTGTATAGGAAATTCATTGCGCATTTTAATTAAAACATGACAGGGATAGGCTGGAATTACATATGGTTGACTGATACCTGCTCCACCAGTAATTGCAACACCAGCTCCAGCTGCACCACCAATAACATTGTGGTTAAGAAGGTCATTAGTAAATTCTATACCAGCCTGATTTAGCCAAATATTTCTATTCCCTTCTATGGTATAATCAGACCAGACATTAGTAACTAGAACATTAGCACCTACACTACCAGGTGCCATAATATTTCTTGCACCAGAAGGGTTAACCCATGTATTTACTAGACAATTAGCAGCATTATCAGCCAAAGCCTTAAATGCCACCTCATCACCATGTGCAGTACGAAGAAGAATATTTCTAAGCTTAACTCTTTTTTCTAAATATTACTATCATACCATCTGGCAGCTGGACCAGTTAAGCAAGCATGAAGTATACCCATAGCTTTCTCCCAACCTGCTGGATTACCAGCAACAGCCGATGGATCAATTTCAATACTATGAATATAGCTCTTATATAACTCAAAAAATCTCTCAAGATTATCGTCATCATTTTCATCATTTCCAGCAAAAACTGGCATTCCTATTGCAATGGTAGCCATATTACTTGTGGATTATCCAGATGAGGATTGTTAACTATAGGTCCAGCTTGTCTAATTCGAAACCACTGCGCCTGAATTCTAAAAGCAGCCAATTGTACTTGCATTCTATCACGAATTCGTCCCAAGTTTCTAAATGTAAGTCGTTCTATTGCAAGTCGGTGTATTAATCTATTATTTTTTTATTGTAAAGTATTCTTAATTCTTCTTTGCTGTACTTGCTGATCTTGTAATTGATTAGCTTGATCACGATTTGCATTTACCAAATGATTTCTCTCATTTTGCAATCCGTTCCTCTCATTTTGACATGCAATAAGATGTTGTCTAATACCATAAATCTCACGTTCTCTAGCATTGGTCACTTCTTGCAAATAACTTTAATAAGCCAGTCAAAGTATCAAGCTCTTCCCTAGTTGTCTTGCTCTTTCTTCAACCTGTATATCATGAGCTATAATTAATCCAATAATGTGCTTAATTTCGTGATTAATATTTATAAGATTTGGTGTAACAGTCCATTCGACCATTTACCAGCAGGGCATCTGCATCATTATTAAGTGCATTAATTAGTTGATTAATATCCATTGCTACTAAATGTGCTGGAGGGACGCTTGTAAGATCAGTGAGAACGTATGTCATTTTAATATACTACACACTATATACTACTAATTGCTTAAAATGGACTTATATGTGATAATTTGGATGAATATAGTAGTGATACTAGGCAAGAAAATAAATATACTCCAATATGGCCCTTTCGTCTTGCTGTAGCTGGTAGCTCAGATTCTGAAAGACTACTATGCTTATTAATTTGTTAATAGAAAACGCAAAAGCCAAAGAGGATGGGACTCGATATATTCTTTGTGATGAAATAGTCCTTATTGGTAAATATTTGACGAACCTAAATGGCAAATAGTAAAGGATTTCTTTGATGATGATGAGAGTGTAACATTCAAAGCAATTTCATATCACCAAATGCCAGATGTAGAAGACTTTGATCCCAAAATTGCTACTGTAGTTATATTTGAAGATTTAATGGATGTCTCTAAAAATATCCAAGAAAAATAACTGGCTATTTTACTCATGAATGACACAGAAATATTTCAGCTATTTATGTAGCCCAAAGATTCTATGCTATTCCAATAGCAATTCGAGAAAATGTAAATTATATTTCTCTACATGGTGGGCATGATAGTTTAAGTAATACGAAGCGTATTATTAACAATATACTAATAAATCAGATTCTCTTGCTCCATAATTGACGAACTAACTTTAAGTAGAGAATTCATAATATTTGACTTGAGACGTCCTAAAACTGATCCCCTATCAATTAGAGTTCAATGGGATACTAGCCTTAGAACTATTATGGAATCATCCAATAATGATTCTAAAATGATCACGTGTTCATCTAAGATTGATCTAAGATCATCCAAGAATAATTCTAGAATGATCACAGATTCATCTAAGTTCAATCTAAGATCATCTAAGAATGATTCTAGAATGATCACAGATTCATCTAAGATTAATCTAAGATCATCCAAGAATGATTCTAGAACGATTTAGAATCATCCAAGAATGATCTTAGTCGATTTACTTCTTATGGACAGAAGGCAATAGCTGAAGCTAAAAAGAATAATTTGTTAGAGGAATTTGCCCAGAACTTTCCTTCTCCTAAGGAACGTAAACTTTTACTTGAAACAAGACGCCTTATCGAAGGCAAAAATTCGATATTTGGGCTAAATATGTTTTTAGAGAAGTTTATGGAATAAATGATCGTACTCTTGGAAATGAGTATAAGAAATTCCTATTTCAAGTTAAGAATGTATATATTACTAAAGATAATTTCCCAGTATCAGTATCACTTTTGATCGATAATAAAAAACTTTTGAATAAGCATCCTTTAAGTGATAAAAAATAATAGAAGGGCATCGAAGCACTTTTAAAACTATTCAATAATGGTTTAATGAAGAAGCCTATCTTGCAGGTAGGAATTAATAGTCTATTCCATTCTTTTAAAAAGCTCAAGCAACTCTTCTTTAGTTGCATTTATAGATATAATACTTTTTTCCCTATTATCTACTACTATTCTTGACATTTTTTGTTACTAGGCCAAGGACTCTCAATGCACGGGAAACAAAGTTTTTGCTTAATGGATTATTCACTCTATCAGAATATATATCATAAAATACCGGCAAAAGGTTCATTTGCATGTAAATTAAATAATAATCGATATAAAGCTTTTTCCCTTACATCTCTATCCAACCCATTATCTGTTTGAGTAGTCAAATCTTAATTGATTCAAATTCTTCGTATTCTAGCTGATACTCATAGTCTCGAGTAAAAGTAAAAGTAAGTTCATCATCTTGTAAAATACATCTAAATATTTTGATTAGCTTATATATACTTTCATGCAAGCTATCTATATCAGCACATCATGCACTATACGTCAGAATTCAATAGTAGATAAACCTCTTCTTGGCTTGGCCAACACAAGGTCGAATGAAAAAAAATCATCAAAATCGGCAGTCTGATTTTTAACCGATTTTTGGATATATTTGTCTGATTTGTGACTTTTTAAAGCCGATTTTATGGCACGATTGTTGTGATCAGAAATACGTTATTTATGAACAAAAAATCGGAATGCCAATTTTGGCAGATTTTGCAAAAATCGGCAATTCCGATTTTAAAATAAACATGTCGATAGCTAAAATAAGACTTGCCGGTTTATAGCTATTATTTGTCCTATTTATGGCATTTTGCTGCCGATTTTATGGCACGTATTGTTGGCAATCAGAAATTCTTTTATTTTTATCGACATAAATCAGAAATACCCGTTTTAAAATTATATATTGCACGATTCTCGCAATCAAAACGCCGATTTTTAAATAATCATTGCCAAATCTCCTAAAATCGGATTGCCAAGTTTAATTCAGTATAAACATTTCAAAATAGTTTATGCCGATTTATATATTGGATCTTTCTATTATCGATTTTCTCATAATTCATAATTACTATTATTGTCCAGTTTTTTAGCTCGGTAAACATTTCAAAAATAGTTTATGCCGATTTATATATCAGATCTTTCTATTAATCGATTTCTCCGTAATTCATAATTACTATTATGTCCGGTTTTATTTTATTTTTTCCATTTTCGATAATTGATTTATACTTTAATCATTTAATATGTATGATATATAATATGTATGCTATTATTTTATAATATATACTGCATTTATGATTATTTATTATTATTATATTATTATATTGTCCATATTATTTATTATATTACTATATTGTTCTATTATTATATTATTATTATGTATAGAATGTTTATATAAATATATTAAAATCATATTTTCTCTCGTCATGTTACTTATAAATGGCTATAAAATAACCAGTGCTCCAAAAAAGGAGATTAATAGGGATAGAAATGCTATTTAGAGAGTTAAGTTTATAAACAGACGGAATTTAAATCACATCAAAATACAAGGCAGGTTGATTTATGATGACACCAATACCCAAATTATGTACGTCTTTGATATTGACCAGTACTTCTAAGTAAAAGGGACCTTGGTGCTCCATCTACTTCTAAATTACCATTATTATCATCGTTTTGTTCTTCATAGTTCCAGTCATTTTATCAGCATTACCATTATTGCCATCATCGTTATTATCAACCATTACCATTATTGTCATCATCGTTATTAATCATCATTACCCATTATTATCATCATCGTTTATTTATCACCTGTCGTTATCCTCATCATCATCATCATCATCAGATTCTGGTTCAATCCACCTTGATGATATCCACCAATTAGCCATGTCTTGTGTTGGTCTGCTTTTTTTATCAATATCGTCTAGACGGTAACATTTGCGACTTAACCCGGTTCCGATGCTTACTCTGATCTCATCCGCTTGAAATAAGATTCTTTTACCTAAATGATAAATTTATAACTTATTAGCATAAACGCCTATGTTTTAAAACTTTCGCAACTTTACGTACTCTAGAAGACCTCCACTCCTTATTGTGAATCTTAATTACAGAATTTGTACTTATCAACCTCCTGATCTTATGTTATCATTACGCTCTTCATTTGCCAGAACTTCGTCTTCAGTAGACCCATTCATCCGAATGGACTTCTGCGGTATTTACTGCTTTTCGCAATCTTTAATAAATACTTCCTTAGTCATATTTTCAGGACGACAATCATCTAGAATGCTGTCTTGCGTGAAGATCATGTGTTTGGAGAACCTTTGCGTCTTCTTGTCATTTTCTATTAAAGAGTAAATTAAAATAATTAATAGATTATATACATTGTCATTTTAAAATAATGAATTTCACACCTGATCTCTCCTCGACGTCATGTGTTGCCATTTATTGTGTTCATTCTATCTTACCCTCCTTTTTTAATTTCCAAATCTCCCGTCATGATTTGTGTAGCTGTTTTAATTACTTTTAAAAGTTCTGTCATCGTATACCTCTAATGAAGGAGGCATCGCTGCTTTAAACGGCTGGTAGAAGCTTCTTATTTATCAACTTTTTTTGTTTACTAAATGTCTTTGACGGTGTCAAAAAGAATCAACGAATCGAGGTTGTTTTATAATATGGATTACCTCATCCTATTTAATATAACACTCATTTTTAACGATCAATACAAAAGAGAAATATTTAATAAAATAAACGATATATTTACATGAACGGTTTTTTTTGAAATTTTTATCAGTTATTGGAGGAAGGGCACGCCGATTCTCTCTGGACAGAACTGGGGATAGGCTTCTATTTCTTGGTCCTTCACTCGTTCTTTCTTCTGTTAGCAACTTCACACGTTTGGTAAGATTTGAAATCATGCTTCTTAATTCGCTGACTTCTCTGTTGTTAGCACCTATTATAAATCAGTATTTAATATAAATCATTTAGTATAAAAAGTTTTACGTGCAAGTAAGTAAAGAAACATGAAAGAAATACTACCGCTCGCTGGAGGTGAAGAAGAAGGAATTGTTAAAGATAGATCGGTTAAAGATCCTATAACAATAACGTTAAATTGGTATAGTATAAGTAAAATGAAATTTAATTAGCACTAATATAAAACAATATTACTTTTTGTAATTGATCTCCCTCTAGAGACATTTTGATAGTTTCGATTATGTTGAGATTGAGAGCGTGATTAATGTCGATGAGGGGAATGAGAGCGAGATTGAGATCGATGTTGATGGGAACGAGAATGATGGGAATGATGAGGGGAGCGAGATCGATGTTGATGAGACTGAGAATGATGGGAACGATGAGGGGAGCGAGAGCGATGGGAACGATGAGGGGAGCGAGAGCGATGGGAACGCGATCGTTAGGATTCAGAATGATAATAACGAGATTTGGATCGAGATGGGCGAGATCGAGGTTGACGAGTCGTTGAGAGAGATTTTGAGCGACTACGAGATCGATTAATATGAGTTTGATGCTGAGATTGACGAGATTGGGAACGGGAACTAGATTCATTTCGTTAAGATCTAATATGAGGATGAGAGCCATCACGAGAATAGGAATTAAATTTAAAGGTTTGAATTTTCTCATTATGATATTTGATAATTTGATAATTTAAAGATTAAACAAGAAACAAAAGGCTCTATATATAACCGTTACTTACGTCTTCTGAACCATTTTCGTTATCGTCTGATTAAAATAAAAGATAGATTAAATTAATAAGACTCGTTATCATTTAATAAAATATTTCGCTATCAATATTAATTAAAATAAATCAATAAATTAAATAAACTTGATATTATATCGCTTTCAATTAATTAAATGTATTATTTAAAATAATCAGTAAAACTA